>JAJOZX010002263.1:597500-699238 GCA_023014485.1 Bathynomus jamesi | reverse complement strand
AACTGCGTATCAAACTTTGCCCCGTTATGGGCGAGAATATACACAGTCATTTTTTTGAACTTGTCGGCTAACTTGACAATATAGGACACAAATAGTTTCACAGGACTATCGCGGACATTCGTTTTAAAAACGTTGTCCGTTTTACCGCATTTGGGGCACTCGTCACATTCGATACCCATACACTCATCACAGATGGTCTGGCTCACAAGTAAATGTGGAATTACCTCTTTGGTTTCAGCGTTCGTATATGTTTCTATATCGTAGTATACAGTTATACAAGGTTATTTTTAGGCTTAGCATCTTTCATATAACATACATGCTTTACTCCATCCGCCTTATATTCCTCCTGGCATGTAGGACAGTGAATTACGTCACACTTGTGCTTAAATTTTCCCCAATTATCCATTGTGTGAAACATACCACATTCACAGATTCTCATTTTCCTGCACGTGCCAATTGATTTAAGGAAATCAAAACAGCTATTATTGAAAAATGTGCGTCTACACACATCACAGTCTCTCTTCTCAGCGTCAACTACACGGCTTTCACATTGGTGCTTTTACACTGCTCACATACCATGTGACATTCTTTACAATGTCGCACAATATCATCCGCAAACTCGAGGCACCCCTTACACAAATCATGATGTCTCCCATATTTTCGACTTTTGTTATAACTCGCGTAAAGCCACCTTATATTACGGATGGGGAGATACGTTGTCGTCCCTGACAATCCTAAAATAAGTAGGGGTCTTGTACGATCTCTCACACAGCTTTTAAAAACATACACAGTCCTACGACGATCATCCATCCCAAATACAACTATACGGACATTCATTTCCTGTTCTACCCTTCTCAACTCTTCAGGACCCATATTACAGTCAAATTCAAGTTCACAGTCTACAGCTAGTTTACGGGCACGCTCCACGGCCGTAGGCAACCAAATTTTTGGGGCCTGTGTATTTTGTACAGTAAACATACGTGCTAAGAGTACTGCTATAAAGCCGCAACCACGATCGACGTTTATATGCTTTCGGTAAATAGTCGGAGAATTGAAGTTAAGAGTATACGGTATGGCACTATGACCCGCAACACGGAATACACGATCAATATTTACCGTGAAGTTGTCCATATTAAAGGCTATACTACTTTGGGCGGCTTGCATTATACGTCCTAATATATATTCTACATCTTCAGTCGCCAAACGTCTAAATGGCACTATCACCCAATAATCGTCTACATCACCGTCATCTGACCCGAATCCAAAAGACAGACTCGTCCTGACTTCACGCTCGTCGCGATTCTGAAGAGCAAACTCTACAATACGCTGTACAACCCGGCGTAGCCCGCGCTCAATTCCATTGCTATACATGGCTCTAGGGTCGACCCTGACTCTATACCGATTTCTAGTCAAGGCTGGGTGGGGCTGGTGAGCGCACCAACTCGAACGTTATAACATCCTCAACAGAACGGGGGAATCTGTGGCGGATGAATTAGGGGATATATTAGCGGAAGGTGCTGCTGGGGGGCCTGTTGCGTAGGAGGTTGAGGGTTGGGGATCTATTATTGTAGACTTAACAGAACGGGGGGCAACTGTGGCGGATGAATAAGGAGATATATTAGTGGGAGGTGCTGCTGGGGGGGTTGTTGCGTAAGAGGTTGAGGGTTGGGGATCTATTACCGCTGCAACAGGTGCGTATTTCGGTCGCTTTATACCTGACGTGGGGTTCTCATACCTCCGCTTTGGACGTGCTACCAGTATCGCTGGTGAGGTTCGTTGGCAGGGGAGGAGATCACAACTACACTGTCGTCGAGGTCATCCGTAATGTCAATGATGGGTGCTCTACCTCATCGTCATTCACGGTTCTGTGGAGAAGAAAGCAAAATATAAGAACAGCACTCAAAATTTGTAATATTTTGTAAATGACCCACTTAGGAGTGTGACGTGTTAGAAATGGACTCTGTAGAAAAACTCAGATTCACGAGCCCATCCACATGTATTATATCTGGACCTACAGGATGTGGTAAAACTGTTTATGCTTAAAATCATTAAAGAAAGGGAGAGATGTTCTCGAAATTTGTGCATAAAGTTATATGGTGCTATTCGACGTATCAATCAGTGTTCAACGAGTACCAAGATGATATTTTGTTCCACAAAGGCGTATATGACGTTAATTCGTTAAAGGGAATGAACATACAATCATTGTAATTGACGATCTCATGTTGGAGATGGATAAAACGTTTGCCGAGACATTTACAGTATTCTCCCACCATCTTAACATAAGCGTGTTCTTCATCAATCAGAATCTATTTTTCAAAAATAGATACATGCGCGATGTGTCGTTAAATACGCAATATCTAGTCTTATTCGCGCAACGTAGAGATGTATCACAAATTGGGGTATTAGCCAATCAAATGTTCCCGAATCAGCGTAAGGAGTTTTTGGAAGTTTATAAAGAAGCTACAAGCACGCGTTACGGATATTTACTTTGCGACCTTCATCCGCGAAACACGTTTAGAGTGCTTCTACGAACGAATATATTTCGAAACGAGCCTGAAACGGTGTATATTCCAGAATGACAAAGAGACTAAAGAAATACCGTGAATTAATAAAAATCTATCATCGACTGCCCTGGGCATTGCAGCAGATGTTTATTAAAAATATCGACGCCGACTTTTTAAATGCATCTGTGAAATCTGTCTTAACGTTATAAATTGCAATGTATCAATGAAAACCCCTCAGAAGGCTCGCCTACGCCGCTACAAGAACATAATACGTGCACTCGCTCGTAAAAGTCAAACTGTAGCGAAGAAAAAACGAATTATTGTAAAACAGGAGGGTCATTTCTCCCCATCTTATTTTCAGTTTTGGGTCCTTTACTGACTAGATTAATATAATGAAGAAAGTGGTAGTGATTCCCCACGAGGTGTACGCTTCAATGCAAAGGAATCCAGACACGGATCTAGATCCCCGTAAAAGCAGACTTAAAAGAATGGAAAGCAAATTGCTAGCCCTATTAAACAGTGAAAAAACCTGATGAGAAAAGAATCTTATACCAAGAAGCTCTGCAGAAATTTCTTCACGAGTACGAAAATTATAAGAGCCCTACAAAGATTCCTGTGGTTATTAGGCACAGCATGGGGGACGATGGACATGGCGACATAGGATCTGTGCCCGACGATACAGCTGACCAACCAAAAAGATTAGCCACACAACATATCGAACATGTTTTAAAAAGCACCCTCCCACATACATTGATGAGTAGAGGCTTAAGTCTTTATAATCTATTGAATGAGGATCCAGCCATACAATGGACCGATACAGGCGAGATCATTGTGGAAGGATCAAAGGTACAGGGATCGAATATCGTAGACATTGTCCATGATCTGGTGAGAAAGTGGGATAGGCCATCACCATCAGGATGGAAGCATATTAAAGCAAGACTACAACAAATAAATGTCCCTAAAACGTTGATAGGAAATCTGAACAGGTTAAAAGACTTGGAACATGCAGCGCATGTGACACAATTGAATTCGCCGTCACCCCCGGCGTAACACCTTTGAAGAGGAGCAAGAAGAGGTTAAACCAACCCTACCCACGTGCCTCTAAAATACGCAAATGGCTAACGTATTAACTAAAAGCTATTATGACATTTCTACCCCATCCTCTTACGGCGGCGTAGATAGACTGTACAGAAGTGTTTACGGAGTAGGAAAAAAGACATTGAAAGATTTTTGAGGGAGCAGGACGCTTATACGCTTCATAAGCCTGTGAGAAAAGGTTTAAAACAGCCAAGACAACGGATTCCTCGATTGATTCTATTTGGCAAGCAGATTTAACAGACATGCAAAGATATTCTGTGTATAACGATGGTTACCGCTACATTCTATTCATAATAGACGTATTCTCTAGATATCTGTGGCTAGTTCCTCTGAAAAATAAATCACCTGAAACAGTTGCTAAAGCCACCAAAACGCTAATGTTAAAAGAAAACAGGGTTCCTGGCTATTTTTGTACGGATATGGGGAAGGAATTTATAGGCCGTGCTTTCAGAACATGTTGACAGAGTTTAATATCAGCTATTACACAACCAATTCTATACATAAGGCTTCTTTAGCTGAAAGAGTTCAGCGCACCATAAAGGAACGCATGCACCGTTATTTTACACATAAAAACACATACAGATTTCTAGACATTCTGGAATCATTGGCATCATCCTACAACCGCTCACACCATCGCACGATTGGGACAACACCTAACGAAGTTTAGAAAGAGGTACGCTCCCGAGGAGAGATGGATCACCACCACCACCACACTCTGCGCGCTGCAAAATCAATGATTATGTAATGCTGTCGCGTTCGGGGAACAAATTCGCAAGGGTTTTGAGCAAGGATGGACACGCGAGATTTTAAGTTAGGGCTATGAGACCTAAAGGTGAGAAAATGATGTATTACATTGAAGATTTGAATGGGGAAGAAATCTCAGGAGGCTTTTACCCCGAGAATTGCAGAAAGTTGCGTTTAATTTAGGAAAAAATGTGTTTAAATTGAGAAAATTTTAGGAAGCAAAGGTTCAGGAAAGAGAAAAATGTACCTGGTGAAATGGCTAGGGTACCCAGAAAGCTTCAACACCTATATAAAAGCTGATGCAATAATGAAGCTTAAATAGTATGCAACATGGCTCCTAACCATTTCTACGTCACACTCCCGTCCTCCTCGTCCCTGTCTGTACACCCTAACAACACACTAGCCAACTTTGTAACAGAACTCCACAAGCACATTGAATTGGGTCGTGATTCGTATGAGGTGGGGATATGCGAAATTCAGCTGGACACCATCTTTTTAAATATTGAACATAAAGAAACCGTTTTTACGATTCTTAGAGACATTGACGAGTGTGAAAAAGCTGGGGTAGCTATGGATGAAACTATGCGTATCGCTCGGACTAAGATTGCACGTATTACAGTACAGAAGTAAGACTAGGACCGGGTCAATATGGTTCGGCCGAGGATGTTATGAGAGGCTTAAACGTAAGTTTAAGAAACTCAAACCTTACGAATGATTTAGTATACGAAATCGTAAACAACCCTGCACATACACTAATCCTAAAATCAAGACTAACAGACGTATTAAAGACCATAGAAAGTCCAAATTCTAGCCAATGGTCGATATAGCGCAGCCTTCCAAAGAGACACATTTCACGAGACACAGCATGACTTGTCCAGATTAATGTATCAATTGAAGATGGAGAAATTGGCTGAAAGGTCCCCAGACATGTGCTATATTTACAGTAATATAGGGAGCACCAGTTTGTTGGGAATACCCAGGCACGCCTGCTGCGCATTGCTCACATCCCCAACCATAGGGAAGGGAGTTTGAGTATTACATATGACAGACCCCATTATGTGAATGTCGCAACTAATTTAATAACCAATATCTCAATATATATAAGAACGATTGAGGGTGAAAACTTCCCATTCGGTAACGGGAGCTTAACAGTGAAGCTACACTTTCGACGCACTGAGTTATAATGGATAGAAAGCCTTTCACCGTCTATCGAGGGGTGAGATACCAGCGCGGTAGTGGACTTGGATCCATTTTTTCATCCATACTACGTACGGCTGTTCCTTTTCTGAAGAGGGGGGACCAGATACCTTGGAAGAAAAGCGCTACAATCAGGTATTAACACTGCAGAAGACATATTGGCCGGGGCTAAACTAAAGAAGCTCTAAAAAACATTTAAAGCGTACACGGGACGAAATCATCAAAGATGCAGAGAAAAATGCGTGGTGGCGGGAAGAAGAAGAGGGCTCCCCGGAAGAAGAAGGGGTCACGTGGTATTAAACGTAAAGGCTATCAAAAAAGAAGTGCTGTAAGCGAATGAAACCTATGGTTGACCACTTTTTTGACTGATATAGCTAAGGACATTGATCTCATGAATCATAGTTTGTTTACCACTTGTCGAGAGAGGAGTCACTATTTCGCCATGGCACGCTTCATCCACCCATGTAGTTCACAATGCTGTAAATCGGAGCTGTCCCTTTTTGAGCTGCCTCCACCCAAGTTTCTATTGAGCACAGTGACTTATTACAATTAACCCTTTAAACACAATTAGTTCCCCGAGTGCACCTATAGAATTCGTGATACCCAGCTCAGGCCCTTACTTTTTTTGATCCAAGCTGTGTGCACATGTACGCTAAGCTACGTATAGCCCATTCTGATGGAACGGTCTGCGATGACAAATATGCTGTATACCCTGAAACAAACTTTCTGCACTCCATATTCAACCAGTGTGACGTATATTAATCAGAACAACATATCGGCAGGCACGGGGTACTATCATCTACGAGCCTATCTTGAAAATGTCCTCAACTTTTCCAAAGAAGCGAAGGCTACCTTTTTAAGTGCCGAGGGATATTATCAAACTAAAGATGAAAATAGTATAAAGGACAAATTTAAAAATTCTAAAAAGAAAAATATACGAGTGTTTTGGACGGTTGCACACAGATTTCACTTTCCAGGAGAAGTTGCTTGTCAACGGGGTGGATATGAAAATAAAACTCACCCGCACGAGTCCTGAGATCTGCTTAAATCTGGATGCTGATCAAGAAGAGGGTGCAAAGCCCGTTGTGGTTCACATTATGGACACATACCTCCGCGTACGGCGAGTGAAATTAAGTTCACCAAAACAATAGAAATTGAGAAAAATTTACTAAACGCTACAGTGAAATATCATATTAACAGAGTGAAAATCAACTATATACGGTTCCTGCAGGGTTGGCATCGAAGCAGATAGAAAACATTGCCCTGGGAAATCTTCCTAAAAGGATATTAATCGGCATGCAGGACCATGCTTCGGTGAATGGAAAATATAAAAAGAGTGCCTTTAAATTCGAGAATTTCGGACTTAAAAATATAACTCTATACGTTAATGGCACTCCTTTGGGTGGAACAATGGGTATGGACTATTCATCAGACGCTGTGCTACCTTTTGTGCCAGAGGCTATAGTAATCTGACCATATTGCAGGTGATTGTGATGAGCTTGGTAATGGGGTAACGCAGGAATAATTCATTGATCAATTTAACCTTTATCCGTTTGACATTACAGCTGACTTATCTGCTAGCGTAAATACCCATTTAACCCCACAGCAGAGGGGAAACATCTCAGTGCGGCTGGAATTCGCCAAGCCTATAGACGCTCCTATTAGTGTACTAGTATATCTCGAATCGCAAGCCCTAATAGAAGTAGATAGATTTAGGAGCGTTATCACTGACTTTTAAAATGGATGCTAATACACTTCAGAAAGTAATGGAACGAGTCACACGTTCCAAATTTATCGGCGTGTTTGTGAAGAATGAAACATTGAGTTTGCCAGATGTATTTCTGAATCCACGTTAAACTGTGGGTCTAAGGCGGAGTGAAAACCTTTCCAATTCGGGATGAAATTACACTAGGGAACAACATTTCTTGAAAATTATTTGGTGTTTCTTATAGAACTTTTGATACTGATTCCAAATATGGTTTCGGAATTTTTCTATCACCCATAGTTTTCGAGAAAATAATATTTCGATTTACTCAGAGTTTCCCGCAGATCTTATAGACAATGCAGGTCTTGTATATGAGCTTTAATTATATCGATGAAATAGTGAGCAATCGACGAGATGTATTTCTGAATCCACGTTAAACTGTGGGTCTAAGGCGGAGTGAAAACCTTTCCAATTCGGCGAGAAATTACACTAGGGAACAACATTTCTGGAAAACTATTTGGTGTTTCTTATAGAACTTTTGATACTGATTCCAAATATGGTTTCAGAATTTTTCTATCACCCATAGTTTTCGAGAAAATAATATTTCCATTTACTCAGAGTTTCCCGCAGATCTTATAGACAATGCAGGTCCTGTATATGAGCTTTAATTATCTCGATGAAATAGTGAGCAATCGAGGTCTAGTATGAATTGTGCTAAATTTTCACTTCTAACACTAAATATTAAAAATCAAAGATTTAAGCAGTTAAGATGTAGTTATAAGAATATGACACCATAAATTACGCGTAAATATAAATATTTTCATTGTAGAAATAATAATAATAATGATAATAATAAGAATTGTTGTGAAAGGTGGTTTTTGCTCGAATAGCTTGGACGAAGGATTAACCCTCGGCCGAAAAGGTCTCTAGGGGGGACGATTCGAATTGACCTAGTTTCTGCCTTTCCTCGTGTGCGCGCGTGTGTGTGTGTGTGTGTGTGTGTGCACGAGTTGTTTATTCGTTTATTATATATATATATATATATATATATATATATATATAATATATATATATATATATATCCACATCAAGAGCGGTCTGGAAGGAAGATCTCTCAGAAGCAGGTGTTCTTCGAAAATATAAAGATGTCATTAGTCGTCCGATCCCGTTATAGCGGATTGTGTTTTGGCTAATTTCAATTGATTAATTTCTTTATATTTCGTTTTTTTTCAATTTTTTTCGCAGGGGATTGGGGGGAATGAGGAGCGTGTGTTTTGAATTGTTTCGTAAATTTTCAGTTGGGGGGATTTGGGGGAATGAGGAGCGTGTGTTTTGAATTGTTTCGTAAATTTTCATTTCGTTTCGTTATTCGTGACTTAAATATTTATAATAAAAATTAAGTGTGTAAAAATTATTTATTTAATAAACAGAATTTAGTTGGATTCATCTACCGTCATATATTGTGGTATTTTATATGGTTTGTGCACACGAGTGGTTCATTAGTTTATTATATATCCAAGTACAATTTAATAAATATTGCTATCTGGAATACATGGCGCTATCTGGCAACTCAGCCAGAATAGAGGTTTATAAAAGACCGAGAGACGACTGACGGAGTCATTACAAGCTCGGCTCCCAGCCGAGCAAGGACCTCTGGTCCTTCTCTTTCTGGCCCTTTGGGAAAACCCCTTAGAGGCCTCTTAGGTTAGGTAAACGAAAATAGCTTGGGGGAGAACTCCACCTCCAAGTTGCATGCCCTGCAATCAAAGGCACCTACTCTCTCTCTCTCTCTTCTCTCCTGCAGGTGTACCCCTTCCCCCCTTGGCTCAGCCAACTGACTGATTCAGCCAACTGGCTGATTAGGAGCCTATAAAACAACGCCTACTCGGCTTAAGTCTTAATATGCACTTAGCTCCTGCCAGGTGAACACCTCTCCTCCTTTCTCTCCTTTCTGGCCCTTTGGGGGGAATAGCTTGGGGGAGAACTCCGCCTCCAACTTGCATGCCCCTTGCAACCCCGGTTGTCAACAAAGGGCCCTTTGGGGTGAATTTTTTTATTTTATTTTTTTATTTTATTTTTATTTTTTTTATTTTTTGGCAACACCCCCACCCCCCCTTTGCAACAACCCCCACCCCCTTTGGAACATTACGTAATCACTTGCAACATTCTTGCACTCTAACCTTTTGCGGCTATACTACTCACCTCGTCAGGGAATGAAGGGAGAAGGCGAGATGACAAAAATATATACAACGGGACAGAAAAACTAAAAGATTAGCACATGATTAACAAGAGTTTATAAAAGGCAAAAGGTATTTTAACAGGATATTGTCAATTTTATACATTCCCGCACTGTTATTGAAATTATTTTTAAAATGGATAAATGCACATTCTAGCATATTCCTTTCAATTATATCTGTATTTTTAACGAGCGCTTTAGAACTATCCCACTCGATGCTATGATTACATTTATACATATGGTTAAACAATGCATTAGAATTATTTGCTGTTTTACACGCATATTTATGCTGTTTTACCCTAATATCTAACGTTTTACCCGTTTTGCCTATATATACTGAGTTACATTGTGTGCATCCGATCGAATACACACAACCAACCTTATTATCCGGGCTATTCTTTATTAGGCGTGATTTAACAGTATTATTATACTTAAAGACTACATTCATACCAATTGCTTTAAGTAAAGTCTCAAAGTAGTCTTTAAGTATAATAATACTGTTAAATCACGCCTAATAAAGAATAGTCCTGATAATGTGGTTGGTTGTGTGTATTCGATCGGATGTACACAATGTGACTCAGTATATTTAGGCAAAATGGGTAAAACGTTAGATATTAGGGTAAAACAGCATAAACATGCGTGTAGAACAGTAAATAACTCTAATGCATTTTTTAACCATATGTATAGATGTAATCATAGTATCAAGTGGGATAGTTCTAAAGCGCTCGTTAAAAACAGAGATATAATTGAAAGGAATATTCTAGAATGTGCATTTATCCATTTTTTAAAAATAATTTCAATAACAGTGCGAAAATGTATAAAATTGACAATATCCTGTTAAAATACCTTTTGCCTCTAATCAACTCTTGTTAATCTTGTGTTAACTTTTTTGTTTTTTTGTCCCGTTGTATATATTTTTGTCATCTCGCCTTCTCCCTTCATTCCCTGACGAGGTGTATTCTGAATACACGAAAGGCCTTGGAATCATTTTTCTTTTTCCTTGTGGGTTTGCATTATATATATATATATACACAAGTATATATATATATATATATATATATATATATATATATTCGGAAGTGGGAGGAGAAAATTTGAACAAATGTTCAGGATCGATCTGCGTTTGACCCCTTTGTAACATCCGCTTCATTTGGGGGATATTTTTGGTACCCATTTATCCACCAATACAAAGGAAGGCTGAACAGCTGGGTGTGAGCTGAGCGCCAGGAATCGAACACAGGACGATGGATTCGTAGTCAGCGACGCTAACCACTGCACTCTATGAAAATAAAGTGAATGAAATTGTAAACTTTTTAAAATGAATATACATAAATACATTTTAAGTTGCGAAAGAGAGAAAATAGTATAATAGTATAATTTTGATAGTATAATCCTATAACAGTAAAGTTTTATAAAACTTGGCTTTAATTTTAATATGTATAGATTAGAATATGTAAATGTGACTTCATTTTTAAATAAATTTGAGGCTAATAACCACATTAGTTCAAAAAAAATAGAAGATAATCCTCCACCGTAATAAATTCTGACATGTTAAGAGAGACTATAAGTTGCCGGCTGAAACCTTATTCCACACGATTAATTTCAACATAAGTATCAATATACAATGATACTGATAATATTAGTAATAATAGTACATGTATTAACACTAATAATGATAGCAGGAGTGTTTTGTAGAGGTCGAAAAGAAGTTGATAGAGTATATGATAAAAAAAACCCACTCTAATAGACAAAGTTTATTTCCAAAACAGTTTCGATGCCCACTGGCATCCTCTTCGGGTGGCTACAGAAAAACGTTTTTCTGTATCCACCCGAAGAGGATGCCAGTGGGCATCGAAACTGTTGTGGAAATAAACTCTGTCTATTAGAGTGGATTTTTATTATCATATTTTGACCTTCACGTCGAAAAGTGAAGTTTTTTTGCATTTGATAGAATATGTTTTTAGTGATTTTCGAAATATATATTTTTTTAAAGATGAAGCCTATCTGATATTTACGGGTACAGAATTCTATGCAGCTGCTCTTTTGAAAGAGGATGTATATCTCCTGCAATCTTCAATATATAATTTGTTCTGTGTGTATAAATAAAAGCTGTAGGAAAACCTGTGTCGTAGTTATATAACTAATCCTCGAGACACGCGCGTACAAGATTCTTTACGGCGACGTCAAGAATCGTAACGAATCGTGCATATGTCACAAAGATATCACGTACAACTAAGCTACCTGGGAAGCTATAACTCACGTTATTCACAATTTTGTTGATATTAACATCCACACCAAGCGAGTCCTTCAAACATCGGGCAAGTGCGTGAGATTGTTATCATTGGTAAACACTTTTTAATAAGAATTACAACCAAAGGTTATTTTGTAAACTTTTTTTTTTGCATTACCTGATTTTTATTGTAGTTTTATAGAGCAACTTAAATGTTAGACAGAGATCTAATACATAAAGATGAGTGTGGTAAATTAACTACCTCTCTCTCTCTATACACACACACACACACACACACACACACACGCACACATATATATATATATACATAAGAGAGAGAGAGAGAGAGAGAAATTTCATATTCGATAAAATTTAAGTAGCGGAATAATATAATTATATTCCTAAACATTAAAATTAAAAAGAAAATAATTATTTTTCTTATCTTTTACATGTTAATAAAATCCACACAAATTAATTAGAAATTCCCCAAAACATAAATGGAAAATGTTACATAATTTTGTTTACTTTTATTTGTATATTAATTTATTTTATTTCGTTCCCTTTTAAGACGATTTTCATTATTTTTGGTTGCACTGTCACACTTTTGATAGTTTTGAAGGACTGTGTGTGTGTGTGTGTGTGTGTGTGTGTGTGTGTGTGTAAATGATGAAAGATAAGAAGGTTTTACAAGGATAAAATGCTTCTTTGAAAACCTGCTCAATAGGTCAATATATGTGACGTGGTTGCAGAAAGGATATAGGAAAGGAGTAGTACTGTTCCTTTTATCTTTACGTATGTAGAAGGAGACACTGGACGGGGCGGTTTAAGAAAGTTTTTAATGATGTATGTAATGCATTGCGCAGTGACCTCAAAATATGTTTCTGCCTCTTAACTTTGGTCTCAAAGGCGTCTTTTATCTTGGATGGATAAGTTTGAAAAGCTGGGAATATTAGCTATTTTATGCTTCTGTGACGTACATATCGAGCCGGCCTTCATCTAGACGATAAATGAGAGCGGAAGCCCTTCTTTCATTTACGCCCTTATACTTATTCAGACCTTCCCTTGGGTAGAAACGGGTTAAATATATAAACTAAATATATAGTTATATGAGAATACGAACTGGTCATATAGGAAATCAAATTACGAAATTAAGAAATGATGATGTAATGATCTGCGGTTGTTATTATACAAAATTATTCTAAAAAAATCTCATAAGGTACGGGTAACTGGAAACGCAAGTGGACGTATCAAATGTATTAAGCTATTCTAAAGCATTTCATTTTATTATTTTTTTTCTAACTTTCGCAGGGTTGGCAAAAACTTGGATTTTTCACCAAAAACCCAAAGCCCATGGGTTTTTGAGTGGGTTTTGGGGTTTTTGGGTTTCATAATTTAAATTAAAGTTATAGCTATGATTTTTAGAATTTATATATTTTGTTTCAGTTTTAATGTCACTTTCAACTGAAGAAGATAGAAGTGTGCTGTTGAAACGTATTGTGTTTTCATTTAACATAAAGTGTGGCTTTTGTTCTATTTTGAATCAACACGGTAGCGTGTTTTTCTGAATTTTTATTGCAATTTGTTTACAGGCCTAGAGAGTAGACATTCTTATTTTTTAACATCTTTTTTTCAGAGGTCAGTTTTAGTTAATTAATATCTATTTAATAATGCCTAAAGTTAGACCTGCACATACTGGTGGCAGACTTAAAGCTGCTAAATGGGATGAAGTAAAAATGTTGAGTGATCAACCAAATAGAGTTCGGTGCAAATACTGCGGATGTGTATTTTCGAAAAAAATAGAATGAGTGAAACATCACTTAAATCGATGCAATAAAAAATGGGTACAGGCTTGTGATGATGAAGCAGATGAGCTTACAAATACAGCTACATCAGCACCTCCTCCTACACATAGACATGGCAGTTTTGAGAGTAGACGACCCTCTTCGAGCAAATCATATGAAAGCCTGGTTCATGATGACACTACAATTCACAGTAGTGAGACTTCATTCACTTCAACCACTTCTGAATCTTCCATGCCATTTTTTTCATTCTCCTCCAGCCAAGAAAACGCAAGGTCAGATAATGCCATATGTGGTTAGACCAACTGTAGATAAAAAAGAACAACTAGATTTGCAAATGGCCAGATTTTTCTTTTCAGCAAATATTACATTTGTAGTTGTAGAGAATAAAGAATTTATTAAATGGGTCCAAAATTTAAGACTAGGCTATTCATTCATAATTCATAAGAATTCATAAGAATTCATAAGCATTCAAGATCAAGTAATACTTGTGAATAATATATATATATATATATATATATATATATATATACACCTTTATTTAGCATTCATTAGTTTTACTGTACTCTATTTGTGTCTGTAGTCTGGACACCATTTAAAAGGCCAATAAAATTTTTCAATTTTTCATAATCTTTATTTACACATTGCATAATTTAAGAATTGTTTTATAAATCAGCTTCCTTGAAATAATCAACATGCCAAAGCATTCTAATTAGCTACAATTGAAAAATGTAGCAATCAGAAAAATTTCAATTATTTTAAAATAAACATCTCAGACCAAAAACACAAAAATCCACTGAAAATTCCAGTGGGTTTTGGGTTGGGTTTTTGGGTTGGGTTTTTGGGTTTGGGTTTTTGGGTTTGGGTTTTTGGGTGCCAACCCTGAACTTTCGTATACCTCTTATCACATCACATTTTCTTTCGGCAATGCATAGATAGTGGGTAAAAAGGTCTACAGCAGTCTTTACCCCATACTTCTATTGTTTTCCTTGTGTATAAGGATACTAAAACAACTTTTTTTTGTATTACTGATTTTTATTGTACTTTTATAGAGCAACTTAAATGTTAGACAGAGATCTAATACATAAAAATGAGTGTGGTAAATTAACTACCTCTCTCTCTCTCTCTCTCTCTCTCTCTCTCTCTCTCTCTATATATATATATATATATATATATACACACACACACACACACACACACACACACATATATATATATAATATATATATATATATATTATATATATATATTATATATATATATACACACACACACACACATACACATTTATATATATATATACACACACACACACACACACATATATATATATATTATTTACCATGACTGCACTGACCATTTAAGCTTGTTATCAGAAAAATAAACATGGTTATAGAATTAACTATTGAGATTGGCTGGCAAATAATATACCATGTATTTGGCTATTATCACAAATTCTATTTCTTTGTGACTGTACGAACGTTTGCTTCAAAATTTCGTTCATTTCATTTCTTACTCTTTTATTTGGCTAACTTTGAGTGGATCGTCTGGTTGTCGTATATTAAATAATTCATATCTCTGTAACATCGACGTTTCGCCTAAATTTCCTCTGCCCTTATCAAGTGACATCGAGAGAATGGATTGAAAAAGTGACAAAAGAAAAGAATATTCCATCGTTCACAGATCAACGACAGGATATAGAAAAGGGAATCTTTAAACTGATCTGAGAAGGTCCTCGCGATACCATGAAGAATGCTGAGTTTGCCTGAACAAGGATAAGAGACAAAGAAGTATCTACGAAAAAGGAATTAACTGAAATTATTTTTTATTAAAGTCACTTGATCTAAAATAATAATAATAATAATAATAATAATAATAATAATAATAGTAATAATAATTTTTCCAACACTGCAGTCAGATGGATCATTATTGCACACAAACAAAAACTTAATTGATATTGCAGATCGCATATTCACAAGTTCTTTAATTTTAATGCCATGATATCTTCCATTTTGGCCGATGTGTATTTTTTACGCAACTATTATACAAAGTGCAGCTTCGCAAAGAAGTTTGCATATAAAAACAAAATTTCTAAGTAACAAAAAATTAATAATTGGGGATATATTCTGTTTGTTTGAGTATTTTATTGTTTTTGGTCACAGTAATAAAGTTTCATAAACAATACCTAGTTAGTAATTTCTTATAATTTTTAGGAATTATAAGACGACCTTTTTTTAACGTAATTCCACAATATGTACTTTACAAGTGTCTTTCTCGCGACGTGAAATTTAATCGGCAAGTTATTGTAGTTCACATTAAGCTAGGTTAGGTTAGTATTTTCGAGTGTCAATAAAATATGGCGTCGATCAAATGGGTATAAATGTCCCTATACAACAAGATCAGAAATTTTAGAACTAATGACGCACTATTCGGATAAAGTGTTTGCTAACTTTTAAAGACGAGCTGAAAATCCTTTAATATTCCACAAATGTTCAGATTCTGAACGAAGGTTTATTGATTGTTACAGTTTTAATAAGTTATAAAAGCTTGGTTTTTTTTCAAAGCGGATCCTATGATCGTGTGAATTGGGTTGACAGAAGTAAATAGACACCTTCGGTTTTTCTATACTTTTTAAGTCGAAAATAAAAATTAATTAATAATAACAGATTTATGGATTCAATATATTTAAAATCGCGTTGTTCTCTTCTTTCTATTATGTCAAAGGTGACACATTACACACATTCTGGCATTCCATTGATGAGCTTTGTCATTTGTTCTTGAGGACAATCATCGTGGTGTCTATTTAATTTTGCCAGTACGCTGTATATAACGCATGAAAGAGAAATTATTCTTCTTCTTTCAGAAATGAGACCGACAAAAAAAAAGTTATTCAATGTTTTTAAAAGTGACTGTTTTTATTTCTTCATGCGAAAAGTAAGAACTTGACGAAGTTGTTAAACGCGCAACATTTGAAGAGAAAATAAAGTTGTTGTTTTTGTTTTTGCAAGTATATATATATATATATATATATATATATATATATATAGTCATTTGTAAGGATCGAATTTTGTTTGGAGAAATATGAATTTTACTTCCTTTATTGTGAGTATTCATCGTGTCATAAACCAGCTTTTTCCATTTTCTGAACTGCATCAGTATTAAAACAAAAGATAAAGTAAATCATACAAATACTTTTATAAAAGTCATTGAAATTTTAAAGGGAAACGCTAATAATAAGAACGCAGCATTTTAATACTGCGTTAGGTTTATATACAGAGGGTTGACAAAAGTAAATAGACACCACGATGATTATTGTCCTCAAGAACAAATGGCAAAGCTCCCTCAGTGGAATGCCAGAACGAGTTGCTGTTTAACGTAATGAAAAGGGGAAAACAACACGATTCTAAATATACTGATTCGATAAATCTGTTATTTTTATGACTTTTATTATCAAATCAAAAACTACAGAAAACCAGATGATGTCCATTTACTTTCATCAACCCTCTGTACAGTGTATGTACAGTAGGGTTTCTTTCCCGGGATCCCGGCTGTTTTTATTGGATTTGAAAACCCCGGGAATTGGACAAATATCCCGAGAAATCCCGGAATTTTAAAATGACTTAATTTATTTTTTATTGATTTAAGGGGTTCCAAAAAACCTTAGCCCCCCCATTTGCAGCTTACATGTTTACTTATATCGAAATAGTTTTTAGTGATTATAAAAATATATAAAATTCTTTATTTATTGCAGGTATTAAAATTATTCTAGCTGATAAAGTGATAATATAATGGCTTCTCAATTAATTGGTGATTCGGAGAGGCAACGTGTGATAGATCGCGTACGAGCAATAACATTTCGGGAAGCTCGTGATGCTGGAGCCACCTTTATAACACGTTCATGGGTTGCCAAAAAGTTGCGAAGAAGTGAGGACTTCGTCAAAAAACTTTGGATGAATGTGAAATGGATACAACCAAATCTGGGCGCCCAAATTTGCCACTCTCTCAGGAAACAAAGGACATCATTGAAAGCGGTACGCGTAAGCGGAAAAACAGCTGTGCTAAACTTTCTAGAGAGATCGAAGTGTTGAGAGGAAAGATCGTTAGTGGTGAGATCATTCGACTGCACCGTCATAGGCAAGGTTTAAAGCCTTGGTATGAACTTCCAAAGCCAAGAAAAACTCAACATCGATGACAGAATGTGGTTTGCCCATTATCTTGAAGATTGGGATGTGGATGATTTCATGCATTTAGCTGTCTCCGATGAATTTTTTGTTTACCTAACACGTCGGCCTAACTACCAAAATGATCGAGTGTGGGCCACAAAACCAGATGAAATCGATGACAATGAACATTATCGCGAATGATTAGAAAGTCCAGACTGTGTTGGTGTGTTTGTTTTGTTCACTGCAAAGAAGCTCATGTGGGTGCTGAAGCCAAATGGTCAGAGTTTGGATGGACAGTATTTTCGCGATATTATTCTATCCCAGCATGTCATTCCTTTTCTAAGAAACCCAAACAATGTTATGGATGTCGATCAGGTCACACTTCTGCACGATAAGGCCCCCTGCTTTAAGGCATTAGCCACTCAACAGTTGTTGCGGAACCATGAGATCGATTTCTTTGGAAGTGAAGAATGGCCAGGAAATTCTCCTGACCTGAACGTCTGTGAACACATTAGATCAGTTATAAAGGACAAGGTTGAATGTCTCTTGTTTCAAGAACCTGCAGCAAATCGATTTTCGAAGGATACAATGACGCAACATATTGAAACTGTTTTAGCAAATTTGCGTAACGATCAAGATCTGTTCACGTCACTTTTGGCAAGCTACCCAAAGTGAATTCAGGCTGTCTTGGAAGCCAATGGGGGGAACACCAAGTTTTAATTGTTTCTCATTAAATGCAGGATTAAATTCTCTTTTGTAAGGTATGTTTAGTTTTACTGTACCTCTAATGGTTTAGGCCATGGGCGGGGGGCTAAGGTTTATTGGAGCCCCGTATTTGTTTTTTCTTTTGTTATTAAAAGGCTCTTGGGTAGAATTAAAGAAAACTGCATAATATTTACCACATTTTATTCTACTTTTCTGCTTTCTTAAATGAACACCTACTAGCATTAGCAACTTAGAGCAATCTAAAAAAAAAGTGGGCCCGTATGCCAAAAACTGGCCGAGGGAATATCGCTAGCGCTGCGTATAATACAAGGAACCGAGTCTCAGTATATTATCTAGCGATCGCAGGCAACTCATCTTGCTCAGAGTTTCAGCAAGCATTTGAAGCAAGAACTGCAGTTATTCGAGACAATAGGGGACAGAACTTCAAACATCATGAATTTATTTGATGCACTGAAAACCATTCCGCCAACCTCTGTTGAATCAGAAAGAGCCTTTTCTGCAGCAGGTTCATTTATCACCAAGTTGAGAACTCGTCTTAGTGATAGAAGTATCGATTATGTTTTTTAAGAAGCTATTTTAAAAATGTTGATTGACTCATTAAATATTTTAAGATAAATATTTTAAGATAAAATATTTTAAGATAAAAGGATGAAATTATTTTTTCTAATGAAGTTTATTTTATTTTTATTTTTTTGTATTGGCTAAATATTTTAAGATAAAATATGTCGAGATAATAGGTAAAAATTATTTTTTTTGAATGAAGTTGCTTTTTCTTTTTTATTTGCAAATGCACTTAATTATAATTAAAGGAATATAATATTTTAGCCTTTTATTTGTTCCCTACAGATGAATAGCATGATAAATATTATGTTTAATAAATAATAAATAGCTACCACTGATTGGTAAACTCAATTCAAGTATTACAATGCAAAAGTGGTCATCTAGGCATAAGTAATTGGTTATCCCAATTCTAAAAGGGTATTTTATCACTGAACAATAACAAAAATTACCGTTCTCTTAAATATACAACCATTTCCTAGATTTCCCGGGATCCCGGGAATTGGCTTCATTTTTCCAGGAATTCCCGGGATTTCCCGTGATGAAGAAAGCTGCATATAAGGAGAAACCCTAATGTACAGTACACTGTGCAGAATACTGATGTTGTTATACTCGTAACTCAGGGTATAATACCGTTTCCCTATAAGCGAAATGAAGACGTATAGGTCAGGGATTCGACTCTCGATTTTGTCGGTACCAATAATACAGGAGTTAGCGAAATGAATCGAATTTGTCTGGTCTGAGGGCTGTGCCAGTTTCTGGCACTCCTCAGTAATTAATATTACTGCAGCATACGATATTTTAAATAATAAAAATATATAGTTATATCTGATACGATAGCCTAATGATAGAGCACCATCAGTTAATCTTATGGTCCTGCGTTAGAGAATCGGCTAGCACTATTAATTTCAGATATTAAAGTGATTATGTGGGTCTTCTTCGATGGGATAGTGGTTCGAATCCCATGCAAAACTATAACTTCCCTTCACCATACGACCTTATCTATATGAATGTTAAGAACGAGGTTAAACAACCCTGAATGTTATAGTTCTTGTTTTTGCCGCTAATTTAATACTTACTACGAATGAATATGCACAATAAGAGATCAAATAATATTTCTAATACACTCCAACTATCGTCCAATTGCCTTGAACTCTTGCTTTTTCAAAGTTGTAATCTATCCTTAATAAGAAGATTCTTAACACCTCTTTACTCACAGTCTTCTTTCAGATCGTCAGTATGGGTTCCGGGTTCCGCAAGGGACGCTCTACTGGCGATCTTCTTATATATATATCTCTGACTTTTTGTCATCCTCCTTTCGAGATTTCGGTGAAACCTTTGCTATTGTGGTAGACATATCAAAAGCTTTTAACAGAGTCTAACACAAATCCTTAATTTCCAAACTGCCCTCCTTCGGTTTCTATCTGTGCCTTCATCTCTGATTTCCTTTCTGGCCAATCTATAACTGCGGTTGTAGATGGCCACTGTTCTTCTTATAAAGTTATTAATAGCTGTGTTCCTCAGGGTTCTGTCCTGTCACCAACTCTCTTCCTTTTATTTAGTAATGATCTTTCGAGTCACGCTTCCTGTCCCATCTACTCCAATGCTGATAATTCCATCCTTCACTTCTCCATCCTCTTCACAAAGTGTCCTTCTCAACAGTCACTCCATGCTTCACGAAAGGCGGCTATGGTGCACCTGATCTCTGATCTTTCTGCTATCAGTAATTGGGGCAGAGAAAACCTCATGGTTTTCAATGCCACGAAAACCCAGTTCTTTCATCTGTCTATTCGTCACAATCTTCTACACGATTATCCCCTAATGTTCAATAATACACAACTCAATACTTCTTCTCTTAACATTCTTGGTGTTTCCTTTTCTCGTGAGCTTTCTTGGAAAGATCACAGATACTCTCTTTCTTATAAAGCTTCTAAGTGGTTAGGTGTGCTGTGTCGGTTCCACAGTTTCTTCAGCCCCGATTCAGTTGCTGTTTCTGCACAGTGGTCTTGTCCGTCCCTGTATGGAGTACGCTTCTCATGTGTGAGGTGGCTCAACCCACTCCGCTCTACTTGACCGTGTGGAATCAAGGGCTTTTTTGTGTCTCATCAATTTCCCGCCTCTTACTGGCCCTGTTCAATCCCTCTCTCTTCGCCACAATATTGCCTCACTCTCTTTATTATCGCTATTATAACGCTATTAGAACTCTCTAATTGCATGCCTCCTCCTTTAAGGAGATTTTGCAGTATCTGATTTTCGACACATTCTCATCCCTTCTCTTTCTAACTCTCTAACGCAAGGGTTAATCGGTATTCTCATTCTTTCACCTACTCAACCGGTCAACTCTGGAACAATCTTCCTCAATCCGTCTCTCCCCCTGTCTGTGACCTCCACTCTTTCAAATGCAGAGAGTCCAGGAATCTCGAAAGCGTTGGACCTTGATTTAGGTTCTTTTCTTCTTCTATGGCCGGGGGAAAAGGGGTAGACGTTTTTTGCGGGCGTTCGCCCATTCTTCCTGCATAAAAATTAGCGAATTTTATTCTGTGAGAAACAGCGCTGAAGGCTTATGCATCAAATATTTACATGAAGCATTAAGCTTGTGTCACTTGAGCACACTAGATGACTAAGCCACATCCCAAAAAATACCAAGTAACGATATATACTGTAGGTGTATACATATATATATATATATATATATATGTGTGTGTGTGTGTGTGTGTGTGTGTGTGTGTGTGTGTGAACTACATGTTTTTATATCCTATGAAAAAGAGTCATATAAGGAAATAAAGAGCTTATGAATTAGCTTTCTTCAGTTTGAAAATAGACAAAAAAATTTTGTTATCGTTGTTTCTGAATTCACTTTTAAATAATTCTGGAGCCTTATTCACAGAAAATACATTCTTGGTTGCAATAACTAGATACATGCATGGTGCTGTGTCAATTTTTTAACCATTTGAATTCAAGAATGTGTTAATTCCACTAACCAGTTAGTGAAATTTGAGGAAGAGAATGTACTGTAGACACCAATCGACCAGAGAAGTAGTCCGTGGGGGGACGTTAGACAGGAGATAGGGAGTGCTGGCACTCCCGTTTCTCCTGTCACTGTCCTCCTTAGCTGATCTTTTTCTGTGTCTCATCTACCTTGTCAGCATTCCAGCATGCTCTCAAACACACACTTCTCTCCCTATTGTGCACTACACACACATGCATCTTACACACAGCATAATCTTTTTATAATAAAAAAAAATGGCAACAACTTCAAGAGCCTCGGAGTCCTCTGGGGAGGGGACCATAGGTGTCACCACTTCTGGCTCTCCTGCTGCCGATATCGGGAACGCAGACCATGGTAGCGGGGCTGGTTCTACTACTGTCCATCCGAGATGTTCTGGTCCTCTACTTGATTCACTTTTCATAAACTTCTGCAGCATTCGTGGCCTCTCTTCAAATTTTTAATCTGTTGAACCCCTCCTCTCCCCTAAACCTCACCTTCTCTTTCCCTCTGAAACTTAGATATCTGGGACGACTGACACTACCCCTTTTCTGTACCTTCTCACTTTCTCTACACTCAGTTTCATTCCAAAGGTGGATGTTGCGTATATGTACGCAACGACCAAACTTGCTCTCGTATTCCCGAACTTGAATCTTCCGAATTCTACATTCTCTGGCTACGGCTTACATGCCAATCTCAGACTAAATACATCTGCGCTGTCTACCTTTCTTTTAATTTTCCTGACTATCCAAAGCCTCTCTGACTACCTTACTTCCAAATTGGAAGTACAACGTACCTACCCAAATGTTTTGATAGAGGTTACTTGGAATTGAGTAAACAGTGAGTAGCTGAGAGTATGTAGTGTACATTAATAAGTGTACGTGCTCAACTTACGTTATTGTTTTCAAATCTGATGTGTATATAGCCTAATAATTGTATTTGAAACTGTTTAATACATTGTTGTAATTGATGATATACGTATCAAACCTTTTGTGATTTCATTTGAATTTCGTCATATGGTAATGAAAACTAACAAATATCGCGTAAAATGTCGATATTTAAATGAGCATTGTCCACTCCTGTAGCGACTGTCTTTTAAATCTGACGATATGTCATAGATGGAATGGTTTTCCTAAATGTTATGCTTTGCTGTCAAATTTGATCACAACTTTGTCAGAAATTATGCTACTTTGTCAATTTGTTTTATATTTTGTCTCATTTCATATGCAAAACACTATACAGGCATACCCCGCATAACACGAATTCGTTCAACGTTGATTCGCCATAACGCTGATAAAACCTTGACACCATTCCCCGAACAGCGTTGCTTCAGATTCGCTCTTGCACGTTTTTGTAGCAAACATTTTTGACAAAAATGTATTTTTTAACGTTGAATGGAACAAAGTTAATTTTACAAATAAGCGCGATTTTAAAAAATGCAGAAACTATCAACAAATTTTTTACAAAATTAAAGGGTTTAATTTTTAATTAAAAATTAAACATACAGTATACAATGGTAAATAGGGAACGGCTTTTATATGTTTGGCTTGAAGATTGTATAAAAAAAGAATTCTGCGTAGTGAGATGACAATTCATTTGAAAGCGCTAACGTATGAAGAAACTTTTACTGTTGTTAGTCCCGGTCTCGGGGATGGTTTGACAGATCCAAAAAGAATGTAATAATGAGCGCACTTTTAGCTAAAAATTAAACATATTTGTAACTAAATTGTTTGCAGTTGTTTTACAATTAAAACTAGTTCATTTTCACGCAAAAAGACAGTTTTTTTCAGATTTTTCTTTATCATTGACATTTGAGAAGGAAACATTTTATTTCACATTGATTGCATTCCCCGATCAGCGCTGATTCACATAACACGTACTTTTCGCGGACGAATTAACTGCCTCAATCGGGGTATTGCTATATTACTTTATATTGCATACTATCATTCCTGCTGTATTGTCATATTTAATTTGTCGATGGTCTGTTCATACTATTTTTCTGTCAAGAACAGACAAAATGAAATGAATATTGTCGAAAGTATCTAGAGTTTGTTCAATGGCATTTGCAAAACCACTGTACTGTACTAGTTTGCCGTTCAATTTTTCTCGGCTTAGTAACGATTCTTTTTAAACTTAATCCTTTTGTTGAAATTATTCATATTTTAGAAGAGGCTTTTCAGCATATGCCACAAAATCCTTTTGGTTATAATAGCATTATTTTAAATTACTTTATCCTATTTCATAAAACACAAAATTTATTTTTAAAAATAAAAACCTAAAGATTTTCCCAGCGACTTCCCTCCCACCCTTCCCCTCACACCTTCACCCTTTCACCCCATTTTTAATTTTTTTAAATAGATTTTCCTTCACGGCTGACTTAAAATAAATAAAGTTGACGTGTTAAGTGGGTTTTTATTTATTGCAGTTATATTTCATCGGAAATTTGGGTTTTATTTAAGGCCTTCAAGCTTAATTTAAAGGGCTTTACGTTGAATTTATGTATAGAATTATTTATTTTAATTTACGGCCGCCTAAAAAAACATTAAAGTGATACAAAATATGAAAAATTACTAATTGGTAATAATACGTTTTTTTTTTTTTTTTTGCGGTGCCATAAAATTTTAAAAACAAAACCCAAACTTCTGCTAATTAATTTTTTTTAGGCACTTTAGAATTTCTAGAACTTTTTTCCAAAACTGTACTTTTTAACAAAACTACTTTTTAGCAAAACTGTACTTTTTAACAAAACTGTACTTTTTTCCAAAACTGTACTTTTTAACAAAACATTGAATTAATTTCTAAAAACAGAAAAGTATGAAACATATCACAGCATTTAATTAGCTCTTTAATGTTCAAGAACCATTTTTTTAAGATTGAGCATAATCGTCTGGCATTAACCAGGATAAAATTAAGAAAGAGCCGCTGAATTAGTCGACACTGATTTGAACAGGTTTCATTATGTGTTACTTGTAACCAAATTGCATTTAAATGTCTGTAATTCCTCACTTTCCTAAATAAAGTTCCTAAAACTCTTTTAGAAATAATAATAATAATAATAATAGTAATAATAACTTATTTAAATATTCAACTGAAACATGTCAAAGGAGTGAATTAAGGAGTTTCTTCAAGTTCATGGGTCAATTAAAAGCTTCAGAAAGTGATTAAATTTTATGAAGAAATTGAATTTAGTTAAATTGAAAGCCCAATCGAGCTTTATATTTTTCACAATTGTCTTTATATGGAAAATAATTTTTTAATTATTGTCTAATCAGGAAATGAAGCCTCTGGAACATATTCACAAAAATGAGATTCTTTGTATAAATAAATAAAATTATATATATGATATAATATATATAAAAATTATATATATGCGCCTCGGTAGTGTAATGGTTAGCGTAGCTGACTACGAATCCATCGGGCCCAGAATCGAGCCCCGGCGGCGGCAGGCGGTGCTCAGCAAAACCCAGCTGTTCATCTTTCCATACAATAAAAATATTGATAAATGGGTACCCTGGATAGCCAAGTGGTTAAGATGCTGGGCTGCTGGTGGGGATTCCACGTTAAACTGTAGGTCTAAGGTCGAGTGACAAGCTTGACTTTCGTCAGAATGAACAATTCGGACCGAATCAAAACCAAGTTTAACCAAGGTGTATTGTAGTGATCCCCATTCCTTCATTTATAATTCATTATTTACTTTACTTTCTATTATTTTTCTCTTTATTTTTCATCATTCTCTTTACACTCGTTTCGCTGTACTGTATAAAAACGGGTAGACGCGGCCGTGGGCCATTATAATTTGAACCAGGCGAGGAAGACGGGGAATTAATTATGCACTTCATTAAGACTTACTGACTTTTATTTATACCGAAACGTTTTTAGATAAACGGGGTAATGCGAAGGGGAGAAATTAACGTTAACATTTCAGCCGGAGAGAGAGACAAAAGAATATTCTAAATTTCAAAAACATCGTAATACACAAAAAACACCGTATTAAGCCCAAGGCCGTCCGATCACTGGAGCTCTTGGGCATTTTTCTCTCTCAGCCTCCGCTTGGGCAGCTTTTTAGTGTTGCCAACTTGTATTTTTATAGTTTTAATTTCACAAGACCATTCTTAATTTCTTATTTAATAAAACTTAATTTGAACATTATTAAATTCTTATAAACAAACATTTAATTCTCAGTTGGACATTACTACACTATATATATATATATATATATATATATATATATATATATATATATACACCCGGTGACGGTTGCACATGTTTTGTTTGAAGTCCAAATGAAAGTGGTATTACAACAAAAATTCTGCAGTTAATCAGTTTTAAGCAGTGCCAATATCTGAGTGAATACAGTATATACTGCACACAGTTGGAGTTCTCTTTAAGTAGTAAAATAGTGGCGTATGTCAAAATAAAGTAAATGAAAACAAATCAATTAAACCTATATAGCGTTTTCCCGAGTGTTTCGTTTCGAAAGAAAATTAGTTTCCCATCGAAAGGCAATACCCCTCAGTTATCCCCCGTGGCCACACTCCCAGGCACCAGTCAGTGAGAATCTACAGCGTACCACATCCCCCATCTCCCGGAGTAACGGAAAAGTTCCCATCCCCATTTTTTGAGTCAAACTAAATACCTCTCGTAATCACCCTTTTGAGTCAATTTTCGGGCACCATCTCTTACCTACTACTAGTAACATGGCAACGGCAAATAAATTCCTACAACCCTGTGGGTACTGTACAAAAGTAACAGATTAAGTAAAGGCAATTAGGTGTGACCTCTGCCAAATCCTATTCGAATTCAGATGCCTGAAATGGCAAGATGAAAAAATCTCTCTCACAACACGCGCAAAACAGCTGAATGGGATAAGATTTTTCTACAAAAACTGCATGATCGAAATAAACTCTTTTACGGTCTTTAAAGCAGAAAAAGACTATGAGGAGAAAGGAAAAGAGGAAATTGTCAATCGCGAACAGAGAAAAATAGAAGAAACGAGGAAAGTAAAAGAGGAAACTGAAAAAAGAACAGAGAAAAACAGAGGAAACGAGGAATAGGGAAGCAGAAACAAAGAGAGTACCAACACACAAACAGGGCGAGAATATAAATGAGAATGTAAATACAAATGCAACAGAGAGTAAAAATTAAATACAGGCAGAAAACCTAATCCAAAAAGTTCAAACAAAAGACATTAGCACCAATAGGAAAAATCAAGTACGAAATGAAGAACGTAGACTGAAACCGTCAAAAACAAAGGCTCCAAGTAAAAACGGGGAAGAAATTATATGCAAATATTATGGGAAAGGAAATTGCAGATATAAAGGAGGACAATGCATATATGAACACCCTCTTTTGTGCAATTTCTTCTACAATAAGGCTCACTGGAAATTCGGAGATAACTGCAGATTCTACCATCCAGAAATTTGCAAGACTTATGGGACATATGGAACCTGCCAATACGGGAAAAACTGCTACCACCATCATCTCCCGACAAATTCAAAGGACAAAGGACAAGGTTCAAAGGACAACAGGAAAAATGTAAATAAAAATATAGACAACAATATCGAACAGAATTTTTTAAACATCGCATAAACAATATGGCTGCTAAATCCCATACAGCGCATGCAGTTAACACAGCTGGGAACACCCGAGCCGGATCGCTTCCTGGCAAGAAGATATCAGAATATGTAGGCGGAAACGGATCTCTCTTGGAGGATCACGAGGTTACTAAACAAGCGATATCGAAGGAAAACGAACTGGAAATGCACAAGGGGCAACACAAAACAAAGAACATAAGTATTATCGTGGCTAATATTCAAGGAATAAAACCAAACTCACTAAACAAAGTTTCGTACCTGAAATGATTTATGGACGAAACAAAGGCGGACATTGCATGCCTCACGAAAACGCATCTTAAAGATTATCAAGGAAACTGCGAAAACTGCAAATACTGTACTGATAAAAAGGAGTTGCATATCGATGGTTTCACTTTACTAAGAGCGGATAGAACAAGAAGACGTAAAGGTGGTTGTGCTATTTATGTACAGTTGCGCTCATTATTCGTAGGACACTCTTGAGAACAGATAGCGACACCTGGCATATATTTGTTGTGTGTACTAGAAGCAGTTGTAATATTTTATGAATGAATCTGGGGTGAACGCTGATTGGTTGCTTGACTCAATGCCAAATGTCTTTAGAACATAATTATTTCCATTCATCACTCTGGCTTACAAATTACTAAAGAAACATAAATGAATAATTAAATATAAATTCAAGAAGGGGGGTATATATTAACAATGAAGTGAATAAAAAATGGTCTTGTAAAAACTAAAAAAAATCCTTCGGACTTGATGACAGTGTTCATGGTATTGGCAAGCCTGAACGAACTGAAGTTTCAATGTATAAAAACAGAGCCGTTGGTAGGCATTATTGCGCCCTGAGCAAATTCCAAATTTATTCATTTATTTATTTATTCATTTACATTTAATATTGAACATAGATTCAGATATTATTTTGTGGTATAACAAGGACAGAGCAAAAACCTGATATATATATATATATATAATTATAAATACATATACAGGCGGTTTATGAATGAAAAACAATGTTTTGATGCATATTAAATTTAAATAACATTATAACATTACCAGACTGATGGGTATCTGTAGGTTTCATACGTCTGCTTAGAATATCTTCCAATTGGCAAATGGACGACAGCTGAATGGATACTACTGCTATGGCAGTGTTATACCCGGAGCAAATGCTATTTCTAGATCAGCAACACTGATATAATAATAAACAGTCACTGAGAGAAATATTATTTAGAAACAAAGAATGTTTTGTATTGAGGCACCATCATAAATGCATATAATTAATTGTTTTGTATTAATAAGTTCCATGTTGCAACTAAAGTGTTGAACCACTGCAGCTGTGACTCTTGCTGGGTCTCACCTCAAAGAAGAAAATTACAGAAAATAAAACTATTACAGTGATTCATATCAATAAACATAGAGCCATTTAAACGATGATATTTGACAATTTTGCAAAGGTATTACATATTCATAATTACTATTGTATTTGAGAGATATCTTATACATGAACATAACAAACTTAATATCTTAATATTTTATCCAGCCACCGTTGTTGTCTATGACGTCCTACAGTCGATGTGGTACAGTAGCATATTTAATATGCAGCCATGTTATCTAAAGAATAGGCCATTCACTTATTACGCCCTGAAAAGCACTGATTCACCTGAACTGAAGGCAGAATTCCTGAAAATGCGGCAAGATCTTATTCTGAATTTTGAATTTGGAGAGAAAAAAATCGAGACATTTTCGACAAAAGTGGATGTGGGGTATCCTTTGCTTGCTGAAGAAGCAAAGAAAGTGCTGGTGTCTTTTGCGACAAATTATCGTTGTGAGGCAGTCTTTTCAGCAATGATGGTCATAAAGAACAAGCTACGAAATCGGCTGTACATTAAAGACGATTTATGCTGCGCCTTGAGCGAAACTAAACCCAGAATTCAGGCGTTAGTTCAACAGAAACAGTTGCATCCCTCGCACTAGACTAGTAGTTAGCGGTGACGCGTTTTGCTTGCTTCCGATGTAATGTTGTAGCCATTCTTTGACCAATATCATATGTGTTTAACTTTTACATAAGGCACTGTATATATAGAAATATACGAGTATCATATTTATAAAATTTGAATAATTATTCTCATGCTCAGTAAAATGAAGTTTCCTGTGCCTTTTGCAGGGGGTAATTTCCATTTGGGGATTAACCAAAAGAGGTAATCACAAAAAAAGTTTGGGAACCGCTGGTGTAGCAGCTTAATGACCATTTTCCAAACTGTTTCCCCATTCCAGCAATTTCACCTGACTTTTAACATATTACGTGACACCACATGACGTCATAACAGAGGTGTTAACAGGTATGGTGACTGAGAATAAGCTCATACTATTCCTGAATTTCATCAAAGCAACTACTCTGCAGAATGGATTATCATCACCAGAAAATTGCTGAAAGGGGAAGAATCATCGTCATGAAGGAGAGCGGGCTGTCTCCAACCCATATTGCAAGAGAACTTGGAATTTCTATGAACACTGTTTATATAGGGTTGAAGAGGTGGCAACTAGCAAGAAGAAGGGAATCTACGAGATCACCGCAGAACGGGGAAACGTCGACTGACAACTACTGCGGATGATCGGAGGATCTGCGATGCTGCCGAAGCCCATCCCTTTACCATGCTGTTGCCATAAGGGAACAATTGCAGCTTGATGTTTCGGCAGTGACAGTAAGGCGGCGGCTACATGAAGCTGGGTTACATCATCAGAACCCAGCTATCAAGGAGAAGTTAAATCAGCAATATCGAGAAAATAGACTTCGATTTGCTGAGCAACATGTTGACAAAAGACGACTTTTGGAGCCGAGTGATATTTACCGACGAAAAGACATTTTCTTCCACATTCCATGGCCGTCTTCATTTTTGGAGGAGGAATAATACTCGATATACTAAGAGCACATGTATGAGGAAGCACGCAGCAGTCATGTCACCTGTAACATGTGGGGATGGATTCATCTGTATGGTGTAGGAGAGCTCACCAAAATAGAAGGGAGGTTTACTGCAGACCAATACATAGAAATTTTCGAGAGGTTATATTTCCTTCTGTGCTTGCATATGCTCTGCCATTTCCTGAGCGAATCATTTTTATGCAAGACAGGTCCCCAATCCACACAGCACGGATCATCACACGCTGGTTCTCTGAGTAAAGAAATATCGACATTCTGGATTGGCCAAGTAAGAGTTGTGATATGAATCCCATAGAGAATATATGGGCCAATATTATAAATGTGTCGGAACCAGCGGAGGAACAAACAACGGACCAGCTTTTACAACACACATTTAGTGAGTGGAAGGTGCTGAGGAGGAATCAACAACTATATAATCACGTTGCTTCTGTACCACATCGATTGTAGGAAGTCATAGACAACAACGGTGGTTGGACAAGATATTAAATTTGTTGTGTTCATGTATAAAATATCTCTCAAATAAAATTGTAATTATGAATGTGTCACACCTTTGCAAAATTGTCAAATATCATCGTTTAAATGGCTCTATGTTTATTGATATGAATCACTGTAATAGTTTTATTTTCTGTAATTCTCTCCTTTGAGGTGAGACCCGGCAAGAGTCACAGCTGCAGTGGTTCAACACTTTAGTTGTAACATGGAACTTATTAATACAAAACAATTATATGCATTTATGATGGTACCTCAATACAAAACATTCTTTGTTTCTAAATAATATTTCTCTCAGTGACTGTTTATTATTATATCAGTGTTGCTGATCTAGAAATAGCATTTGCTCCGGATATAACACTGCCATAGCAGTAGTATCCATTCAGCTGTCGTCCATTTGCCAATTGGAAGATATTCTAAGTTGTGACGTATGAAACCCACAGATACCCATCAATCTGGTAATGTTATAATGTTATTAAAATTTAATATGCATCAAAACATTGTTTTTCATTCATAAACCGCCAGTATACGAGTATGTGTAGAGATCGACCGAAAATTCCTTTCTTCGCCCTTCGCAAAATATCTGGATCACCAGAGACCGAAAAACACACGTGGGTTCAAGGAGAGAGAAGCAAATTGTGGTGGGTTTTCCCTAAACGGCTCGCGAAAAACTACACGTCTTCCGAGCCTATATAATCCCGAGTTCACTAAAAATTGCTCTCACTCTGCTCATTACTCCTTCTCGTGAATCTCCACTTTCACGTAGCGCCGTTCGATCTCAGCTGGCCTCAGTTCTTCAAGCAACAGTTCACCAATACAAGAAGTGAATCACCACTTGAGCCCACCTACAATTTCATCCTGCCGCAAGCAAACAGCACTCTACCAGCGTCATCCTTTTGGCCCTGGCTTCACTCATCCTTCACCACAATTCAATCGGCGCCCTTTCAACAAGTCTATCAACAGGCGCTAAACACATCTTCCTGCCGGTAGGTTTGTACGTCCTCAGCCCATCTCCGTCGAAACGCAGTACGGTCAACCTTCACGTAGGCCCTCTTCAGTCTTCAGAGTTATCCACGTCGAAACGCAGGACGGTAAACCTTCATGTAGGCTTCTTCACCCTTCAGAGTTATCTCCGTCGAAATCGCAGATCGGTAAGCCTCTTGTAGGCGCTCACTCGGCCTGTAGTGTTTACGTCGTGCTAGACTATTCAGGATTCAAAGCTGAAAAGTTCACAAAATCTGCCTAATTGAGTAGGCCAAAAAGTGTACGCAAACAACCGGCAAACTAACTTTCCTATTACGACTACAGTAGGCCTGTTCAATTATTTTACCGTATTCAATTATTTTGCCATATTTGTACCCGCTTTTTTATTTGCTCATTTCTGTATTTTATTTTACTTGCCTAATTAGTTTACTGTACCAACACTGTACTTTCGTTACCTCCGTTATTATTTGGCTTAATTACTTATTATTGTGTGTTCACTGCCGCATTTCTCCTTAGCCTACCTGAATTAGTGTTTCTTGTAATTATTATATTCACTTAACGCTTATACTGTAAAAACCATTTCTAAGAATCAGCCATTGTCGTCTAGCACAATTACCGTACATACAGTAGAATTGTTAATGACTGTGAGCAAATAATTAATTTATTTTTCTAATTAAACACAAAACAACAAAGTAATTTCTCTCTCCTTATTTAAATATTGCATGTTTGGGCTATGACCCGAACTGGTGACCCCTAATTATTCACTTCAATTTAATTCATAAATTATAGTAAGCTTACTTTCGAGGCCACTAAAAATTGGTGATCCGTATATGTATCTATATATATCAGGTTTTTGCTCTGTCTTTGTCATAACACAAAATGAAATCTGAATCCATGGGATCTTTTAAGCTATTCCCCCCCCACACACACACACACAGCTTCACAGAGGGGGGGACATAGTTTAAAGGTCAATATTAAGGGGGAGATAATTTAACAGGTTTTACTTATCTTATTTACATAATAGAATTTTTAAGATATGTATATAAGATACATATCTTGAAAATTCTGTTATATTCTATCATATTTTTGGTTTATAGAGAACCATTATTCACATAGGATAAAATTTTAATGCCCGGTTAGGTCAACTATACACCCTTGACGATTGGTTAGGTTTAGTCGTGATATTTTCGTTAAAACTAACGAAAATATCACGACTAAACCTAACCAATCGTCAAGGGCGTACAGTTGACCTAACCGGGCATTCAAATTTTATCTTATGTAAATAATGGTTCTCTATTTATTATATGTTTGCAATAAATAATGAATTTGTTGTTATTGTTTTCTTATCTTATTTTGGTTAATTTGCAGAGTTTAAACTTGGGGGGTCGATATCGTTGAAAAGATCAACATTTGGGAGGTGATTGTTGAAAAGAGTATGTTAGGGGGAAATAGTTTAAAAGATTCAATCCATTTCAGTATTAAATATAAGTAAATAAATAAATTAATGAATCAATAAATAAATACAGGGGGGATGGGTAGTGCAAGTCGTGAAATTTGCTCAAGGCGCAATAATACCTACCAACGGCTCTGTTTTTATACATTGAAACTTCAGTTCGTTTAGGCTTGCCAATACCATGAACACTGTCATCACGTCGGAAGGTTTTTTGTTTTTAGTTTTTACAAGACCAATTTTTATTCACTTTATTGTTACTATATATCCCCTTCTTGAATTTATATTTAATTATTCATCTATGTTTCTTCAGTAATATGTAAACCAGAGTGATGAATGGAAATAATTATGTTCTAAAGACGTTTGACAATGAGTCAAGCAACCAATCAGCGCTCACCCCAGATTCATTCATAAAATGTTACAACCGCTTCTAGTACACACAACAAATATATGCCAAGTGTCGCTATCTGTTCTCAAGAGTGTCCTACGAATAATGAGCGCAACTGTGCATGAGAATCGTATGACAAAGACGGCAATAAGTAAATTAAACAGTTTCGTGGAACTCCTACCAGTGAAAATAGAGAAACTAAATGTGGTACTGATAGTCATCTATAAACCTCCAAACACTCCAACTGAAAAATTCTCGGATGCCATTGAGGATATCAGAAACCTAATAAAGTCTGTAAACTCTCCATACCCTGATATAATACTTTGCGGAGATTTTAATTTCCCACTTATAAAATACAGAAAGGTGGGTAAAAAAAAAAAAAAAAAAAAAATTATATATACACACCAGGACAAGGGGTGCAAAGAAAAGAACAGGACAAGCAAAAATGTTGATGGCTCTCACAAACGAGTTTATGTTGACGCAAGAGGTAACAGAAAACACCAGAAAAAATAACTGCCTAGATCTGGTATTCACAAATAACACGAACTTGGTTGTTGATATAAAAATACCCCAACAATTATCTCAGACCACAACATAATCGAGAGATCAACAAATATGGCCAAACCATCAAAAGATAATACCCATACTGAAGAAAAAAACAAATTTGGAACTTTTAACTTAAACTCCAGATCACACATGGCCCAAATAGTGGAAAACAATTTTTGAGAATAAAACAACTGAAGAAATGCTAACAAAATCTTAGAAGAAAAGACGCTGGAAATTTTAGAAAAATATGTTCCGAAAGCACAGCCAAAAGGAAAGAGGAACTGGCTAGAGAGGCAAAAGAGAAGCATATTTTGCAAAAGAAATAGAGTGGAGGCGAAGTTAGCTAACTGCGGAGATAACAATGCCAGGAAAATAATACAAGAAAAACTGGAGACTATCGAGAGGGAAATACAAACCCTGATTAAGGGCCATACAGAGAGGGAAGAGGAAAAGGAGGTAGAAGTAATAAAGGATAATCCAAAATACTTCTATAGCTGTGCGAAAAGTAAAACAAAAATGCGCGCCGCTATCGGACCCTTAAGGAAAGGAAATAATGAACTAACCGACGATCTAAAAGAAATATGTGAAACTTTGAGAGCCCAGTATGAATTAGCCTTCAGTACCCCAAAAAGTGACAGCGCGATACCTGACATAGATACTTTCTTTGAAGAGAAATTGCAAGGAAATTGTATAACAGATTTTGATTTTATTGCAGAAGACATAGAGCGAGCTACAGGACAAATGAAATCACACTGAGCTGCAGGTCCGGCCAAATGGAACGCATTATTGATTAAAAACTGTGAAATTTAAATAGCCACACCCATATACTGGATATGAAGAAGATCTGTAGACTCTGGGGAAATACGAGTATCTTGAAAAGAGCAAACATTGTCCCAATGTATAAAGGAGGGGATAGATCTCAAGCAAAAACTATAAAACTATGTCTTTGACGTCCCATCTTACCAAACTATTTAAAGAATAGTTAGATAGTTAGAGAGAAAATCTATGATTTCTTAGAGACATTGGAAAGACTCAACGAAAATCAGCACTGATTCCGATCAGGAAGATCATGCCTATCACAACTAATAGAACACTATAACAATATCCTAGATGCACTTGAAGGCAATGAAAACTATGATATCATATACACGGAATTTGCTAAAGCTTTCGACAGATGTGATCATGGTATAATAGCACATAAAATGAAACAGATAGGAATAACAGACAAAGTGGGAAAATGGATCTACAACTTCCTCAGAGAACAGGTCGTTAAAATTCAAGGTATAACATCATCAGAATCGGAAAAATGCAGTTCAGTACTATTAGTCCTGCTCCTTTTCTTTATCATGCTAACAGACATAGACAATGAAGTAAACAGCAATAGTACAGTAACATCCTATGCAGACGATACAAAGATCAGCATAAAAATCAGCGATGCTAAAGAGGTGGAGGACTTGCAGAGGGACACAAACAGAATATGCAAATGGTCAGAAGAGCACAACATGACATTTAACACCGAGAAATTCCAGTTCTTGAGATATGGTAGAAATGAGGAACTTAGACAGCATATTATGCCCCAAACAGACAGGAAATTCAGAGAAGCACGAAAGCGATAAATTTGGGGATTATATTGACCGATGATGCGAAGTTCGAGACACAAAATCAGATAGCGATAAATAAAACAAAAAGAGTCGCAGGGCAGGTATTAAGAACCTTTAAAAGAAGGGACAAGACAGTAATGATTCCCCTGTTGAAACCATTGATCATACCAAAACTTGAATAGTGCTCAGTCTTGACGTCCCCATACAAGAAGGAAGAAATTAATAAACTAGAAGATATTCAGAGACACTTCACAGCCAAGATTGATGGCTGCAAAGAACTCAACTACTGAGATAGACTATGTAAACTAAATCTGTACTCCCTAGAAAGAAGAAGAGAGAGGTATGCCATAATATATATACGGAAAATGATCGAAAAACTGGTGCCAAACCTCAAACTAAACCTAATTACCATCCAAACAACACTGGAAAATAGGAAAGGCAGAATGTTTAGTGTTCCCACATGAAAGGCCCGACAAGGGGCCTTTTCAACAATGAAGGAAAACAGCTTGATTGTCAGGGGGCCAAGACTTTTTAACCAACTTCAAAAGGACCTTAAAAACGTCACAGGGGTCAAAGTTGAAATCTTCAAAAGAAGACTAGATGCCTGGTTCAGGACGATACCAGATGAGCCGGATGTACCTGGCTATGTGTGGTGGAGAGCACAAGAGAGCAACTCGCTTCTCCACCAAACCAGGCCTAGAGGCGGGGCCAACAGCTTGACTTTCGTGTGTAGAGACACCAACGCACAGAACTGCTACGAGGTTACGAGGTATATATATATATATATATATATATATATTAGGGTGATGCAAAAGTGGGGGAGTAAAATGTTTTTGTTTCAAATTTTTGAGATACCATCTCATTTGGTTTAATTTGGTGGAAAAATGATCCTGGGGAAATTTCGGGTCAAAATTCGAATATTTGGAGGTCGCGCCCGCCATTTGAAAATTTGCTGATTTCCATGACACCCAGGAGGTACAGCAAGCGTCACGTTACTTTTTTTTTGAGTGGAAGTTCCCCACGAGGCCTATCATACCACCTTCCTCTTTTCCATTTGTTCATAAAACAGATACAATACAATAGATATTTACAATAGATACATAGAATGGATATACTCGTAAATTTTACTGTTGCGTCAAAGATACGAGAGTTTTCTTAGTTTTGTCCGGAAGCTTCTTCCGATAATTTGATACAACTTGCAGTAGATATTGCTTCTGTTGTTCATCATTGGTAATTAATTTGTTATAATCTTCAATCAATTTCACTCCTCTTTCAGCAATATCATTAACAACTTTCATGTGATTCACTACGTTCTTTGCAACCCAATAACTCTCATCGAGAAGCCAATCTTCTACTGGTTTGCTCAAGAACGTTGAAGACAATCCGAGTATACTGAAGAAGGACTTTGCGTTAGCAGTTACAAAATCTTCAAGCTGCTTATTGTCAATAGTTTTGATGTCTATTTGTGTCTTCTTTGGAGGATCTGGCTCCGAAGATTTTGTAAGAGCCTCCTTCATTTTTCTTTTGGTGTCAAAGCTGATTTTATCATCAAAGAAAGCCAATGCGATCAACTCTTCTGAGAGATACCACAAATGATTCTTGAATTTTTCTAAAGCAGCATTTGCTAGTTGTTCATTTGTGCTTTTGTAGCTGTGAAGATTCTTGAGAAGACTCAGATCATTTCGTGGGGCACTTGCTGCGCAGGGTGCTGAAAACCAATGCTTAATATAAATTGAAACAGAAAACCAACAAATTTCTTTTAGATTTCTTTCTTCTATTGCTGTTATTTTGAACTGACTTTTGAACATAAAGATTTTCATTGAATAAATTACTTTCGCCATCCAACGGGCTCTATGATAAGCCCCAGGCTTCCTGAATTTTATTCCAGTCGTTGGAGTACCGCCAAGCAAGATGATTGTCAGTTCCAATAACTCTCTGTAATCGTCGCGAGGTTGATCTTCATTGATTTTTCTTGCTGCAAAGTTGATGATTTCCTCTTTTTCCTTTTGTGGATAATTTTCTAATTTATCGTATGAAGTTAGATTAATCTTATTCCAGTTTGTTTTGAATCTTTTGAATAACTGAATGTCAGGGCCTGATGAAGCCTGTAATGCAGGGGATACCACTGCTTCCAACATGATTTCAAGGATATGGTGTCGACAAGGACACCACAACAAATCTTTCTCCATTTTCTGTTCAATTAGGACACAAGCTCCGTTTTTACGACCTGTGTTCGATGCAGTTGTATCGAAACACATGCCTTTTACCTTATCTATTAGATTCCAATCAATGATCGCCTGATGTACTGCATTTGCAGTATCCTTTCCTGTGCCATGATCTATATTTGGCACTCCAAGCAGTTGATCTTCTCCACTGCCAGAGATTAGGACTGGCAACCGATCAACAACCTCATTCCCGGTAATGTCTTCGAGGAGTTTGCCATCCCAATGAACAATCAAGGGTTTGTCAGCTTGAAATTCTTCTTTCAAGTTTTCACTGAACTTCTTTCTTGATTTCTGTCTTGCCCTGCGAATCGATGAGTAGCTAACATTGTAATTCTCTGGATCTTTTCCAACATTTGCGATCGTTGGAATAATTATTAAAGAGGCTGATCGGTCGCTGATCTTAGCAACATCCAATGAGGAAAGCAGATTTTCATTCATAATCTTGAATTTTTTTCTTGGAAGGCCTCTTTTGGATGTTGAGGGCACTTCCAGATCTACTTCTTCTTCCGTAGATGCAGGTGAATCACTGCAGGAACTGCTGCTGCTTGCAAGAACAACTGTTTCATCAAATGCACTTGATTCATGTAACCTTTTCTTATCCATTTTTTCATGTCTCTTCGCAGCTTCCTTTCGACGTTTTTCTTCATTCTTATCAACTGCCATCATTTTACCCTTTCGACCTTCCCTTTGTAGCCGTAGAAACTCTCTATCTTCCTCAATAGTTATTAACTCGTTAGCATTTGCATGCGCAATATCAAAGAGTCCATCCAATTTTTCTTTCCATGTATTCTCTTTCTCTATTGAAAACTTCGATTTTTTTCCTTTGCTCTTCTTCAGCCCTTGCCACTCATCATACAGTTTATTTAATTTCTTCACAACATTACATTTCTGGGTTGTTGGTATTCCTGCTCTCTGCCACACTTCCAATACATCATTAACGGTTGAAGTTAATGCTTCTCTGACAGTTTCATTCTTGATATGTTTATAATTCATGAATAAGGAAATTACTTCTTTCTTTGATGGAAGCTTACTTTGATTCAATTTATCTATTTGTTGACCGATCAGCCAGATATCTGTTGAGCTTCTTGATCTCATTTTTGTCACAATTAAGATAGAGGAAATAGAAGAGAAATTGAGGCGGAGAGACTCACTGATATAGCACCTCTCCTGGACACTGCCACAAGCACACTGCGATACCGATTTCCTTGAACGCTATTTGCTCATATACGCATCACCTACCACTCTGCCTGCAGCAAACCTGCACAAAACCTGCAACCTGCAACAAACCTGCAACAAAAATAAGAACAAATTCAACAAATTTGATTTTACTCTAATTTTTTGTAATTTTCAAATTTTCAATTGGCGGGCGCGACCTCTTAATGTTATTTGTTTGACCTGGAATTTCTCACAGGGTGTTTTTGTGACAAATTGGAACAAATTAGGGGGTATCCCTAAAAATCCACGATGGTCATGATTTGTGCATCACCCTAATATATATATATCTATATATATATTCAGTATATATATGAGAGAGAGAGAGAGAGAGAGAAGAGAGAGCGCTTATAATCCTTTTATTGAACACACATCTGAGGAGGGACGTTTTGTATTTGTCTTATAGAAAGAAGAAAATTGTCACTTTATACTCGTAAGGGATATAAGAGAGATTAAGTTTATTAACGCAACGTTCCCTTCATAAAAGATATAACAATTAGGTTTAATGAAAGAAAAGGAATTTAAACTATAATTACTGGAACATCATGTATGGTTTCCTCATCCAATTTATCCATTATCAACTTTGACTAACACTAACACCACCAAAGAGGGTCCTTCCTCTTGTTGCATGGATTCGTTCGCACGAGTACTTCTTATAAATACGTTTCAGGATAAACCGGGCTCGGAAGAGGCCATCACGAAAGATGAATCACTGTCGTTACTGCAGAAGGCAACTGAATTGAGTTAATTTATATGTTGAGGATTTACATGTAGGATGTGAAGAAGTATTAGGAAGAAGCCAACTTGAAGGGTAGCACGTTAATATTTGCGGAAGGTGATGAACAAAATGGAAGTCACTGACCTACACCCCCCAATTAAAGCCTCGGTCTCGACCCTCGTTTAATTAATATAGAATAACTAAAGTTTCGTATCTCTTAAATAAACATTTCCGTCGCAAAAATCTTTACAACCGAAGTTATGAAATCTTTAAAAAATAGTCTCGTCTCTGAATGCAAATAGATGTTAAATCTCTAGAAATCTTTGGATTCTTTGTCAGTAACACTTTAGTTCCTATTCAAAACATTTTTTTAAAACTTTATAAAAATATTTAAATATATTCATTACATAAAATAGAAATTTTTCTCATCTAAATAAATATTTATTTTCCATTATTTATACTTCTTTGACCTTAATACAATTTTATGAATATATTTATGTAGTTAAAAAGCGTTTCTTTGTCTCTTCTTAAGTATCTTCTTTGTTATGGATTTGGGATAAAGCTTTGCATATATTTAAATTCATGTAAAGGGAATAATACAATTATGCTAATTTTTCCTCTAAATATTCTCATTTCACCTTAAATTGTATTGTGGGGTGAACTGTTATAAAGATCTATGAGGTATTTATGCTATTATAGCATATAACCATACGGGTTTTATAATAATAATAATAATAATAGAAAGTCGATATCAGCCTATGTCTTTATAAAGGATTTACATTTAATTTCCAATATTCTGAATATTTTTTATTTTCAGTACTGAGTTTCTTAATAATAATTCTAGATAAGAATTTGCAGTATGCTAAGAATACTGTCTTAATTTTTTCTTCTGCTGACGCGTTTCGTTCATATACTTTGAACATCTTCAGAGCTTTATACGTAATTTTAAAGTAAAATGGGTTATATATACAGTATATTTCTTGATTGTAAGTTTGATACAATTTCAAATTAATTTAAGACTATTCGAAAGTTCATTAAATTTTATATTAATTTTCGGTTTTTTCATTTTAATGTAAAAGGCTTCGGTAATTTTTAGTTTTTTGTACGTTATGTGATGAGTATGAGATTTGAAAGTTTTGCGAGATATTTTTAAAATTTAATATAAAATTGAATGAACTTTCGAATAGTCTTAAATTAATTTGAAATTGTATCAAACTTACAATCAAGAAATATATATATAACCCATTTTACTTTAAAATTACGATACTATAAAGCTCTGAAGATGTTCAAAGTATATGAACGAAACGCGTCAGCAGAAGCAAAAGTGAAGACAGTATTCTTAGCATACTGCAAATTCTTATCTAGAATTATTATTAAGATAATAAGAAACTCAGTACTGAAAATAAAAAATATTCAGAATATTGGAAATTAAATGTAAATCCTTTATAAATAATAATAATAATAACAACAATAATAATATTACACGCAAGATCTATTTTTAGATAAATTGCGCATCTAAACACATTGATTTATTTTTGAATAATATTCGGTTGGATATGATAAATGCGAATGTTTACCTAATATTAGTTTTTCTTGTCTATTGCACGATAAAAGTGAATTAACCCCTTTTCTTTATTACTTTATCATCATCGTATGAAATCTGGAAAAGAATTGCTATATAAAAGTAATATTTCATCATAGGATGATATGTTCAATTGAATTTCAATAAAATGCTTCGCAGCATTCTTCAAGTCACGCGTGAATACTGTTACTGACATTATTTATACAATGAAATTCTCGAAAGGAAATTTGCAGATTGAATTTTCATCGTGAAGTAATTTGGTTTTAATGTAAGAGAAGTTACTCGTTTGTCTTCCCCTCCGCCTCTTGTAAGCCAATACTGAAGTTTCCCTAGCTGGCTCTTTGTCATTTAAATACGCCAAATATGTCACTCCGTTCCAAAATATAGCATAAAGGAAGAATCCCCCGTCTCACTCGTGTACTTTTCATCGCGATGGAGAATGGCAAACGACAAAGCAAGAGGGGAGGAATCCTTCTCATAAAAGGTGTAAAACAAATCGAAAAAAAAACATGTTTTGAACAATTGTTGATGAATAAAAGGGGGTCATGAATTTGTTGTTGTTTTTCTTTTTGCGATGCTTTATTTGGTTTTCTACTTGTAAATATTTTTTTCTTTTCAAGTAACACTGCATGCGAGTCTCTTTCATAGTACTTATCTATCGATATAACAACGCAATATAATATTTATATTCATATGACACGCCTAAATGTTGTTCATATAAAGCTTATGACATTGGCTTTCTCGTTTATGGCTTGCTTTCTCCATGGAGAGTTCTACGATTCTTACGGTATTTTGTGTTTCTTATTATTTTTTTTACGACTCCCGCAGTAATATATCTCTTTATTACTGAATTTTTCATGGAATTTTATGACTGGACATATTCCCAGTTTCCCACGGTAAAACTGTTCATTAATGAAACCTTTAAGTAACTATATTCGTATATTATTCTGAACACTGCGGCGAGAAAGAAATAATAATGTTGTATTGAATTTGTTAAACGCTTATCTGGAATGAGGAGGTAATTATCACTCTGATAATAGCGGTAAAAATAATATATAATTTATATACTTTTTATTGATAATGTCGCTTACATTACCGTGTTGATAATCATAGAAAATGACAGTTTATTTTTTGTAATTCTTATTTCGTTTTTGGTTGATTGACAATGTTATTACAACCTGCCTGGCCATATAATATCAAGTCATATAAATTTATACGATATAAAATAAGTGTTAAATATTTCTTAAAAGTAACTATAAATTATATATATTGTTAAAAACAACTTTATTTTTAATTTTTACTCCATCAACTTAGATTAAAAATTGAAGTGTTTCAATAAGTGCAACGTCACCTTTTCATTCGTTGGAGCGGGTCATGGAGAAAACCTGAAGCAGATTTAAAACTGTAATATTAATGGGTCAGGAAGGCCAAGAGGCTAGAGAAGCGCTTAAGCCAAACTAATGCGTCCCATTGCGATAAATCCTGGATTATTGTTACCAGCGCTAATGGGAATCGAACTCCCCGGATTTAAACTCTTGGTTATGACCTAACTGGATCTAAACTATGCTAACTCAACTTAATCTAATCTGCCCCCCTCCCCCCTCTAAAAAGAAGGCTTCTGGACGAAATGTTTGTTGTCAGCTCAGAAACTATGTATGGTTGTGATCAATGAATGGTCTGTCAATCGAAATGAACCATCATGTGGAGGTTACTTTTATAATAAATACGAGTAGTTCAAAAGAAGAGACGTGATGAAACGTCGGGAACGAATATTTTATTAAAAAAAATTATAGTCTGATTACAGTATACGTAAGAAATTCCTTTTGAAAATAAAAATTATAAGAAATAAAGATTTTAGTTAAAGTTTCTGCAAAACGTTACTGTTATTATAACTGTAAATATTATTAAAAAAAACTTCATTGGACAAAGGTCACATAAATCTATATAATGAACACCATTCGGATGTTTCTTGTGAATGTGTTTCGGCGCAGTTTGACAACATACAACACTACACTGACGTGTGCCTACAAAATAATAAGGATCAACCGTAACTTAGAGTAAACTGTGATTCAGATTAGTCATCCATGGATAGAAATCTCAGTTCATGGAAAACTTCACCGTCATAAAGTCACTGTATAGAATGTTATGTCTTAACGGGTTACACAAATGCAAAACACACCCACACACACCCACACATCTATCTCTCTCTCTCTCTCTCTCTCTCTCTCTCTTCTCTCTCTCTATATATATATATATATATATATATATATATATATATATATACAGGGCGTCCCAAAAAAATGTATACACACTTTAACAGCTGATAGCTCAATTGATGTTTCTTTCTTTCCAAGTTAAACCCATTAGAATTAATAATGGCAGTCAGACTAAGCTTTGAACAAAGGAAATTCATTCTAAAATGCTACTGGAAGTGTGAAAACGCAGTTGAAGTGCAAAGACAGTTTAGGAGGGAGTTTCAAACAGATCCACCAACGCGATTTACCATCACTCGAATTAGAGATAAGTTTGAAGCCGATGGAACTGTTCAGAATGTCGACAAGAAGCGTTCCGGAAGACCACGGACATCGACAAGCCCCACAAAGCAAGAAAGAGTACTGGAAACGTATCACCAAAGTCCAAGAAAATCTGTGCGGCAAGCGAGTCGTGAGGTAGGAATTTCAGAATCGTCTGTCCAACGCATTTTGAAGCGCTGTCAATGGAAAAGTTACATTCCAAGATTAGTCCATGCTATTAATGAAGATGATCCGGACCGAAGAGTGGAGTATTGCGAGTGGTACTTGGCACGATGTGGATGCGGATTGGACGAAGGGGTTTCGTAGAATACCCTCCGCGTTCACCAGACCTCACACCACTAGACTTTTTTTTATGGGGATACTTAAAAGACAAAGTCTACGCTATAAAACCTGCAACAGTCGCTGAATTGAGAGCAGCCATTGAACGAGAATGCACACAAATACCAAACGAAATGTTTCGTGATGTTTGCGATTCCGTTGCTTCGCGTTATCAGCAGTGCCTGGACCAGAACGGACGTCAGTTTGAAAACAGGCGTTGACAAAACAATTAAATAATGTCTGTAGATTCTATTACATTTTGAAAATGAAATGTATTTTAATAAACACTGCCTTTATAAGTATTTAAAGTGTGTATACATTTTTTTTGGACTATATATATATATATATATATATATATATATATATATATATATATATATATATATATTACGAAACAATTACAGGACAAAATACAACCAGACATTTGGGAGCAGTATATGAAAATAAATGTTCTATATGCGTGTAAAGAGATTAACGTTATAAATAACATTCCCTATAAATCACCATGGCAACGTCTTAATGAAAACTTATACCATATCTATTTACGTAAACTGATGCAGTGTTCACAGTTTCCACTTATTTGCTAGTCTAGTTATCTTGGGCGCTCGATAAGCCAACAGGAAATGCGGAAAGAGGCGGAATAGAACAGATTGAGCAAAAGATAATTCGGGAAATTAAAGTTATATATATTATATATATATATAATATATCTATATATTAGGGTGTTTCATAAATTAAAAGTTTGGAAAAATTTTAATCCACATGGATCCCCTTGTTCCATTTGCTGAGGAGACTGATAAACCGAAGTATTAATTCAATAGTTAAAGTTTACGGGTCCCCAGTTTGATGCTCTGGCAGATCATAAACGGAAAAAATTAAACAAAAATCTGTCAATGAATTTTTATTCAACAAACGAGTACCATTTCACTACACATTTTCACAAAGATACAAAAAACATAACCACTTCTTGCGAATCATTTGTCCATGAAATCCTTCTTGGTTTTATTCGGGTATTTCGCCCTATGCTGCATCACAGTTTTGAGCAAATACTGCTTCTGCTCTTCGTTCTTCGTCAGAGAACAGTTGAACTCTTTGGTGAGACGAGGACGGCGATCCGGTCAACGCTCTCCTTCCATTGCTCATTGTCAGGTAGGAGCTTACCGTCCCAATGCAAGACAAGAGGCTGACCAGGACAAACTTCGTCGGATTGATAACTTTCAGCAGCCACCTTCCTGAGAGCCTTGCGTGTGCGGTACATGGTACTGGCAGAAATGGACAGTTCATCCAAGTCAAAACCTAGTGATTTAGCCGCTGCAGCGTACGACATAGCTGAATCGCGGTACGAAATATTCAGCCGATCGTAGGTAGTCGTCACATCCTGTGAGATCAGATTCCTGCGTCGCTTCTTGGTATTTCCCTTGGAGGAGGATGGAAAAACTTCCACGGTTGGGTCAACGTCATCTGAGTCAGTCTCTGACGAAGTTGAAATCACTAAAGCCCCCGTATCTTCTGCAGCTCCTTGTTCTTTCCTGGCCTTCTCCTGTTGTTCCTTAATCTTGTCCAGCCTCTTCCTTTTCCTAATCTCCTTATAGTGAAGCTTCATGTCAACAGGGCCCATGCTGCAGGAATTTGGATCTTCACGCTGCATGTCGAGAAAGTGGATGTCCTCCTGATTCTTCATCATTTCCTTAGCCTGTGAATGAGCAATGTCCATGATCTCCTTCGCTATTGCCTCCTTGAACATCGCCTCCTTCACTCGGAAGGACTCTGCTTTATGTGACTTGTGCTTCACAAGCCTGTCGTATTCCTTGAGAAGGGATTCCATCTTCCTCAAGGCCGAATCTCGACGCATCATGGGGATTCTCGCTCTCTCCCAAAATATGAGACAGGCATCCAGGCACAGGTTCAGGCATTTAGTACGTCCAAATTTTTGCTCCTTTTGGTGGTAAAAGTACTTTTTGAGTACTTGCAACTGAATTGGAAGGCCACTTGATGTGATGTTCGCATCCGTCTGGCCAATAAGAAACACTTCTGTTTTCGCTCTGGTAGACACCTGGAAAAGAAAACAAACTAAATAATTCCACAGAAATAATTTCACATCGTAATTAATTTCATTAATTAAATAAAGAAAAGCAGTAACTGGGACTCGAACCAGTGTCATAGCCGTTTGGCGGCATCGCTCAAGTCGGCGTACACAGCACGCTATCCACTACACCATCTAGGGAGTGGATAGCGTGCTGTGTACGCCGACTTGAGCGATGCCGCCAAACGGCTATGACACTGGTTCGAGTCCCAGTTACTGCTTTTCTTTATTTATAAAACTGATACGTGTACACTACGTTCTCTTTGACAATTCATTAATTAAATAAATTTCAATACCGCAGTAAAATTACATTAATTAGTATCATAAATAATTACCAGCTTAGTTGTCCAATATGCAACAGACTAATTAATTTCATGTAATATTAATAATAAATATCACTACCACAGTAAAATGACAGAAATTAAATAATAATAAATTTCAATACCACAGTAAAATGAGATAATTAGTAGCATATATAATTACCTCCATAGTTGTCCAATAGGCTATACAACACGAACCGCTCAAGTGACGAAGAAAACCGTCTTCACTGCAGGCAGGCGAGAAATGAACTGACAAAAAGTCGTCAAAGTTGGGACCTCTAAATGCAGCGCGATCTGGTTCAAACTTGCACAAACGTGTTTTCTGTTCTTTAGAATACGGAGAAACGTGTGGATTAAAACTCCAAGCTCATTTTTATTTTACCCTATAGGTATGAAACACCCTAATATATATATATATATATATATATATATATATAGATATATATACGAGTATATACATATATATATGATACACACAGACCGTGCATGGAACAAGAAACTCTTCTGGGAAAATTAAATCCACTATAGTCCGAATAAGTAATGGTGAATGAGTAATGACAAACACTATAGTTTTTTCTTTTTCATGATGTTACCCAGACGTGGGCAATGGGTCACTCGCAAAGAGGCCCCATAAATTTAGCTTCCCTCACCAGCTATCTGCAAAGTGTGTATCATGAAAAACCTCAGGGGGACCATTCTGAGTTCAATCCCATATATATATAATATATATATATATATATATACAGGGCGTCCCAAAAAAATGTATACACACTTTAAATACTTATAAAGGCAGTGTTTATTAAAATACATTTCATTTTCAAAATGTAATAGAATCTACAGACATTATTTAATTGTTTTGTCAATGCCTGTTTTCAAACTGACGTCCGTTCTGGTCCAGGCACTGCTGATAACGCGAAGCAATGGAATCGCAAACATCACGAAACATTTCGTTTGGTATTTGTGTGCATTCTCGTTCAATGGCTGCTCTCAATTCAGCGACTGTTGCAGGTTTTATAGCGTAGACTTTGTCTTTTAAGTATCCCCATAAAAAAAGTCTAGTGGTGTGAGGTCTGGTGAACGCGGAGGGTATTCTACGAAACCCCTTCGTCCAATCCACATCCACATCGTGCCAAGTACCACTCGCAATACTCCACTCTTCGGTCCGGATCATCATCTTCATTAATAGCATGGACTAATCTTGGAATGTAACTTTTCCATTGACAGCGCTTCAAAATGCGTTGGACAGACGATTCTGAAATTCCTACCTCACGACTCGCTTGCCGCACAGATTTTCTTGGACTTTGGTGATACGTTTCCAGTACTCTTTCTTGCTTTGTGGGGCTTGTCGATGTCCGTGGTCTTCCGGAACGCTTCTTGTCGACATTCTGAACAGTTCCATCGGCTTCAAACTTATCTCTAATTCGAGTGATGGTAAGTCGCGTTGGTGGATCTGTTTGAAACTCCCTCCTAAACTGTCTTTGCACTTCAACTGCGTTTTCACACTTCCAGTAGCATTTTAGAATGAATTTCCTTTGTTCAAAGCTTAGTCTGACTGCCATTATTAATTCTAATGGGTTTAACTTGGAAAGAAAGAAACATCAATTGCGCTATCAGCTGTTAAAGTGTGTATACATTTTTTTGGGACGACCTGTATATATATATATGTGTGTGTTTATAACATATTTTTTAATAATGTAGATTTGATACTCTTGCAAGAACATTGGTTGCCTTAGGAGGCTTTAAAATTTTTGTCTGGGATTCATGAGGACTTTTTATAGCATGCATCTTCACCTGTAGATTTATCTAACCATTTACTTTATGGTAGGCCCTTTGGCGGAGTTGGTTTCTTAATTAGAAAAAATGTAACAAAATATGTAAAAAAAATTCCGAGCGATAGTGAAAGATTGATAGGAATTGAATTTCGTATAAACAATGAATGCCTCTTAATTGTGAACTGCTATTTACCGTAACACTAATGGCAGTAATCTAGATGATAACATAGATTTTTTGTATAAAATTAAGTGACTATCAGATAAATCAGTATATTCGCAGTGTATAATATTGGGGGACTTTAATGTTGGTGTAAAATCAGAAGTTTTAGTAAAACTGGGTAACGTGCGCGTGTCTGTTAAATTAAGAATAAGTGATGTAGAATTACTAGGTATAAATAGCAATAATTTTACTTACGCCAGCGATACGAATGGGGGTACTAGATAAATTGATCACTGTCTCAATAGTAATAATTTAAGAGAACTTATCGTCAATGTTCATATTTGACATTATTTCCTTCTCTCAGCTCATAGACCAGTGAAGCTAGTAATTAATTGTACCCACTTAAATAAAACACGAGATAATAATACCTCATTAGGCAAGAATGAGGTCGACTGGGTTAATGTTAATATGAAGCAGGAAATAAAATATATATATAGGACAGAACACCTTAATAATTAAGAATTATTGCAACTTGATTGTAGTAAATCTCGTTCAAATGATTCTCACTTTAAACTTGTAGATAAATATTATAATGAGATAACATCCATACAAAGGGGAGCAGGAAGGCCATGCATTAAATCGTACAATTGTCATACTAAAATTATTCCTGGATGGAATTATTTTATTGCTCCCTTGAAAAGGGATAATAAAAATAAAAAGATACGTACGATATATGGTGTCGCTTTGGTTGACCGAGAATAGGGACAGCTTATATGAATATGAGTAGAAATAAGGGTCATTACAAAGCAGCCATAAGACGATGTAAACAGGAAGAAGATTCCATTCGGGCTTCAAAAGCCTTTGAAGCCAACTTAAATAATGATAATGAATATTCTGGAAATTTGTCAAGAAGGAAACGGGTGCCAAGAATGCCATTTCATCAACAATTGATGGAGTGTCTAGGGAGGAAGAAATAACTGAGTTATGGAGAACGAGGTAGTCAAACATCCTTGACAGCGTGGGGAGAATTAATTTTAATGTAGGTTGCAATGGAACGTCATTAGGAAGGGGTCAGTGCCTGAAATTAAGAGGCTGATTAAAGAGCTAAAGGCAGGTTCCTCCCCAGGTATAGATGACCTATTACATGAGCATTTAAAGTACGCTAATGATGTGATCAATCTTCATATCTCATTGCTCTTTTCAGCAATGCTTACTCACAGTTATAATCCTGCAGAGTGTATGAATGTATATAGAACACCTCTTGTGAAAATAAATGTGGGGACATTGTATCCAGCGATAACGACAGGCCTATCCTATTGATGTTCCCTCCTACTTCTCAAAAATACTTGAGAAACTTTTGCTACACCGACTAAGCGATTATTTATGGACGTCTCCTGATCAGTTTAGTTTTAAAAGCTCCCATTCGATGGACTTGTGTATTTATGTTTTGAAGGGGACTGAATTTAAATATACTTACAGTAATTCAACTATTTATAGGTGTTTTGGGATATAAGCAAAGCATATGATAGAGTTAATCACAATTATTCTATTAAAAAAATTAGAAGACAGGAATGTTTCACTGCATGTTTTAAATATAGTGAAAGTTTAGTACAATCACCAAACTTTTATGGTTAGATGGGGGAAATGTATTGTCCGAATGTTTTAGTTCCTCATGCAAGTTAGACATAGTTCAGTGCGCTCAGTGCTCTCTCCTTTGTTGTTGAATGTGTCTATAGATGGATTAATCACTTCCCTTAAATGAGGCAAGAGTGGAATAATGTATACAAAACATGAGGATAAATAACTTGGTTTATTTCGATTACATGGTATTAATAAATCCTTCTGCTAAAGGTCTGGATCATATAAAAATATATGAATTATATTCACAGAACCATGACATTAATTTTAATGGTACTAAAATTAATGTTATCCAATCCCGTCCAAACGCTCAAACCAGACAGCTAATATTATTTTCAAAATGAGAGGCGAACCAATAGAGCAAGTACAAGAATTTAAATATTTCGGTCAGATTAAATGAATATTTTGACGATCGCGTCATCTCGAATCGCTTCCCTGAACGTTTTGCCTGTGGATGGTCTTGACCACCATATTCTCCGAATCTCAACCCACGTGATTATTTTTTATGGGGATATCTGAAAGATAATGTTTACAGAAACAATCCTCTCACAATTAGTGAGCTGCAAGAGGAAATTTCATCTGTTGTCAGCACAATCACTCATGACGTTTTACGCACAGTACTTGCCAACTTCCAACATCGACTGCAAATAGTTTTGGATGCCGGTGATTCACACATTGAACATGTTTTTCATTAAATAAAAACTCCCAATTGTACGCTGTAAACTAATACAAAAATCACTCCTGTATGTTAACAATATTATGAAATATAAGCAATTTAAACTGTTGCGTATATATATATATATATATATATATATATATATATATATATACCTTTGCTTTGCCTCCGCCCGAATTGTTCATTCTGACGAAGGTCAAGCCCTTCACTCCACCTCAGACCTACAGTTTAACGTGGAATCCTAACCACGCTCCACCAGCAACCCAGCGTCTTAACCCATCTAACAACCACTTTCTTTATTGTGTGGAAGGATGAAGAGCTGGGTTTTGCTGCGCGCCTCCTGCCATCACCAGGTCTCGATCCCCGGGCCGATGGATTCATAGTCAGCGACGCTAACCACTATACCCCCGAGGCGCATTATATATTTTTTTATGCAGGAAGGAGGGGCCAAGGGGGGAATGCCCGCAAAACCGTCCCCCCCCCTCCCATAGAAGAAGAAGAGAGCCAAAATCAAGGTCGGGGGTTTACGAGATGCCTGGACATTCTGCGTTTGAAAAATGGGAGGTCATAGGGAGGAGGAAAGATGGAGTGAGGAAGGTTGTTTCAGAGTTTACCGGTTGAGTAGATGAAAGTTTGAAAATACCGATTACCCTCCAATTTATGCACACTAGAGGGTCATCCAGCTTATACAACTTTATACACTTAAGTAATAACTTAGTTATACGTTAATATGAACCAGAGGTTCTAGTTAATATGTATTTTAGTATCAAAACCAACTTTCATACGACAGATTATCTAATAGTTATCAGATCGACAGTGGTCTCTGACTTTTACAGGGTACTGTATATATATATATATATATATATATTAAGGGTGTTCAAAATTAGGAAATGTTTGAAAAATGTAGCATACAGTATTGTATTTTTTCCCATTATTTGGTCCGAGTGAAATCTTTTGGTACCATTTTCATCAAAATCGAAATTAGCCTAGGGGTCGCTCAAAGAGCTTGAAGATAGCATACTTCAGTCATTTACTGTAAAATGCTAACTTTGTAACTAATGGAGATAACCCTATCAACCTGCCTCTCGTTTTGATCCTCTCAACGAGAAAATACGACTGGAAACAATTCTGATGTCGGAGCGAGTTACGGTTTTCAAGATATTTGGCATCACATTATGTCAATTGTAGAGAGAACTTTGCCTATCCACGGGCGTGGTGCGTTGGATCAGGCTTCCTCTTATGGTGACCTCGAGGAGGCACCTCCCCAAAGAGGATCATGCGTTCTCTGCACATTCTCTGTAGTCGTCCCGAGGCAACTTCTCTCCCGTTGTAAGCACTTCAATCAGATCTCTCTTTGCCTCTTCTGCACATTTCAAATGCCACGAATCCGAGAGTTGAAGTGTTTGATATGGCAGATTAGTATCTATGGAGTGCCATGCATACTTGAACTGATGGAATATGGTATTTTCAGGAGCGCTGATCTTTCCGAACAAGGTCTCCCACACACTGGCAAGAACAAGTTCCAAAACATGGTGCCTGCAGCCCAGGTAGAACACTTTATTTTCAGTGAGTTCCTCGATGTATTTAGCGGCTCCACTCTTCCAGCCACTGTTACTTGCGGTTGTATAAAAAATGAGAGTAGTTTTCACTTTCTCTTTGACCTCCCACATTTCCAGCATCTCTACAGTTGCTTCCGCTCGAGCTTTCCCAGTAGCATGTGGTAACCTCTGAACACCAAGAAGGTTACCCTTCGAAAAATTGGGAGTGGGACCTGAGACAAGTATAGGAAGTGCTTCGTGGGCATCACCGTACCTGTCCTTAGTCAATTTACGGTCCCAATGTAGTGTAACGAACGCAGGAGGGTTCTGTCGAAACGAATACAGAATTTCTAGCGAAATATTATGTCTGTCTGCCATGCACTCACAGCACGTAGTGCATCGGGACAAGCTGAAGTTGAACAAGTTGGCGCCACACACCTTTAGAACTGTAGTTACTATCATGGTTGTCTCATTATCACTCATTTTGATCCTATCAAATGTCGATGTCAGCTCGGGATCCTGCATGATACGTTTTGGCGCTTTCAATACCATGAACTGCTGCCTTGTTGATGGCTCTGGTGAGAAATCGGTGCTCTCAGGCTGTCTGTGGTCCTCTTTCTCACTGTCATCTGACAGGGCGCCGATTTCCTCATCTTCTGGGGCTGCTGATTCGCTACTCTGAGCTGATGAAGTTCGCATTGCTGCATTCTGTTTCTGGAGCGCCCTCGATATCTGAAGCTTTTCCTCATCAGCGAAGATTTTATGGTTGCCACTAAGTGTAGCTTCTCGTCCATCGCGCTGTTCCAGATAAAGCTTATGTCTTCCCTTTCATTATCAGTCGTGGGAAGCTTATTCATTAGGACTTCCTTGATAGCATCAGAGGCTCCAATATCCCAGAGTTTATTGAGTTTATCTGCAAAGCTGGCCCGTTTATTGTCTGGGTCACTCTCTCTTTTCTTATTCTTGTTCAACAGCCTCCACTCACGCCACAAAGTTTGCAGCTTCGCTACGTAGTTATGCGGCCGAATGGTCTTTATACGTGCCATGTTCCAGAAGGTCAATACATTGTCCACAGTTATTTTAAATGCTTCGTTCATGTTCATTGATGATTTACATGATTTACATGGAAGAAAAACTGGAGCACTTGTCGTGCTGTAGGTAACCTTGTGCCACATATAGAGGACGGTTGACCTTCAAGGAAATGATTTGTTTCACTCCTTAGAACGGGTATAGATGGTGACACTTTGACATTTTTACGAGGAAGTTCTTGAGGTGTCTGAAGTCTTTTACCACTACGGGTTGTCACTGGTTCAGGATCCATCTTAGCTTGAGGAAGTTGGGCAAGACGTAGATCGTTTATCAGGATACCTGATCACTACGGACGTATTCCTGAATCACTACAAAACTGCGTAACTCTATGATAAGTGACATACTTTGATGTCAAATATCTTGAACATCGTAACTCGTTCCGACATCAGAATTGTTTCCAATAGCATTTTCTCGTCGAGAGGATCAAAACGAGGGGCAGGTTGATAAGGTTTTCTCAATTAGCTACAAAGTTAGCATTTTACCGTAAATGACTGAAGGATGCTATCATTAAGCTCTTTGAGCGATCCCAAGGCTAATTCCTATTTTGATGAAAAGGTACCAAAAGATTTCACTTGGACCAAATAATGGGAAAAACAGTATGCTACATTTTTCAAACATTTCCTAATTATGAACACCCTAAATATATATTATATACTGTATATACGTTGGGGTAAATGTGATAAATTGGTAATTATGCATAATTGAAAATATCATGACTTAACCTAACCAATTGTCAAGGGCGTACAGTTGACCTAACCGGGCATTCAATTGACCCGAAATCAATGTTTTACCCACATCATACAGCTGCCTACTACACACTGCATTAAGAGGCCCTACATTTCCAGCCTTTGCTTGTCAAAATCTGCAAACTCAGGGTGAATCAAGTCACTGCTTGATTCAAGCTCTCACTCACTCAACCCAAGACAAATTAATATGTAGGTTTTGTACATTTTGAATTGAATGCCAGGTTAGGTCAATTGAATGCCCGGTTAGGTCAACTGTACGCCCTTGACAATTGGTTAGGTTAAGTCATGATATTTTCAATTATGCATAATTACCGGTAATTATGCATAATTACCAATTTATCACATTTACCCCAACATATATACTGTATATATACACACACTTCATTGAACACTCCCGACTCCCGGAGACAAATTTAAGCGTCACTCTTTTTATTGTGAAAACAACTTTCCTGTTGAAAAGTAATTATACGAGAAGTATAATTGAAAATATAATTTAAACTGACACCATTTTGGACCTGAATTTTTTAAACTTTTGTGCAGTTTTATTCAAAGCCTGTAAAGGTGAAGGGTTAAATTAATGTTCTCGCTCACTTAACAAATATAGTTTGTTTTGAACACATTCTGCAATATTAATTAATTTAGAGATTAATGCAATAATAATAATAATAATAATAATAATAATAATAAATTTTAAAATATGATAGAAAATATAATTTTCAACGAAATAAGCGCAAAAAAAAAAAAAAAAAAAATATATATATATATATATATATATATATATATATATACAGTATATATATATATATATATATGATGAATAAAACCACGAAGGAAAAAAGAAACACAAATGGGTGCTCAAGCGCTTTCGTCTAATGACATCCTCAGGAACACTGGAGTGAAAGGACAGATCAAGGCAATATATAGGTTACAAAAATAAACATACATACATACATATTCATATATATATACATATATATATATATATATATATATATATATACATATATATAGTAAGCATAGAAAAAATTGTGGGAGGAGCCAACATTTATATGGTCACAAAAGAATAAAGAAATAAAAATAAATATAAATATAAATTGAGAAAAAATTAATTACAAAATAGTGCCTTAGTGATATATATGTCACAGCCTAAATAATCATAAAGAAATAAACAGGCAAATAAAAAAACCACAAATATATATACATACATATATATATATATATATATATATATATATATATATATAAAAAGACACTTTTAGCACTTTGGCCGACCTTCAATATAAATTCAAATGGCTTGTTTATGGAACAGGTCACAAAAGAATAAAGAAATAAAAATAAATATAAATATTGTAAGTGGAGTCTACCAATTCAAGCTCAAAAGGGAAGTTTTACAATCAATTTAATAGATGAAGCCAAATTGATATATATATATGTCACAAAAAAAATAAAGAAATAAACCAAAAAAAAAAAAAAAAAAATTAATTATTAAAAAAATAATAAAAAATAATAATAATAAATTGAAAGATAAATTTTAAGAGAGGCACACCAATTTATAAGGGAAAAATTACCACATATGCATATTATAGTCACAAACGAATAAAAAAGTACAAGTAAATATAAATTGGAAAACAAAATGATGCCTAGATGATATATAAAGAACATCATAGGCATCATTTTGTTTTCCAATTTATATTTACTTGTACTTTTTTATTCGTTTGTGACTATAATATGCATATGTGGTAATTTTTCCCTTATAAATTGGTGTGCCTCTCTTAAAATTTATCTTTCAATTTATTATTATTATTTTTTATTATTTTTTTAATAATTAATTTGTTTTTTTTTTTTTTGGTTTATTTCTTTATTTTTTTGTGACATTATATATCAATTTGGCTTCATCTATTAAATTGATTGTAAAACTTCCCTTTTGAGCTTGAATTGGTAGACTCCACTTACAATATTTATATTTATTTTTATTTCTTTATTCTTTTGTGACCTGTTCCATAAACAAGCCATTTGAATTTATATTGAAGGTCGGCCAAAGTGCTAAAAGTGTCTTTATATATATATATATATATATATATATATATATATATATATATATATATATGTATGTATATATATATGTGGTTTTTTTTGCCTGTTTATTTCTTTATGATTATTTAGGCTGTGACATATATATCACTAAGGCACTATTTTGTAATTAATTTTTCTCAATTTATATTTATATTTATTTTTATTTCTTTATTCTTTTGTGACCATATAAATGTTGGCTCCTCCCACAATTTTTTCTATGCTTACTATATATATGTATATATGTATATATATATATATATGTTAAACACAGACCGTGCATGGAACAAGGAACTCTTCTGGGAAAATTAAATCCACTATAGTCCGAATAAGTAATGGTAAATGACAAATACCACAGTTTTTTTCCTTTTTCATGATTTTAGCCCGACGATGAAAAAGGAAAAAAACTGTGGTATTTGTCATTTACCATTACTTATTCGGACTATAGTGGATTTAATTTTCCCAGAAGAGTTCCTTGTTCCATGCACGGTCTGTGTTTAACATATAATGTTCTCAGGGAACCATTCTGAGTTTGTGTATATATATATATATATATATATGTATATATATATATGAATATGTATGTATGTATGTTTATTTTTGTAACCTATATATTGCCTTGATCTGTCCTTTCACTCCAGTGTTCCTGAGGATGTCATTAGACGAAAGCGCTTGAGCACCCATTTGTGTTTCTTTTTTCCTTCGTGGTTTTATTCATCATAAATTCTTTTCACGTGTCACTTTCGTGAAATAATTTTTCATATATATATATATGTATATACACAGTATATATATATAATATATATATATATATAGATATATATATATATATATATATATATAATATATATATATATATATATATATATATATACAGTATATATATATATATAATATATATATATATATATATATATATAATTATGCTTTTTGTATTAAAAAAAATGGTGGTATCATATTCTTTGTGGCAATTATATTGTGGTTTGACAAATTGTAGATATGGGAAATATTACACTCCTAAATATTAGATTCCTAAATGTTAATCTTATGGAAATAATTTAAAGTTTAACCCACTTTTGTGGCAAATAAGGTTCGATCAATTTTATTTAAATTAATATATAAATTTGAGGATGGGTAATTTTGAAAATAAGAAAAGTTCAAATTATTTCTTGTTATTTTTAAAACTATCGAAATAATTTGATGATTTTCAATACCTAAGGATCGGATTTCGCTAGTGTCCTAAGCTTAGTGGGTAACACCGTTCCCATATAAACGAAATGAAAACACTAAGATCGGGGGTTCGAACTTCGATGATGCTGGTAATAATATAATACGGGTATTAGAGCAATGACTCGCGTTAGTTTGCTGAGCGTTGTTACAGTTTCTACCTCTCTTAACTGATTAATTATCATTTAAGGTCGGATCTCACATGACGCAAAGTTGGGTTAAAATAATTCGACATTGTTTTCATTTTTTTGTTAAAATAAATAGTGAATTCTCTATATCATTTTATTACAAAATATACACTATTATTACACTATAAATTTGCTTCATAATGAAATTATTTCACACTCTTTTAACGCGAAAGTGATGATGGTAGAGATTTGTTAATTAAATAAAGATGTATTTATAATATTGCCTTCATAATTTGCCATTTTTTTCTGTTTTTTTTTTGCATTATTTTACTTAATTTCACCTTATTATAAGTTCCTCATCCCACGATTAAGAATTTTCTTCGTTAATATTCATTTCTAAACACATTTTTAGTTGGTTGTTAAGTATTTTTAAGTAAAAAGCCCTTATTGCCTTGTACGTTTAGATAAAAAATGGCTACTTGCCCTACCATACTTGCTTCTTGCGAAATGAGTTGCCAGACGTTTCCAGCGAATATATTTGCATATCTTGGCAATAATTTTTCTTTTAGTAATGAGGCTACAACGAGAAAATCTCTTCCCAAGTTAAAACTACTCTTATAAAATGTGCTATATACATATCATTAATTTTAGACTTTATATACTGCCTCTATACCTCCCTCGCATATAATATTTTCGCTATCTTCTATGTATTTTTTATATTAAAAATTTTATAATATATATATATATATATATATATACATACTGTGTGTATATATATATATATATATATATATATATATATATACTGTATATATATATATATATATATATACACAGTATATATATATATATATATATATATATATATATATATATATATATATATATATATAACCGTTCCAAGGAGAAAAAATATTTTAAAGAGAAAATGTTGAGACTTTACAAAGATTTGAAAAAATTTGTTGTAATGAGGTGAAAGTGGTGTGAAATGTAATCTTTCACACATGGAATATTTACCCATAATATAAATAATATGAATTATGGGGACACCTACGATACGAACAACATAAATTAATGTTAAAGTGCAAAATGTGTGTGAAATAATATTAAATTAAAGCGACTGTGCCAAAAATGTGAAATAAGGTTAAAAAGTAATGCTGAAGCGGAAAACGTGAAATAATTCTTAGGTACAAAAATGTGAAAGAATATTATTGGTGCTACTGTAGTATGCGGTCTACCGACGATTGGTTAGGTTTAGTCATTTTCGTTAAAACTAACGAAAATATCATGACTAAACCTAACCAATCGTCAAGGGTGATTGACAATGGGATGTAAACAAACAATTAGTAAACAAGATAAGAAGCTATAATTAAAAGGTAGACCGCCGAATCGTAGGTAGACCGCATACTACAGTAGCACCATATTATTTTAGTGTTAAAGTACAAAAATGTGAAAGGATGCTAAATTAGTGGTAATGTACAAATATGTGAAGCTTAGCTAATACTAACGTACAAAAATGTGAAAGAATGCTAATTTAGTGTTAAAATACAAAAATGTGAAACTATGCTTAACTGATACGGATCTTTTCGGTTTTAGGTCCGGCATTGGATTTTTTAAATATTTTTGGTATAGATGCAGATTTTTACGCTGATTCCATTTCCGCAATCCGTTTCTTGGAGAAATAAACACGAAAAAAGTTATGTGCAAGTTTATTACGTTTACAGGTTTCCAAAACACAGAACGGAACACAAACCAAAGTTTGCTACTTACCAAACTGCGCAATATCGTTCAGCATTTGGCGCACCAGCTCTTTGCCTGCGTGTCGGCGACGCCAGAGAAACTCGCAGAGATACGAGTCGATCATGGAACGGTGCGTACCACACCGGCGCTTGTTACCGCGTTTGAGTTGGTTCCACGTCGACTCTATCCGTTGCCTGTATGCTCCAGTTGAAGGGTCCAGGAAGTTTTCGCTGTGGTTCACTGTTTTGTGACTGAAGCTGTACCCTTCGAGCTGTTCGATGCGTTCATACGCAGGTTAGGTTAGGTTAGGTTAGGTTAGGTTATAGGGTGGCCAGACGTCCGGCTTTAGGCGGACAGTCCGCCTTTTGAGCACTCTGTCCTTATGGTGGCCATTTCCAAATTTCCAAAAAGGAGGACACTGCGTATGTGGCTGTACGTTAACAAATATATATATATATATATATAACGTGTATATATGTTAACGTACGGCCACATACGCAGTGTCCTCCTTTTTAAATGGCCACCCTAGTAGGTTAGGGTAGGTTAAGTATAGGTGGATATTTGAATACAGGTTTTGTGCCATAACTTTTTTCGTGTTTATTTCTCCAAGAAATGGATTGCAGAAATGGAATCAGCGTAAAAATCTACGTCTATACCAAAAACATGGAAAAAATCCAATGCCGGACCTGAAACCGAAAAGACCCACTGATACTAACGTACAAATGTGAAGTTAAATTACTGTGGAGCAAGTGTAGTTTACGTTCCCCTGTGGTGCTTAGTGTAGTTTACGTTCCCCTACATTATCCTAGTGTAGTTTACGTTCCCCTACACTATCCTAGTGTAGTTTGCATTCCCTAACTTTGTCAGCGTATACCTAATCAAATAAAACGTTAAAACTAACGAAAATATTACGACTTAACCGAACCAATCGTCAATTTACATATATGTGTGTGTGTGTGTGTGTGAATTGACGATTGGTTAGGTTAAGTCGTAATATTTTCGTTAGTTTTAACTTTTCATTTGATGGATTCATTTAAGAAATGTCTCCTAAAGATCCTAGTGTAGTTTACATTACATTCCCCAACTTTGACCTAGTGTAGTTTGTGTCTCCGTTCGCGTCAGGGGGACGTAAACTACACTTGCTCCATTAATGTTAGTGTACAAAAATGTGAAAACATGCTTAATTAATGCTAACGTACAAAAATGTGAAAACATGCTTAATTAATGCTAACGTACATAGAAAAAATGTGAAAGAATACTTAAATTATCGTCAAAATAGCTATATGTATTAACTAAGTATATTTTATATTCAAAAGTAATGAATCCCAGAGCCATTAACATTTAGATTCGGGGAAATACAAACAGTAAACGTATTAATATTAATTAATATTCATTAACCAATTAATATTAATTAATAATTATTATTAATTAATAATTAATTAATGTAGGTAATCTAAGTAATTATAAAAGTAATATAAAACACTTAATTTAAATTAACATTCCCGTTAGTTAACGTTATAACTTTGAACTAATATCTTCTTCCGGTTCCTTCCTTAATCAAATTAATAAAAATTAAGGATAGTCCTATCAGGACATCTAATTAAAATTTTCTGCAAACTTCATTCTCTCAAGGGTACCGAGCACTCATTAATGAAATATATATATATATATATATATATATATATATATATATATATATAAGCTTTAATTAAACATCCTATCCTACAGCCATGTAGAGAAGGCGTTGGAGGAAAGCAATGAAGACTAGCTCTCTCTCTCTCTCTCTCTCTCTCTCTCTTTCTCTCTCTCTCTCTCTCTCTCTCTCTATCATATTCCACTTCAAATATTTTGTAGATTCGACCAAGTTATCGTCAAATATTGCGCATATAAGCGGATTAATTCGATTCACCAAAGGAAGCAAATTGGTGATATATAGTATATATACACACACTCATATAGTGTGTGCGTGCGTGTGCTCCTAAAATGTAGGAATATTAGCAAGAGCGCTAATGGAAATCATTATATTTTCGATCTTTTTCCATTCAAAAACTAAAATTAAATGTAAAAACCAAAAAGTATAAAAAGTATTATTCCGAAATTTTATATTTTTTATGGAAATTTGGTATGATATTTTCCAAGAATTAAAATGTGTGAAAACTTTGAAAATTTAAATAAGTTATATTCAAACTTGGAACATCATTTAATGTTATGAAAAATATGTGGATACTTTTCATTTAAAAAGAAAGTGTATAATATATATATATATATATATATATATTATATATGCGCCTCGGTGGTGTAGTAGTTAGTGTCGCTGACTACGAATCCATCGGTCCCGGGATTGAGACCCGGTGACGGCAGGCGGCGCGCAGCAAAAGCCAGCTGTTCATCCTTCCACACAATAAAGAAAGTGGTTGGTAGATAAATGGGTACTCTGGATAGCCTAGTGGTTAAGATGCTGGGCTGCTGGTGGGGCGTGGTTCGGATTCCATGTTAAACTGTAGGTCTAAGGTGGAGTGAAAAGCTTGACCTTCGTCAGAATGAACAATTCGGGCGGAAGCAAACCAAAGGTGTGTGTGTGTGTGTGTGTGTGTGTGTATTACATATTGAGTAAGTATACTGGAGGCCTCTCTGCAGTATTTATACATAAACTACAGTAATCACAACAGTAGAATGAAGATTTTTCGTCTGACGTGACCCAGCTTAATATAAAGTAATAATGATGAACTACAAAAACATTAAAAAAGTAGATACAATTCCTGATATAATAAGAAAAACGAAACCTGTGAAAGAGGTTGTTCTCGACTGAAAATATCTACGTTTCGGTAATGAAGCAACTATACCCTTCTTAACAGTCAACAAAAGACAGTTCAATGCTGACGCAAGAACTGTGGGACTACAGCTCTGAGATAAAGGAGGTCGTCAAACTTTCATTTAGTGTTGTACGCATGTATGTATCCGATAACCTCGTGATCTTATTAGCGAGACGAATCCCTTCAAATTTATAAAATTTTTAGTTCTAAAAACGCTCTTCTTTTGTTTTAGGTTTCCTGAATACTAGCCCTGGTCGAACCTCGGTCGTGAGCAACCAGGGATTAATGGATCAACTGGCCGCTCTTTCGTGGGTAAAGGAGAACATTGCAGTCTTCGGTGGTGACCCTGAACGAGTGACTTTGGTAGGGCATTCTACTGGGGCGGCTTGTGTTGGGTATCTCCTTGCTTCTCCTGTTCTCGTGTCAGGTCAGTATGTAGTCTACCTATTATTATTATTATTATTATTATTATTATTATTATTGTAGGTGCTGCTACTGTTACTTTGTTGATAGATTTGCACGAGGTTGATTGTATAAGCAGCAAATCGCTGGACAAATGATTGCATTGCACAAAAACTCAAATACAATCACATCTAGAAAATGAAAATAATATCTTTAAACCAGCATCCGTAGATCACTTGGTAACACCGATTTCCCACTACAAACGAAGTAAAAACACTAAGGTCAGGGGTTGAACGCCCGTCGGTATTGTTAATAATAATAATAATAATCCAGGAGGTAGAGCTATGGGTGGCATTAGCTGGCCTGGGCGCTGTGCTAGAGTCTGGCACTCCTCATCGATTATTATAACACCTTAATTGAAAGGTACTTTTAAAATTTTAATTAACTTTAGCAGAAAAATGTTTTTAAGATTTTTTTAAACTTTTTATACACCAACATCGTCGATGGAATATTTTACTTCAGTAGACCTACTTTCATATCTTTATAACGAACAGTAGCCTATATGTAAACACACAAGCAGTGATAAAATATCATTAGTGCCTAAGTTACCATATGACACTCTATATATATATATATATATATATATATATAATGATGAAAATAACCACGAAGGAAAAAGGAAACACAGAATGGTGCTCAAGCGCATTCGTATAATGACATCCTCAGGAACACAGTGTTCCTGAGGATGTAATTAGACGAAAGCGCTTGAGCACCATTCTGTGTTTCTTTTTTCCTTCGTGGTTATTTTCATCATATATATTATTCACGTGTTACTTTCGTGAAATAATTTTCATATATATATATATATATATATATATATATATATTGCTGAAAAAATACGAGAGATTTTTGACAGGGTGAGTAAACACGAAAAGATTTGAAATTTTTTTAAACAATACTGAAGGATTTCCTACATCCTATTAAGAAAGTATAATTGTACAGCGTGTTCTAAAAGAAACGCGACCCATTGGAGAATGCATACGAGTATATATCATTGTAACCTAATCATTTTCTTTGTTTCGGGTTGCGTTTCTTTTTTGAACACCCTGTATTTATATTAAATCTTTTTTTCTTCACTTATGAATTACAGTACATCATAATTACTGTAAAATGCTATACATTTTTGGGAACGAGAAACGAATGAATGCGTCCACATTGCGTCCACTTATTCTAGCTGGCGATGTATTTTTCCAGCCATATATATATATATATATATATATATATATATATATATATAATATTATAATGTTTCAGACCAACAAAGACCCCAGGATCCACTCATGGCTGGTCTACCTAACTGTGTTCGTGTATTGTGTATGTCCTCCGTGGTGGCGGAGGGGACCTACAATTTTACGTGGGTTCCGAACCACAAGAACATAAGAAATTTATGTAAAAACTGCCGGTAAATTGGCAACGACCAATTTTTACGAAACTAAATAATTATCAATTTAAAACTAATTAATTATCGATTTAAAATTAAAGATAGAATCTCTGATCCAGAAGATCAAGTCATAATAGACTACTATCCACAAATATGTTACACTCTATATCTATTTATAAGGGACATGCAAATATATCGGATCCAAAGAATCCAGTCAATTTCATTACGGTATCCATCAAGTCACGGTCCATATCGATAGCGGACCAAGTCAAAATTTACAATCATATACATTACAATATATACACTTACGAGAAAAAGAGTAGGTGTGGCTGTAAAGACTGTACAGTAATGTAGAAATGTGTGTGCACCCCATTTTGGGTCTCCCATTTAAAGGTGTTTGTGGGCAAGTGAAGATCATGAGTTTTTCAATACCTCACAGTACTATGGGGGACACCGCTCGGCAGAGGAATCTCTTTAAATGGGGTGTGTAAGGACAGAGAGTATCCCCTAACCCAAGACGCTGCCTCCCTATATCCCACAACACTTGTGTTGAGCTGTGGGATCTATCCCCAGAAAGCCTTAATTTTACTACCTTAAACTATACCCTTTCTATCAACATATGCGTCTAATCGATTTTTAAACATGTTTATAGACGTGCTACTAATTACTTCTACCGGCAAACTATTCCAGCTATTTACTATTCTATGCGTAAAAAAGTTTTTCGCAACTGCTGTCTCGAACCTTCTACTTGTCAACTTACACCCGTTATTTCTAGTCCTATTATATTGAGATATTTCGAAAAAGCTATCTCGATCTACGTTATCGAACCCATTCATAATTTTGAAAACCTGGATTAGATCACCCCTTAACCTCCTGGTCTCGAGTGTTGTCAATTTTAACTCCTTAAGCCTATCCTCGTACGACTTTGACCGCATATACGGATTCCAAAATTGGACCGCGTACTCCAAATGGGGTCTAACTAATGATTTATAAAGTGGAACTATAATATCGCGCGATTTGTACTCAAAATTTCGAGCTATAAAACCTAACACTTTGTTCGCCTTATTGACCGCTGCTGTACTTTGTTTCGCTACTTTTAAATCACCAGTGACTATAACTCCTAAATCTTTTTCCTGCTCTACGCTTGTTAAATCTTTCCCTGACATACTATACGCAAATTTACCGTTACGCGAACCTATATGCAAAATTTTGCACTTATCAACGTTAAATCTCATTTGCCATGTGACTGACCAATCAACGATTTTATTCAGATCTTCCTGAATTTTACCTCTATCTTCGTCATTAATCGCCCTACCACCCAGCTTCGTGTCATCCGCAAACTTTGAAACTGTACTGACTAGGCTGACATCTAAATCGTTAATATATATAAGAAAAAGCAAGGGACCCAATACAGAACCCTGAGGAACGCCACTCGCTACATTAGCCCAGCACGACTCCGCTCCTTCAACGACCACCCTCTGTTTCCTGCCTCGCAACCACTCTTCTAGCCAATTTATTACTACACCCTTGATTCCATGAGCCTTAGTTTTTTCAATGAGTCTTTTGTGCGGCACGGTGTCAAACGCTTTTTGAAAATCTAAATACACTACATCAACCGCCCGATGTCTATCGTAATCGTCAACCACGCTTTGGAAAAATTCTAAAAGATTAGTTAAGCAAGATTTGTTTCGCCTAAATCCGTTCTGCGTATTTCTAACAAGTTTATGGTATTCTAAGTGTTCGACTATACGATCCCTAATTATTGATTCCAAAAGCTTACCTACAACAGACGTTAAACTGATTGGCCTATAATTTCCCGCCGCACCTTTATCGCCTTTCTTAAAGATAGGTGTTACGTTTGCTAACTTGAAATTATCTGGTACGCACCCCTCAGAAATAGACGCATTAAAAATCTTTGTTAGCGGCACAACAATGCTATCTTTTAATTCTTTTAGTTGTATGGGATATATGGAATCCGGACCCGGTGATTTACGCGTTTTCATTTTATCAATATAGCGCATTACTTCCCCTTCACTAACGACAATATTATCCAAAATATTACCATTATCAAAAGGTATTATGTCTATGACCGTAGGGATATTCGTTACATCTTCTATAGTAAAAACTGACGTAAAAAATTCGTTTAGCAAGGTAGCCATTTCCTTGTTTTCAGAGACTAGATCTCCATTTACATTTTAATATATATATACTTCCGAATAGTGGACATATGATATACAAACGATAAAAATTAATTAATGCGTTTAAGTGGGAAATTTCTTCCCTCGTCAAATGTTGAAGGAAAACTGCGGAATTTTCGGAGAAACAAAATCAAATTAAAAAAATAATGAATAAATCCTAAAAAGGAGTGAAAAATTCATTGCAGTTCCGAGAGTGGTTTTGCCTTTATAAAAGTCTGAAACAAGCTTTCCCTTTCCGAAAAGTGGAAGGGGGGGGGAGATCTTTTTCACTTTTAAACTAGAATTCATCGTCGCTTCTGCTTCTGCCAAAATTACTTCTCTCTCTCTCTCTCTCTCTCTCTCTCTCTCTCTCTCTCTCTCTCTCTAGTGTTTGGAGTCCATACCCACACCCACCTACACATACACCCCCACCTCAACACCCCACACACACGTGTGTGTGTGTGTATATATATTAGTTGAAAATCATAGTTCGAAACAGGTGAAACTTGCGATGTTTTTTCATTGTGACATTGAACATAGATACATTGTCTCTTCACGTTATTCTTCAGAAATAGTGGTGTTTCTCAATCATTCATTTTTCATGAGAATATAACGTTTTAATACGAGATTTAATATAATGAAACACGATTTAATATAACGCTTTTATTACTGAAAAGAAATCATATAAATATTCTTCATGAACTGTAATTGGAGTTTATGTATGTACATAAATGAAATGAAATAAAATGAAATGAAAAGGTTTATTGGCAGACTATAGTCCATATGACAAATATTATTAATACAATGAAAGTTCATATACTAAGGATAGAAATATATACAATTGATTAGAAATAATACTGCACTGTCGAAGTTAAGTGGAGCTACAGACAGACGTTTTCGTACCAGGAAGTCCATAGCTTAGACTCACTTAGAGGATAAATGGCAGGACTCATGGATAGCTTGGATGATCGGGTTGGTTGATTTTTTAATTCTTTGCATTAGACTGTGTTGAGCACGTCTTGTTACCTCCGGGAAGCTCGGGACATTGCGGGTAGCAAACATTTGCGAAGTTGAGTATCTCGGTGGTAATTTATGTAAGAGTCTAAAAGACCTGTTGTACAGCAAATTTAGGGTTCTGCCAGAACCTTTTTTATAATTCACCCAGAGTTGCTGACCGTATATATTACTGCAGAAAGTACGAAAGAATGTGTCTTTAGCTTCACTTGTACAGAAACGAAAGTTCCTTATGGTCATATTCGCTTTAGCACACAGGCTTCGAGATTGTTTTCTTATATCCGAGTCATCACTCAAGGAGCTGGTAATAGTTTTACCCAAATACTTAAACTCTTGTGCTTCCTCAATTACTTCACCATTCATTTTAAACCTTATATCAGCTGGCTGATTACAGCTTTTAGGATGAAATTGCATAACCTTAGTTTTTGTAACATTAAAAAGAATATCAAGTTTCTGCGAATACACTTCGCAGACATTTAGTAGCCGATCCAGACCTTTAACAGAGGGACTTATTAACACCATATCATCGGCATAAACTAAGTTATTTATCCTTGTGTTATCTATACAACATTCAACTGTCGCCTCATTAAGTGAAGCAATTAATCCGTCAATATACACATTAAACAGCATAGGGGAGAGCAAGGAGCCTTGTCTCACCCCGCAAGAGGAGCCAAAACACTCGGATAGTACATTGCCCCACCTAACAGTGAAAGATTGGTGGGAATACCAAAATTTCAATAAATTTAATATGTACATGGGAACCTTCCTGTCTTCTAGTTTTGCAAATAAAATATTGTGGTTCATCCTATCATATGCCTTACTTATATCAAGGAAACAGCTATAAATATTTGAATTATTGTCAATGTATTTAGATATTGTTTCTTTAAGTACATAGATACACAGGTCAGTTGAGTGGGACCTTTTAAAGCCAAATTGATTAGGAGATATCCATAGAAAATCATTTAATCGGAGTAACAAGAGTTTTTCTAGTAGTTTCGAGAAGCAGGAAGCGACAGCAATAGGCCTGTAATTATTGCTGGACAGAATGTCTCCGTACTTATTTTTGACCAGGGGCAAGATATATACCCTCATGAACTCTGCAGGGATATAGCTATGAGCAAGCATGGCTGATAGGAGCAATGATATATGCAGACATACTACGTCATTTGCATATTTTAAGTGCTCATTCGATAAGTGATCTACCCCTGACGCAGAACCAGTCTTTAACTCTTTAATTAACCTCTTTACTTCAGAAAATATCAAAATATTTCCACTTGTCCCTCCCATATATATATATATATATATATATATATAGAGAGAGAGAGAGAGAGAGAGAGAGAGAGAGAGTGTTTGTATTTTAGTGTAGTAAAATTTAAATTTACCTGCCTAAGTTTTTAATTCATAAATTAGTCTTATATATATATATATATATATATATATATATATATATATATATATATATATATATATATATATATATATAGGGTGTTTCAGGAGGAAAGGTCAATACTTCGGGAGGTGATCGTATCGGTCATTGTGAGAAAAAAAGTTCATATGAACATGTGTCTAATTATGAATGGTTATGGAGATAGAGCTGTTTGAATCTGATGCGCGCGCAGCTCTTCCTCCCCCTTCCCTCCCTATAACCTTGAACCATGTAAGCTGTAATGTAAGCATGTAACATAAGCCAATCGACAGCTGACTGTTGTGAGTGACATTGTTTGGTGTTTGAAGCAGTGTTAAGAATGCCACACACCTTCACACATGCCGAATATGCAGATATGGTGTATGTCTACGGTTTTTGCGATGGAAGTGCAACAGCTGCTGTTACAGAATACCGTCGACGGTTTCCGAACAACAGAATTCCGGATCGAAGTGTGTTTACCAGGGTTTTCAACACATTGCGTGAGATTGGTACACTTCCCAGCGCTCATGTTTCATCTGAACGTGAAGGTCAACAAGATGTGGATGAAGTGGAAAACATTCTTCAGTTGGTAGAGCGTAGTAGCGTAGTCCTACTACTAGCTCACCAAGAATTTCTACACGTCTGGGTGTACCACACACAAGAGTATGGCGAGCATTACGTGAGGAAGGTTTGCATCCATATCATGTGCAGCGTGTACAACACCTTCAACCAGGAGACGCTGCCATGCGACTGGAATTTTGTCATTGGGTAAATGCTAATCGCCGATTGCTTCGATTAATACTGTTCACCGATGAAGCTACTTTCACCCGTGACGGTATCAACAACACTCATAACTCTCATCGGTGGTCAGACGAAAATCCAAATGCCACTGTGGAAACAAATTTTCAACATCGTTTCTCTGCCAATGTGTGGTGCGGTATCATCGATGATCAGCTGACTGGCCCTGTTACTTTAGAGAATCGTCTAACAGGACAAAGTTACCTAGAATTTCTGCAAAATGAATTGCCAGGACTATTGGAGGATGTTCCTTTGGCTACACGCGTTGGTATGTACTTTCAGCATGACGGAGCTCCTCCACATTCTACCCGTCTGGTGATGCAATACCTAAATCAAACTTTCCCTGGTTGATGGATCGGCCGCGGTGGTCCCATTCAATGGCCACCAACAGGGCCGTTTCTAGCCATTAGGGGCCCATGAGCAGTATACCCATTTGAGGCCCCACCCCTCCATCCACCAACTCACACCTTACTACATCACCTCAGCACACACATACAAAAAATGGCTGTGTTAATAAAAAACAATTATGAAACAATTTTAATGAAACATTTATGTCCAAAACAACAAATATGTACTTTCAGAAGACAAACAGAAAAAATACTCTTCATGAAATTCCTGAAAATTAGCTTATACATTATTTAGAATAAATGACACAGAACTATGTATAAAAAAATAATGCAATTATCAACTACCAAACAATTACTAACTCTACGATACAATCGTGTAATAGCTAACAGTTATACAGAACAGTTTGTATCTTCAAAATTTTTGCCTCCTAGATTTTTTCTGGGCGAAATCATCAATAACATCATCATATGAAATCTCCCTGCCAACGTCCTGGTTGATGCTTATGATGCCAAGGCCAGTGAGGCGATCCTGCCTCATTGATGGTATGAGGTAGTTCTTGATTAGCTTCATCTTAGAGAAGCTCCTCTCGGCTGACGCTACTGTCACAGGTAGAGTGCAGGCAATTCCTAGTGCAACCCAGAGATTGGGGTATAGTTCCTCCAGTTGCTTCTGATGAATGAAGGAGAGAAGCTCCAATGCAGTCATGTTGTGTGAAGGTAAAGTCGGCAAGTTCTTAATTTCGAGGGCCAGTTCTCTTCCATCAATGTCAGAGTCAGCTCCAGAGCTCAGTATCTTAGAGAGCTTTTCACACTTGCAGGACAAGTCTTCCTTTTTCATTGTGGTGAAGTTTAGGAGAACCCCAAATATGTCCCTCACATCATCTAATGTTTTGACTCTCATTTATTGACCCGATGGCACAATCCACCACCACATTGAAAAATTTGTCTTCCAGCCTCTTTAAGGCTTCTGTAAATGGTTCGTCAGGAGCTTCGTAAGCAAAGTGCTTTTTTGTGGATCTGAGCCTCTTCTCCTTCAGCACAGCCTCCACATTCATTTCCTCACATATGTCCCTAGCTACGACTTGTGCTGCAACAAAACCTGTGTTTCTGTAGCTGGTGAGTGAGTCTTTTGTTTTTGTGAGGAGGTTGACTGCCACATCAAACTGCATTGTAGGAGACTGCAGAAGTTTGCTCACATGGTTAACTGCATGAAGAATGTCATACCATACTACTGTGCAAATCTGAAAGCGATAAGACCCTACCTCCTCTGCAAGTGCTTGTGCTTCGGACCTAGCTATGGCATCTGTGGCATTGTTTCTGACTTCCAACAGGGCCTCTCTGATGTTGTGGCTCTGGTATTGCACAGCCTCAATGCTCTTTAGCCGGCTCTCCCATCTGGTTTCACTCCAAGACTTGAGTGTTATGTTCACGCGCTTCTTTAGGATTGTCCATCTCTGTGTAGCTGCTGCAAAAAGGTTGTACAATTTTTGTACGTTGCCAAAGAAGCTGATGGCATCTGTGGGAGCTTTAGCTGCATCAGCCACTACAAGATTCAGAGTGTGAGCCACACATGGAATATAGAGTGCACGACAGCTCTTCTCTAATAACCTTGCCTGAACACCTTTGTTCTTGCCCTTCATGTTCGCTCGTTGTCATATGACTGTCCTCTGCAGTCATCAAAGTGAATATTCAGTTCATCTAGTCTCTTCAGAATCAGAACTGATAAACCCAGGCCTGTACTTTCTGAAGCCTCAATGAAAGCCCAAGAAGTATTCTTCTATTTCTGGTACTTCACCCATTTTAACAGTTCTGATAATAATCGACATCTGTTCTTTGTGGTTTATGTCTGGAGTGCAGTCTAAAATGAGTGAGTAATATTTAGCTTGTTTTGTTTCTGCAACAATGGCATCCAAGATCTTCCCACTAATGAACCCAATGAGCTCATTTTGAATAATTGATCTGTGTGAACAGAATTTGAGGTGATGTGATCCATTAAATTTCACATTTCGAAATATTATAAATATTAGACTAGCTCACTCTATACGATTCCTGAGCACTTGCCTAGCTTGATGGTCTACCTAACCTAGTTGCCTGAACTGTAATCATAAGAATATACAAGTGGCACATCTCACCTGTGCTACTGGAAAGCTTCTCCTCCTCTATTTTCTTCTTTTTCGTTTTTCAGCTCCTGATGGATAATGTCGTTTCATTTTCCAAGATGCACGAAGTCACATCTAGTTAACCACAACTAATCTGCTAAATAATAATAATAATGATAATAATGATGATGATGATGATGATGATAATAATAATAATAATTGTTATAATTGTAACGTTAATCAAATACATTCAAATAATCAGACCATTTAGGTTTCAACCAAAAAAATTCACATTATCTGAAAAAGATAAGAAAAGAATTAATAAACTTGAAAACATAACGAAAATAATCCTAGGTTTTAAAGTGTTACAAAATCTCTTAATAATTAGTAAATTAGTGAAATAATGTTTTACAATACAAGAAAAATTAAGCATTTAGGAAAGTATAAGCATATAGTAAGAATAAAGTTAAATAATATAGAAATAAGATCTCACAATAGTTATTTACACATAACGACCAAAACGTTTCGTTTGTCTCCGTTTTATCACATTTGTCTCATACAAAAACTTTAATTAATACGACACTAATAATAATAATAATAATAATAATAATGATAATAATAATAATAACAATAATATTAATAATAACTTCAAGATATATTCCTATTCTTGCCCACTGAGCTATGACCTGGGAGCCTGTGTAGGGGCCCCCTAGTAGCAGCGCGGCCCAAAGCGGCCGCTTAGTCTGCTTATGCCAGGAAACGGCCATGGCCACCAAGGTCTCCAGACCTCTCTCCGTTAGAGTATTGTTTGTCGGGGTCGATGAAAAGTCAAGTTTACAAAAGAAAGGTGGATACACGAGACGAATTGCTCGCGCGCATTTTGGATGCTGCTGCCCGCATAAAGGAACGTCAAGATCAACTCAGACGAACAACACGCGATCTTCGCACACGAGTTGCAAAGTGCATTGAGGTTCACGGTGGGATTTTCGAAAACGTATTATAAACTGTAACAAATTTGTCATTTCTGTATTTAATACCATTCAAAATGCCAATGTTTAAACATTAAATGTTAGAAACAGTAATTGGTTTCTCTTTCTTGATTACCATTAACAATGCTTTTGTATTTGTAGATTCAAACAGCTCTATCTCCGTAACCATTCAGAATTAGACACATGTTCATATGAACTTTTTTCTCACAATGACCGATACTATCACCTCCCGAAGTATTGACCTTTCCTCCTGAAACACCCTGTATATATACTGTGTATATATATATATATATATATATATACACACACACACATATACCTTGGTTAACTTTGGTTTTGCTTTCCCCTGAATTGTTCATTCTGACGAAGGTTAAGCTTGTCATTCCACCTTAGACCTACAGTTTAACGTGTAATTCGAACCATGACCCACCACGGGCAGTCAGAAATTACAAAGTCCTCGCCCGAAATCGATCTCACGACCTCCCGATCAGCAGCCCAGCGTCTTAACCACTAGGCTACCCAGCGTACCCATTTACCTACCAACCAATTTTTATTGCGTGGAAAGATGAATAGTTGGGTTTTGCTGCGCCTCCTGCCGTCACCGGATCTCGATCCCGGGGCCGATGGATTTGTATTCAGCGATGCTAACCACTACACCGCAAGACTATATACAGGGTGTCCCATAAGTCCGGCATCATAGGAGAAATTTATATTTTTCTATTTCTACAAGCCATAATTCATATTTTTCTTATGCTCGGGATGGCAATTTCCCGTCCACCATTCTGTTCAGTGACGAGGCTGTTTTTTATGGAAATGGTGAGGTAAATCGACAGAACACCCGCTACTGGTCTCAAAACAACCCTCACTGGTATACCTCTTCAAAGGAACAAGGTGCATCTCGGGTGATGGTATGGTGTGGCATTTGGAAGGATCGCATCATAGGCCCCCTCTTTTTCGATGAACACGTCACTGGAGGCACCTACCTACGTATGCTCAAGGAAGAAGTATTTCCAAGTATCTTGAACGAAGAAGAAAATTTCCCTACATGGTTCCAGCAAGACGGCGCTCCTGCGCATTACAGCACCCAAGTAAGGGAATAATACCTGTACCAACAATTCCCTGGTCATTGGATAGGACGTCGAGGGCCTGTGCAATGACCAGCTCGAAGCCCGGATCTCACGCCACTAGGTTTTTATCTCTGGGGCCACATGAAAGCGCTGGTATACGCAGAGAAAATTAGGAGTGTTGAACATTTGCGGCAGCGCATTATTGGGGCATGTAACACCATTACTCTTGACATCATTCACCGTGTGCTTGCTGACTGGGTATCACGTCTGAATTTGTGTATTGAAAACAATGGTGGACATATTGAGCACGTTCTGTAAATAAAAGCTTTTGTTTTGCCTTTTTTTATTATTTTTCCTATAATGCCGGACTTATGGGACACCCTGTATATATAATTTAGTGGTGGACCGGATGTCAGTTTTTCAATATCTGCGGATGCGGATTTTTTGTTTCAGTATCCGCGGATGCGGATATTTAGTTAATCTGTCAATATAATATAGAATTATGAATATATGACAATTTTTCAAATTTCGTGATATTACTATTATGGCAGGCAATGCATAAGAATTAAAATTAATATTAATGTTTTCATTATGCTAAAAATAATAACTTTCTCAAGAGTTTCAGCCACAGAAAATTCAATGAAACAAGTTTCATTCAATTTTCTGTGTTACCAGGTATTTATATTTTGAGGTTTATATTTTGTTTGTTCATTAATAATAATTAATACTTTACATGAAATGTGCATGACTGGGCCTTATAAGCTACTTTATAAGCTAATTTAATTGTAAATTGCATAATTTATTAGAGGTAATATCCGCATAACATCCGCAGTCAGAAGTGCGGATGTGGATGCGGATGTTAAAAATTATGCGGATATCCGGTCCACCACTAATATATATATATATATATATTAATTAAAAAATAAACAATTACCGTATTAAAACAAAAATATTAATTAAAATCTCCGAAGCCAAAGATAAAAGTTCAAAGGAACTAAGATCTACAGATCTACAGAAGCTAAGGCTAACAAAGACCCTAAGATCCACTCTAAGGCTAGCCCGAGAGAAAGGAAAGAGTAGGGGGTTAAGAGAAGAGAATAAGGGGTTAAGTAAGGAGCAACACCTATCATTCGTGGGTTAACATTCATTCAGAAAAAGAGGAAAAAAGTCTCACCATCATCATCCGCCGGCCACTGCCGACAAGTCAGAAAAATAGTCGGAGAAAATAGGAGGGGGGTGAAAGATGAAAAGAAGTAAAATAAGAACGCTTACAAACCATGCAAACACAGTCTTAACTCACTGTCATACCATGCAAACTACAAACATGCAAGTAAAGAGAGTTACAGACATGCAAAGAAGGGAGATAAGAAAAAAAAAAAAAAAGTAGGTAAAGTTAAACAAAAGTGGGTTAGTTTACGCTACGAGCTACAACTACGTTCTTGTTAGTCTAATTTTTTTTTTTTTTTTTATTGCTGGCATCACACGCTGGCATGTCACAAGCTGGCATTCATCGTCAACAGACTCATCCTCGAGCACCACCACCAGAGCTCCTGTTGTTAACTTTCTTATTTAATTTTAAACAACGTTAACATTTTTAAAATGTCTGTCAAGACGGTTCTTAAACATATTAACGCTGGTAGAATGAACGACTGACGCGGGAAGATTATTCCATTTATCAATTACTTTAAACGTAAAGAAGTTTTTAGCGATATTAGTAATGAAACGTCTGCCACGCAACTTAAATCCGTTATTGCGAGTATTACTATTATCGAAAGTGAACAATTTATCGAAATTTACGTTATCGATGTTATTAACGATTTTGAAAACTTCAATAAGCTCCCCCCTTAATCTTCTAGTTTCGAGTGAATACAGGTCTAACTCTTTAATCCTATCTTCATAAGGCCTATTGCGCAATGACGGAATAAGTTTCGTGGCACGACGCTGAACCCTTTCTAACCTATCAATATCCTCACGCAAGTACGGGCACCAAAACTGAACGGCATATTCTAAATGAGGCCTGACTAGGGACTTGTAAAGGGGCAATATAATATCCTTCGATTTAAATTCGAAATTACGCGCTATGAAGCCTAACATCCTATTAGCTTTTGCGCAAGACTCCAGGCACTGGTTCCTAACCTTTAAATCTTTAGATACGCGTACGCCTAAATCTACTTCCTCGTCAACGCTCGCTAACTCCCTATCATCCATCGTGTACGCGTAATTATTGTTGCGAGAACCTATATGCAAAACTTTACATTTATCTACGTTAAATTGCATCTGCCACTTATCCGTCCACTCCATAATCCTATCTACATCGTCTTGGATCCTATTTCTATCGTCCTCGTTAACAACCTTACCGCCTATTTTAGTATCGTCCGCGAATTTTGACACGTTACTAGTCAATCCTACATCTATGTCGTTAATGTAAATTACGAATAACAATGGGCCTAACACTGAATCCTGTGGGACACCACTACCTACATCTAACCACCCCGATTCACTACCATTAATTACGACCCTCTGCCTCCTAGCACGAAGCCATTCTTCTAACCAGTTAGCTACCTGACCGCGTATACCGTGCGCTTTAACCTTCGCAATTAGTCTCCTATGCGGAACTGTATCGAACGCCTTTTTAAAATCTAAATAAATAACGTCAGCTGCCCTATGCCTATCGTATTCGCCCACTACTTCGTTATAAAATTCTAACAAATTAGTTAAACAAGACCTATGGCGTCGAAACCCGTGCTGACTACTATTAATCAAATCTCTACTTTCTAAGTGATCGATAATACGATCCCTAACTACGGATTCCAAAAGTTTACCGACAATTGACGTTAAGCTAATGGGCCTATAATTGCTAGCTACCGCGCGGTCGCCTTTTTTAAAAATAGGCGTGACGTTAGCTAATTTGAAGTCTTCAGGAATAATCGCCGTTTCGAGTGACTGATTAAAAATCTTCATTAAGGGGCCTACGATAACGTCTTTCAAATCTTTCAAATATCTGGGATAAAAAGCGTCAGGGCCTGGAGCCTTGCTAACTTTTAGCCTATCGATATAATGCGCAATCTCAGCCTCGTAAACAGTTATTTCATCTAAAATAGTCTCGCTACTAAATGGAACGATACCGTCAACGTCGGGGACATTATTTCGTCTTCAACGGTAAAAACTGTCGCAAAAAAGTTATTGAAAATACCCGCCATCGCCTGAGCGTCAGAAGCCAAAGCGCCATTTACATCCACTAGAGGGCCTATGTTATCTTTTACCGGCTTACGATTATTTACGTATTCAAAAAACTTTTTTGGATTATGTTTACTATCCGCAGCTATAAGTATCTCTAAATTACGCTTAGCATTCCTAACTGATCTTTTAACCTGACGTCTAAGCTCGATATATCTATTAAAGTTAGCTGCCGTGCCATTGCGCTTCCTAAGTCTATACCCGCGAAGCCTTTCAAACGAACTCTCTTCTTCGCTCAGGCGGAAGAACAAACTAAAGCACAGAGAGAGAGAGAGAGAGAAATGTCAGGAAATTTAAAAAACATCACACATCTGGCCTGACAGCTAAAACAATAATTATATATATATATATATAAAGCACACCGGAAAAAATTAGTCACCCCTAATAGCACCGATAGTAGGAAGTTCAAGGTCACACAGAGGGCGCTGATGTAGCATTGGTAAGTGACAAGTAGCGGTGACGTAGCACACAGGATCAGATCTGTTTCGTGAGGTGGTGAAGAACAAAGTGTGTGTTGGATATAGTCTGCAAAATGTGTCGTGAGGCAGACGTTATTCAGTGGCAAAAAGGAGCCATCGTGTTTGGCAGAGCCCACGGACACAAAATGTCTGAAGTAGCCCAATTTGTTGGTGTAACAACGCGTACTGTCCAGCGAGTTTACAAAGAGTGGTGTAGTTCGCAATCAACTGACAATCGACGGCGTAACTGTGGCCGGAAAACAATTCTCGACAATAGGTGCCGCCGCCATGTTTCTCGTCTAGTAACTGCAAATCGTTTTCAAACCAGAGAACAATTGCTCCAAGAAACCAATGAGGTTCTCCAGCGACCAATTTCCGAACGGACATTGCGACGAGAACTGCATGCGATGGACATCTGGAGCAGGGTACCACGGAAGAGGCCGCTGTTAACAGCAAGTCACAAATTGGCACGTTATAAATGGGCTCAGAGGCACAAAAACTGGACTGCGGCAGATTGGAAACGTGTAATTTGGTCCGATGAGTCCCGTTTTTGTTTGTTCTCCAATGATGGGAGGCGACGAGTACATCGCAGGTCCAATGAAGCCTTTAATACTGAATGCGACGAAGGTCTTGTTCAGGCTGGAAACAGAAAGTGAAGCGCAGGAATAGACACCCACGGACTCTGGCGGAACTTCGGGACCGGCTGATGAACGAGTGGCAGCAAATCGATGTTCAGTACATGCACAACCTCGTAGAGTCTCTGCCTCGCCGGATTCGTGCGGTTATCAAGGCCAGAGGCGCCGTCACACGTTATTAGGTACATTCTGAGGGCTGACTAATTTTTTGTCCGGTGTGCTTATATATATATATATATATATATATACAGGGTGGCCCAAAAAAAATGGCACCAATTTTCAGAAGTGATATCTCAATAACCATTGCAGCTAGGGACTTAAAGAAACAAACAAATGAAAGATAATTATTTTCTCTTTAAATGCGTATTCTATGGCTTGATGGTTATAAGCCCATATAATGCCCAAAATTGGCTTCCAAATAAAATATACAAAAAAAAGTTGCGCGTTTATATTTATTCCTTTTATTTTTTTCTAATTAATTATCTTCTAATTTACGGTCTTTAAACGAAGTTCTGTGGTTTTAAGTTAAACCTAATTTTCAATAAATGGCTCAATCTGCCCTCCATTATGGTCAACCACAGCCTGTAATCTCGCCCTCCATTTTGAAATTGCATTTGAGATCGTCACTTGTGAGAGATTTTCCCATGCAGCCTGAATTCGTTCACGAAGATGGTTCACATCACGGATTTTCTGACCATGGTAGACTTCTCTCTCTAAGGCAGACCACACAAAGTAGTCAATGGGGTTTAGATCTGGGCTGCATGGTGGCCAATTATTTGGTTCGATAAAACCAGGACAATTATTATTGAGAAATGTTATTGTTTCCTTGGCTGTATGAGATTGGGCTCCATCTTGCATGAACACAAAATCAGTGCTCGTCTCCTTGATCTCTGACAACATTGGAGACAAAATGTCATTACAGTAGTAAATTGAGTTAATTTTAACGCCTCGCTGAATAAAAATGATGGATGTTTTGTTCTCAGATGACGCTGCAAGGGAAACCATTATCGAATCTGAAAAGTGTTTTTTTTCACGCAAAAGTCGTTTTGGGTCAACATGAGTTTTTGTCGCCACTGCTGCACGAACCCGATCATTTTGGGTATTTCGTGGTGTTTCGACCGTAAATCGTTTCTCATCAGAAAACCAAATTTTTTCACAGACTCATTTGACCGAAATCTTCGCAATAGATTTTTACATCGATGGAAACGTCTTTCTTTCACAGGCTCCGATAAAGCAGTAACCTTCACCCTCTTGAATGTTTTCAACCCAAGATCTTTTCGAATTATTCGCTGTACTGATGAACGTGAAATCCCGGTTTCTTTCGCAACTTCACGTTCACTTTTACTTGTTCCCGGTTGTTCCTCTTGACTTAAAACCATTTCATTTACTTTTTCAATGTTTTCTGGCGTTCTAATATTTTGGTCGACCACTTCCCGGACGCCGTTGACTGCTGCCGGTTTCTTTAAGTTTTTGTAAAAAATGTGCCACAGTTCTTTTTTTCCAATTTCTATTTGGAAATTCGTAAAGGATTCTGTTTAATGAATATCCCTTTTCTTCACGTAGTGCTTGTATAATGTTCTTATCAGATTCCCTCAATCCCATCTTGAGGGGTCTGGAATAGAAAAATTTCATTTAAAATTAGGATCAAGGAATAAATATAAATGCGAAACTTTTTTTTGTATATTTGTTTTGGAAGCCAATTTTTGGCATTATATTGGCTTATAACCATCAAGCCATAGAATAAGTATTTAAAGAGAAAATAATTATCTTTCATTTGGTTGTTTCTTTAAGTCCCTAGCTACAATGGTTATTGAGATATCACTTCTCAAAATTGGTGCCATTTTTTTTGGGCCACCCTGTATATATATATATATATATATATATATATATATATGTGTGTGGTGTGTGTGTATATATATATATATGCAAACCCACAAAAAAAAATTATTTGCCTCATTCATTCATTTCACGTGTTTAATTGTGAAATTCATCCCATATATATATATATATATATATATCGGTTTGAGACCCGCTAAAATACATTTTCATCCAAACAAAATATGACATAAAAGACAGAAGTTAACATATCCAATCTGGGTCAATCCCAGAATAGGCACCTGATGTACCTCAATCCCAGATGAAGCACCTGCGTTCAACCTCAATCCCAGAATAGGCACCTTGCAAGGAATAGCAAAACTAACCAAAAAAGCAGAAGATATAGCAAAAGATTAGGTTAGGTTAGGTTAGGTTAGAGTTGATTTTATCAAATATTGATAAAAACAATGAAATTATATCTCTAAAAACTGTTTATATTTTTTTCTCCTCAATCCCAGATTAAGCACCTGTGTTTTGCCTCAATCCCAGATTAAGCACCTAAAAATGATTTCAGGTGCCTATTCTGGGATTGATCCAAAACTTTTAATATAGAGTATATAAACCGGTGAATTTCCTTGTTATATTGTTAAAATCAGGTTCCTATAATATTTCCAAAGTAGCGTTCTTTTGTATCACGCCATCTAGCACCCCCTCCCCCCGACCCTAAAAAAAAGGGTTCGTTCAATCGAGACCGATATTTACGTTGTTTGACCATCCTATCCTCACTTCAATTCTCTTGTGTTTATAGACAGGGTTGGCAAAAACCCAGCAAAAACCCAACTACCCAGTTGGGTTTTTGCTGTTTTTTTTGGCTTTTGCTGGGTTTTTACCAACCCTGTTTATAGAGCATAAGAATAATATAATCAGTGAGAAGGGCCAGAAACTGGCGCCATGCTTAGACCAGCTGGTGCGGTGTACTGCGCTAACTTCCAGATTATATTACCAACACCATTAGCAATCGAACCCCCGCCTCAGTTTCTTCACTTCGTTTATAGGAGAACTGTTACCCATTGAGCTACGGGCGCTGGATCATTGGGCGTTTTAAGTAAAGTAACCACATTTCCATCTTACTTAAATGTGGTTATTTTAATAAAACCCATGCATTATTTAGCCCTATGATGATATTTCTGCAGTACACACACACACACACACACACACACACACACACATATATATATATATTTAGGATAAAAACGAAGACGTAGAGCAAAAAAGTCATTACATTTGGCTGCAGCCGACGTTTCGGGCAACTCTACCCATTTTGAAGGCCTAATAAATAAAAGCTAAAATTAATACATGACAAAAATATATGAATGTCGAGAATTAAAACTAATTTAGAGTACAAAATGAAAACTGTTCAAGAATAAAAATTAAAATTACAAAGCAGAAACAGGCATAAGCCAAAATCAAATCAAAAGTAAAAATTATATAAATGACAAAAATATACGAGTGATAAAAATAAAACTTAAAACTAAAAACATTCAAACGTAAAATAGTTAAAAAACTTTACTAATAAAAAGTTAAACGGAATAAAAAGTTAAACGAAAAATCACAAGAGTAAACCAACATACCATGCTCACTTGACAGCCACAAAAAACTGAAGCGAAAAGGAGACTAGATCATAAGGGAAATTTTGTTGTATGTAGTTATTCTAATTAATATAAAAGGGGTAACAGCTAGAATCAATATTTAAACTGGAGTTCAAAAATTTAATACACAAAGATTCGTAAATACGGAGGGAGGACGGGCATTTTAATGATTTAAGAATTTTAAAATTGTTAACAGAAATGTCAACCTTACAATTGATAGAATGATTTCTAATAGCAGACTGTTCCTTTTTCGACAAAACTTTCCCTGTCCTATGGCTAATACCCATATGGGAGCAAAATCTCGCCTGCAAGGAACGAACTGTACTGCCAACGTAGTTCCCCTGGGAACACCCAGGGCAGGTAAACAAATAAACACCAGAACAGCTCATCGCAGGGGGGATTTTGTCCTTACATCGGAAAAAACATCCAAGGGTATTATTATTTACAAAAGCAATCTTAAAATCAGTGTGAAAATAAAATTTCCTCACAAAACTCAACAATTGCTTTTCCACAAAAGTGTTAAAATGGTAGATATCAGGTAAAACAAGATATTTACAATTCTTAGGAACATCATACGTTGGGATAAGCTCCCATATGGGTATTAGCCATAGGACAGGGAAACTTTTGTCGAAAAAGGAACAGTCTGCTATTAGAAATCATTCTATCAAATGTAAGGTTGACATTTCTGTTAACAATTTTAAAATTCTTAAATCATTAAAATGCCCGTCCTCCCTCCGTATTTACGAATCTTTGTGTATTAAATTTTTGAACTCCAGTTTAAATATTGATTCGAGCTGTTACTCCTTTTATATTAATTAGAATAACTACATACTAAAAAATTTTCCCTTGTGACCCTGTCTCCTTTTCGCTTCAGTTTTTTGTGGCTGTCAAGTGAGCATGGTATGTTGTTTCACTCTTGTGATTTTTCGTTTAACTTTTTATTAGTAAAGATTTTTAACTATTAGGTCATCCCATAAGTAATGTCGTTTTTTAGATCGGAATTTGAAGGACAAAAAAAAACTCAACTGAAACTTTTTAATCTAGTATATATTTTCCATCGGAATCAATGACATTCTGCCAACGTCCTACAAGCTTTTCAATGCCACGTTTATAAAATTCAGGCGGTTTTGAGGCAAAAAACGTACAAAGACTGGTGTGCAGGTCATCTAAAGAAGTATACTGTTTCTCGTCAAGATAGTTTTGCAGACTCCTGAAGAGATGATAATCTGAAGGCGCAAGGTCTGGAGAATATGGAGGATGTGGAAGTTTTTCCCACCCAAGCTCCTCAATTTTTGCAGAAGTGATCCGAGCGGTATGAGGACGTGCGTTGTCGTGGTGGAACACGATTCCTTTCCGATTAATCAAAGAAGGTCTCTTTTCTTTTAGTGCAGTGTTCAATCGATCCAGTTGTTGACAGTAGACTTGAGCGGTGATTGTTTGGTTGTGTGGTAAGGTTTCAAAGTGTATTACACCACCTTTATCCCACCAAACACTAAGCAACACCTTCCGAGGGTGAAGATTTGGTTTTGGCTGTGGTGTCGCTGGTTCTCCGGCACAAACCCACTGTCGACGGCGCTTAACATTCTGGTACAGTATCCACTTTTCATCACCAGTCACTAAACGGTGCAAAAACAGATCTTGGAGTTCACGGGAATAAAGAGCTGTGGTAATGCTTACCCGCACCCTCAGATTGTCGACCAACAATTCATGTGGTACCCATTTTCCTAACTTAGGCACTTTCCCGAGTTGTTGCAAATGTCGATGGATGGTGGACGGGGATGAATTGAGTTTCTGGGCCAATTCTTCGACAGTTGTTGAACAGTCTTCTTCAAGTGCGGCTAACAGCAGATCATCATCAAACTCAGCAGGGCGTCCAGAGCGTGCTGCATCTGTCAAACAGCAGTCACCATTCCTAAACTTTTGAAACCATCTTTGACATTTCCTCACATGCAGAATATCGTTGCCATAAACTTCCTAAATGTTTCGCGTTGCTTCAGTAGCACTATTCCCTTTTTTGAACTCGTAAAGCATTATATGCCTGATATGCTCTTCTGATACCGCCATGTTTAGGAGGGGTTCACATAAAGCAAAACACGTCTTCACTGGTCAAGGTCTGTAAAGTATGTAACGAAACACGATAGATCTCCTCTTAGATATAACCTTCGGAAAATTTATGCTTAAACCGAGTAGGACTAGTTTAAACTTAATCTATCGTAAAAAACGACATTACTTATGGGATGACCTAATATTTTACGTTTGAATGTTTTTAGTTTTAAGTTTTTTATTTTTATCACTCGTATATTTTTGTCATTTATATAATTTTTACTTTTGATTTGATTTCGGCTTATGCCAGTTTCTGCTTTGTAATTTTAATTTTTATTCTTGAACAGTTTTAATTTTGTACTCTAAATTAGTTTTAGTTCTCGACATTCATATATTTTTGTCATGTATTAATTTTAGCTTTTATTTATTAGGCCTTGAAAATGGGTAGAGTTGCCCGAAACGTCGGCTGCAGCCAAATATAATTACTTTTTTGCTCTACGTCTTCGTTTTTATCCTAAATGTAAAACTACGTCTCTTTAGGAGGGATCCTATTTCATATACACACACACACACACATACACACACACACACACACACACACCCATATATATATATATATATATATATATATATATATATATATATATTAAACTAAATAATACTGTTTATGATTGTTTAACAGCAAAGATCATGTGACAGAGGGAATATACACAAAGCTTTACGTTGAATCCAAACCATCTACGGGTCTCTATATCATCTGATCTCAGAGAACGATCACCTATCCAACTACTGAACAGACCGAACGTTGCTTAACCTCTCTAATCTAACGGGAAGTGGTGTTGCAACGTGGCTACGATGTACTGTAACTATGCCCAAACACAATAAACTCAAGATGTTATTTCATTACAGCTATACCCAAAACTTGGCTAAAAATGGGAGAAATATAGAATGAGGAGCGCCATATGTAAACAGTTTGTATTAACTAATTGAAGAAAATAATTATAAGTTGTAATTTACAATTATTAGTTATTATATCAATTAAGAGAGACTTTTATAGCTATTAATGATATTAATTAAAGTCATAGTGGGAAATTAATTTTATTTTATAGAAGTTAATATAGTATTAATTATAAATTACTAAAGAATAATTATATATTAATATTAGTTTTGGGTTCATATTAACATACATTTATTTATTAATTTGAAGTTTTTATACATGTATTTTTTTTTTACTTTTCTTTGTGGAATTTTATTCGTTTTATGTAGTAAAAATTTGTAATTAGCTTAATGAAAAAATAAAGTAGAACCTATATATATATAGGATCAAGTAAAGATAAGCACCCCAACCTTTTTTAGTTAGCTTTATAATGCTAACTAACAAAAATATTACGACTTAACCTAACCAATCGTTAGGTCAACTGTACGCCCTTGACGATTGGTTAGGTTAGGTCGTGATATTTTCGTTAGTTAGCCTTATAAAGCTAACTAAAAAAGGTTGGGGGTGCTTATCTTTACTTGATCCTATATATATATATATATATGCTGCAAACCCACAAAGAAAAAGAAAAGTGATTCCAAGAACTTTCGTGTATTTAGAAGTACACCTCGTCAGGAAATGAAGGGAGAAGGCGAGATGACAGAAATATATACCACCGGAGAGAAAAACAAAAACATTAGCACATGATTAACAAGAGGTGATTAGAACCATATATATGGGCCTATGTGATGGTAGGCTTACTATAATATGTAGAGTAGAAATGGAATGAAATGTTATGCAGGGTCACCAATTTGGCCTTTCAGCCAAATTAACAGTATTTAATAATGGAGATAGAAGTGACTTTGTAGTTTTCATTTAATTAGGAAAATAAATGAATTATTCGTTCACAGTGATTAACAATTATTTATAGGGAAAATGTGCAATATTACAATGAAATGATTCTTGACAATAAGGAATGATTTTATACACAGTATAAGAGTTAGATGATACAATGGTGTTAAAAGCAATAACTGAGGTAATATATATATATATACGTATATATATTAGACCGGCCCAGGCTCATAGGGGTGAAAAATATTTTTCTTTTCTTAACTCTCACCCCTGGAATTTGTTAAGCGTGTCGATAGAAAGTTTTGAGTGAAGTTTCAGCCCAATTCGATAGTATTCAGTGGTGCCGACAGACTCTGAAATGTGTAGTTTTTTCCGCACCACCCAGGAGGTAACTACAACAGGCGCGTTTTTTTTAAAGTGGTATCCCCAATAGGCCTCATCCACTTTTTTTAATGTTAACTCATGATGTTGATGTGCTTCCTGTCTTTATCATCGATTTCTTTGACTCTGGAAATCGTTCTCGGTGTTTCTCCACGACTTGAAGAAGGTACTGCAGTTGTTCTTCGTTTTTTGTGAGATGACTGCTGAAACTGAATTAACGAGACCGCTCTCTCTGCATTATCGTTTACAACATTCATTGTTTTAACATATTCCTAAGCTAATTTATAGTCGTCCCTGTTATCCCATTCTGTAGGATCTACTTCGAGAAACGTCAATTGAAGGGACAATTTCTCAAAGAAGGAGCGACTTGAGCTTGTGACAAAGTCCGCCAGATTTTTCTCTAGTGGGTCATGATGAGTGTGGTCAAAAGCAATTCGTTTTTCTGGTATTTCTGAACCAGGTCTTTCCAATGCCTGAACCATCTGCCGTTTCACTTGCAAAGTTATGCCATCATCAAAAAAGGCAAGCGACACAAGTTCTTCATTTAGATACCAGAGGTGACGGCATAGTGCTTTGCTAGCTATTGCTGAAAGTTCCTTATCATATTGCTGAAGCTCTTGTAGATACTCCAAATCGGTTCTTGGTGCAGAAGATGCGATGGGAGCCGCAAATCATTTTGGCACATAAAAGCGAACAGCATAGCGAGAGAAGCGTTCCATCGCACTCTGTTCCTGTTTTGTCAGGTTGAACTGCGAGCGAAACAATACAATTTTGATGGCATAAATTACTCGTGACATCCACCTAGCGCGATGTAAAGCCCCAGGTTGACGAAAATGTACTCCTCCTGAGGGAACACCACCTAAATAAATAATTGATATTCAAGAAGTTCGCGATAATCCGCTCTTGGGTGACTTCTCGCAAGTTGTTCTTCGCACAGTGCGAGGGTTTCTGCTTTCCACGGCATGTTTGTATTGGCAGTTTCAAATCTTTTATCATCCATTTGTTTCCAGGAATTCATGAAACGTTTGAAAAGTAATATATCCGGTCCCGATGAACCACCGTAACACTTCTGGAAGACGTCTGATATCACAATTTCATTAATATGGTGCCGACAGGCCAAAGAAAGGAGTTTTCTACCAAGCTTACTTTCGATTATCATGCAAGCGCCCTTTTTTTGGCCAGTATTGCTAGCGGTAGTATCAAAACACATTGCTTGAATACATTCTCGCAAATTCCAATCGTCTAAGCATTCTAGAACTGCTTCTGCAATTCTTTCGCCTTCTCCAGAAGCAAGTTTGGGTACTGCTAGAAGCTTAGACTTTCCTCCACCGGATACAAGAATAGCTAGCCTATCTATATTTTCATCACCTGTTATATCTGGCATTACTCTACCATCCCAATGAATGGTAAGCAGGAACGTCAGAGGTAAAGGTTTGCTTAATGTCATCTGCAATTTTTTGGCGTACAACACTCCTCGCCCTCTGTTGAGTACTTCTGCTCAAAACAACATTGTCAATATCATGTCCAAGAGAAGTTGCAGCAGCTGAAAGCACCATAACAGCACTACGATCATTTGTTTCTGTTCGATCTAATGCCATTGCCAGATCAGGTGTTACGATGCGCTTACGTTTATTTGATATTGTGCTGCTTGAAGGTTTGGATGTCATTTCAGGAGTGTACGATGTGCCTGGCTCTGGTTGCTCATCACTACTACTGCTTGAACTGCTATCACTGAACTGAACAACAGCTGATGACAATTTCTTTCGCAATGCCTCGGCTTCTTTTAGTGCAGTTTGTCTTTTATCTCTTTTCCGTTGTCACATTTGCTTAGCGACCAGTTTCTTATCAATATCAGTCATGTAACCTCGCTTCCCTTTTTCCCTCTGAGCTTGTAGGAATGATCTATCTTCCTCATTTGACATCATTTGTAAAGCATTTGCGTGAGCTATATCAAAAAGGTTATCTAAACTACCTTGGAATTAAGTTTCTTTTTTAATTTCATTTTGATTACGATTTGATTTTGATTTTTGAAGTGATCTGAAGTTCTCATACATTTTTTGAATTTTCGTTAGTACATGCTGTTTGGCTCTGGTGGAAATTTTTGCCTTGTCCCAAATCTCAAAAATTTCAGCATAAACTATGTTGGATGCTTCTTTCAATGTTGTTTTACTGTTTGTGAGACAGAAAAGTCGACGTAGTACATCTCCATTGATGGAAGCTTCTTACTGCCAATTGTGTCAATTGGCTGTCCAATCAGCCATATTTCAGTTTTTCTTCTTGTTTTAATTGAATTTGACATGGTGAAGGATAAAATCTGCAAATATTAAGGGAAAACACCTGCACATCAATCTCTCACTGCGTCTTAAACAATACTGACGCGAACAGCGAGCCTCCCACTTTTCTCCGTAGCCAATGACGTCACCAGTAATGACGTCAGGTCAAAAGATGTGTTTCTACTCAACATACACAGTTACACTGTGAAACAGGTGGAACACAATGCACGAGAGTGTGAATAGGCATGGTTTACACACAATATTTGTAATACGAATTACAAAATAAATATATGATGAATAAATGTAATAAATAAATTAAAAATAAAAGAGGCTGTCGCCACCACTAAAAGTACACAGATATTGTTGAAATTTAGCGTGCGAGTATATTATGATGGTGGTAACAATTTTAGGGGGTGAGACTTTCACTTTTCAAATAAAAGTTTTGGCGGGCCAATCTTATATATATATACAGTATATATATATATGAAAAAGGTTTGTTGTCAGAATATGACAAATATTAATAATACAATGACAATTTACATCCTAAGGATAGACATAGATACAATTAATGAGAAATAATATATATATATATATATATATTAATAAACGGCAAAGACAACAACACCAGAAAAATAATAAATGAAAAAGTGAACATACAAGATCTAATTGAGAAACACCAAGAAAAGAGGAAGGCGCTGTAGAAACGATAAAGGTTAACTTAAAATACTTCTAGAAATTTCCAAAATAGATAACGAAAAATGTATCTATCGGACCTTTTGAGACTGAAAACAGTGTCTTAATCAATAATCTAAAAGAAGTATCTGAAATACTAAGGTGAATCAGCTTTCAGTACCCTCAAACTGATAAAATAATGTGCGACAGAAATGCATTTTTTGAAGAATGATTACGAGGGAAAATATAATGGATTTCGACTTTACAGCAGACGATATAACACGAGCTATAAGGAAGCTAAAAGCACACACAGAAGCAGGCCCGGACAGATGGAACGCTACACTGATTAAAAAATATAAGAATGGAATCTCTTGGCCACTGTATTGGATATGGAGAAGATACCGAGCATCCTGAAGAGAGCGAACATAGTTCCAATTTAGAAAGAAAGGAATCGATCACAGACGGAAAAATATAGACCAGTATCGTTGACATCTCATCTCACCAAGAGAAAAATCTACTTTCTGGAGACAGAAAAAATTAAGTGATAACCACCAACACGGATGTCGATCAGGAAGATCATGCCTGTTACAACTAACAGATCATTATAACAGCGCCAGTGATGCACTCGAAAAACAACGATAACTATGATGTAATATACACAGACTTTGCCAAAGCGTTCAACAGATGTGATCCTACTATCATAGCACATACATTGAAATACAGGGTGCGGCATAAGTCGGTTTACCGAAAATAATGGAATCACCTTGTGAAGAATAATATTTATCATTTACTACAGAAATTATTCAAAGTGTCCTCCATCACGTTCAATACCTATGTTGCATCTCTGGACCACTGAACAACAAATAGCGCAGCACAGTGCTTTGTTATTATTCAACGTCTCGAACTCTTGCCGTATCAGAGTCTTCGTGTGATCGAAGTCCCGAGGTTTCTGGCCGTAGACTCTATCTTTGATTATACCCCACATTGAATAATCACATCACAGTGATTATTCAATGTGGGGGTATAATCAAAAGATAGAGTCATCGGCCTGAAACCTCGGGACTTTGATCACACGATGACTTTGATACGCCAAGAATTCGATACGTTGAATAATACCAAAGAACTGTGCTGCCTTATTTGTTGTTCAGTGGTTCAAAGATGCAACGTGTGTATTGAACATGATGGAGGACACTTTGAACAATTTCTGTAATAAATATTATTCTTCACAATATGCCGCACCCGGTATGAGAATAACGGGAAAAATAGGCAAATGGGTATACAACTTCCTTAGTGAGCGGCAGCAAGTCCTTACAGTCACAGGCACATCATCATCATCAGAATCGGAGGCACGTAGCTCATTACCAGTATCGTCATATAGACTATGAATTTACCAGTGATAGCACAGTAGAATCATTTACTGATGACACAAAAAATTAGTAGAAAAATAAGAAACCCAGACAATACAAAATCTCTACAAACTTACACGAACAGACTTTACAGATGATCAGAAGGATCAGAAGGTAACAATACGAAATTTAACATCGAGAAATTTCAATTTTTAAAATACAGAAAAAGTGGGGCACGAAAATCTACGGAATACTATGCCCCAAATGGAGAGGAAATTTGAAGAAATTCTAAAGCAAAAGATTTACGAGTTATAATGACCGACGATGCGAAATTTGAGACACAAAATAAGATCCCAGTAAACAAAGCAAAAATAACAACTGGACAAATAATGAGAACCTTTAAAAGAAGGGACAAGAATATAATGATCCCTCTGTCGAAAGCAGTGATCATACTCTAGTACTGTTCAGTCTTAACATCCCCATATTCAGTGATGGGCATCGATACACAAAAATCTCTAAGGTGATACCGATACATCGATACTTTATAGATGGCTAAAGCGATATCGATACCGATACATGTATCGCGATACATTACTATAAGAATGAACAAATCTTACTAATATGTAAATACATTTTTACTTTGTATATCGGGTGTAAAAAAGATCAATTCAGTTAAGAAAAAATGTATTTTATATCAAGTTAGTTCACAGAAAAACTTAAATGTTATAAACTTTTAACGAGGAACATAAGAAATTGTAGGTGATCTGCCCCTTTAAGATGGTTGTGAATTGTAAATCACTTGGCCTTGAGAATCTCCTAAAAATTTATAAAAAGAGAGCAAAACGTAATAAGTAAAGCAAATAAAAAAAACCACTGTCAAGCGGCACAAACTTGATACTAGTTAGTAGTTAACAATACTGCACACCAACGTGATCACGTGACGCTTTCAGTTCAAGTAAAAGTTGAAACAGCACGCAAGTATACAAGCATAATAAGTGTTCAAACACGCCATTGTGTTCACTCATGATGACGTGTTATTCACCCCTTATTCAAGGTTGTTTTTAGGTATTATATTTACGTACATTGTCATTGATTGTTCCAATTTTATTGAACAATAAATAGCAGCACATGTTTTACTGTTGTATACCTAATTAATATATACTAAATAATCGTAAATACATTGATATGTTGTATGCATGCATTGCGCGTCGGGTGAAAATTGCGCACAGCGTAGCGCGCTTCTGTATTGAAATTACGCATCTAAGGGGTTAATAGCTTTGGAAAGAGAAATATTTCTGTGGATGCGCGGCGCGAAAAATATTATTAACATGATATCATTGATATGTATGATATAATTGTAAATATCATATCCCTTCAACATTATAACTTAAAACCATATTATTTGAAAAACACAGAAGTTCAGAAAATTTGCAGATTATACTATTTTTTACAATTTTACTTACTATTACTTCCAGTTATTTGCATGAATGTATCGGTGTATCGATGAATCGATTTTTTTCGATACATTTAAGAAAAATGACCTTAGCGATACCGATACATCGATCAAGTACAGTAGCTAAGGCGATACTGTTACCGATACAAAAGTATTGCTCGATACGTAACGCCGATACATGTATCGCGATACTGCCCATCTCTGCCCATATTACATAAAAAAGAAGACATTAGTCAACTAGAAGGGCTTCGGAGAAACTTCACAGCCAAGATCAATGGATGCAAGAAACTATATTACTGCAGTAATTCCATAAATTAAAGATCTCTTCTCGCTGGAAAGAAAAAGAAGAAGAGAGAGAGAAGAACACAGTAATTTACACATAAAAATAATAGCGAAAATAATCTCTAATCTCACTTTGAACCAAGAGTAGAAAATAGGAAAGGAAGAATGTGCCGTGTTCCCAAACTAAAGGCTAGAAGGCTAATTAACCATTCGGCCAAAGAACTTGAAAACATGAACGATATCGATTGGGAAATCTTCAAAGAAGACTAGACACCTGGCTCAGGACAATCCCAGATAAGCCGGGTGTATCTGGCTCTGTGAAATGGAGAGCTCGAGAAACTAACTCTATCCTTCAGCAGGTCAGGAACCTGACCTGACCGTGAAATGAGTAATGAATACACGGAATTCCTGAGAGGTTGTAATGTTGCACTCTTAAAAACTAAAACATCTAATATTAGTTCTCTATGGATGAATTTTTGTAGGGTGATGCAATAAATGTAAGAAAGTGTTTGATCGGTAAATAAACTGAAACATTAAATTTTATAGCTTTTGCATAATGACTATTTTAATATAACTAAGTATAAACCAAACTATGAAGTTAATTTCTGCATACTTTCTTATTCATTAAAATAGTTTTCCTAATTTTGGATTTTAATAATATAAATCTCTCTCTCTCTCTCTCTCTCTCTCTCTCTCTCTCTCTCTCTCTCTCTCCGCAGGGGGTATAAAGGTTATGCACATTTCTTCTGGGTGTTGTAAACTTTATACTTGGAGTGTGACAGCCTTCCGGTCCCGAGTCGTGGGATTCTAGAGAAATTGGCTGCCAGTTCCTTTAGGTTCTCTCTCTCTTTCGGGAAGGCGGGTGAAGTCTGTTGTACAATCCTGTCCCGTGGGTTACTAGGACCCCATCTCATCCCTAGTCTGTCCTTTTAGCTTAGGTTAAGGATGCTCTCCTCTTACTGAAAAAAAAAATCTTTTAGTATTAAGTCTTTTTCTCTTCTTTTACTATTAGAACCTTATTGCTACCTCATGTGTGGGAAGAGAGGCTTTGGAACCTCTATAAATAACACCATTTAACGCTCGTAGGTCGTGGGAGACTGCGATGGAGGGGTCCCAGGCGTAGGGGCGCGATGAATGGAGTGTGGCTAGTGCCCCGTTAAGCCCATTCCTAACGCGTTATGGCCCGACCAGCTCCCTGCGACCGTTCTTTGGTGACCAGTTGATGGTGCTTGGCTGTACTGCTCTTAGGTGAGAGAGCTTTACTGCCCTGCTGGCTGCCAGGCCAGCGGAAAGTCTCGGGCGTAGCCTCTGGGTCTGGTGGGATATCCCTTGAACACTGGATTCTAAGAGTCTGGCCGCTTGTGAGTGACTAGTAAGACTTAGTAAGGAGCTGCATCTCGCTGTCGCTCCTGGCGGGAAATCCGTGACGCCTGCGTCGCGAGTGTTTGTCAGTTGGTAGCTGCGACACGTTTGGGACTGTCCGGCCCTGGGGAGACCTTTGGTCGGTGCGGCAGCAGCGAGAGGTGTAGTCTTCTGGATGGGATGAACGTCACTTGCAAATAGGGGATGCGTCTACGCGCGGGAAGAATTCACCCCCCCTCCTTTTTTATATACTGGTCAGAACGTTTTTGATAGTTTTCATTGCTAGAACGCTTTATCTTATTCAGTGTATTCAGAGTTCGAAAAAAAAAAAGTTACAATGACTGGACCGCAGAAACTGAAGGCTGAATGTGCGAGGTGGAAGTAAACCAGTGGGTGACGAACTTCAAAGAAGCTGCTTCGAGAAGATCAACCACTCCAGCATGTGCCGCTTTTGCGAACTCATGCAGTTTTACGAGAAGCTAGAGGAGAGGGTCCGGCGGCTCGAGTCGTCCAGATCGGCTGTTGGAGGTGCGGCGGTCACTGACACGGCTGCGCCCTCCACCCCGGAGCTCATTGATAGGATAGCTGCCTGGAAAGGCGGTCCAGCGATGGACTGGACAGAGCTCGGGACCGCGGAGAAAGGGTAGAGGTGCAACCGGGGGCCTAGGGCAAAATCAGTGTCAGGAATCGCCAGCGACCCACGTGGAATGCACGGAACCGCGGCGAAGGTGGAGGGCGCAAAGAAGGGGCCGATAGAGAAGGGTGGGAAGGGGCCGATAAAGAAAAAGGGTGGGAAGGGGCCTACTGATGGCCCAAAGAAACCGAAGGATGTAGCTGCCGGTCGGGTGGGTGGGTGGTAAGTGCGGCTGAGTCTATGGGTGGCGACGGGTATCGAAAGGTCTCGGGCAAGAAGGCTGCGAAGCCGAAGCCTGAGACCCCAGTTGCCCCTGTCAGGACCTCCAACCGCTTTAGTCTCCTGTGCTCGAAGGAGGAAGACACCGTTTTGATTGGGGACTCGCAGATCAGGGGCCAGGAGAAGTACTTTGCTTCTGCAAACCGGGACAGGAGGAAGGTAAGGTGCTTACCTGGGCGGGGAACGGCGCACTTAAGGAAGGAGTAGAGAAGTGCGCGTGGCTAGTCGGAGGACTGCGATCGTTGTCCACGCTGGTGGCAACGACCTGTTCCTCAAAGGCGGTAGGGTAGGTTCACAGAAGGGATCATCACCGAGATCATGTCTCTTGCGGATGATCTAAAACTGAAGACAGACAGGGGAATGTTGATGGGTATTTTACCGCGGATGAATGCCAGTGACCACGCGCTCAGTAAGGTCATTGGCATCAACGAGAGGGTGCAAGACTTGTGCGTCCCGCTGGGCGTGAGGTTTATTGACCCTTCGACGTTTTCGGGTAGGTGGGACCTTTACCAGAGGGATGGTGTCCACCTCAATGTCAAGGGTAAAGGTGTGCTAGGCGCGCTGCTCGACCGGCACCTATACAGAATGGTGAGGTCGAGCCCGGGGAGATGATGGGCCCCCACCGGGGAGAGATGATGATGAGCCGGTGGCGGACGTACCTTCAACTGAAGGGTGCGTCCAGGTACAGGTGGGTGACCTCCTTCCACGTTGGAGGGGGCTCAGGCTCCTGCGGAAGTTGCCCCCTCGTTGGTGAGGGGCTCTTCAACTCCCGACAGCCCTGGCTGTTCGGGAAACGGGTCGTGCTAGGGGCGGTCAGAATAGGGAAGGCTCCCTCCGTGCAATGCTTTTTAATGCTAGGTCGATTAGGAACAAGTTTTGCGAGCTACGGGCGCTCTTAGCATCAGAATACCAGGATATCGTTGCTATCACCGAGTCCTGGATTCATACTGATCGTAGGGACTACGTTGGGGAGTTCGAAATTCCCGGGTATAGAATGTTTCGCAAAGACCGCACCCGTGGGGGGGGGGGAGGGGTACTAATATACGTCAGGGACACGTTGAGTCCGGTTGACTGCCAGTTCCGTCGGAACGGGAGCTGCTTGGCGTCGATCTGAACGTGGGAGGGACGAACTATAGGTTAATCTTGGTGTACAGACCTCCGCATCTCCTCCTCGAGGAGGATACAGCCCTGTACACCGAACTCCGTAGCCTGCTAGGGGATAGGGTGTGTGTAGTTTTAGGAGACTTCAACTGTCGCGGCATAAAGTGGGAAGACAGGACTGCTGATGCTGAAGGGAGGAGGCTAGTTGACTTTGCTGATGAGAACTTCCTCACTCAGTGGGTCAATGAGCCTACACGAGGCGAAAGCGTTCTAGACTTAGTATTCACGACCGAAGACAACCTCGTCACTGGCCTCACCGTTGACGAATCGTTGGGCGGGAGTGATCACGGTCTGATTAGGTTCCGTGTGTGCGTCCCTCGGGTGAAGCGTAGTAACTCGAGAGGCAGTAAGCTCGATCTACGGCGGGCGGACTTTGTTAGCCTCCGGGATAGCGTAGGTGAGATGGGGTTAGAGGTCGGCGGCGATGTTGAGGAGTGTGGAGTGCATTCCGGGACGAGTTTATGGTGCTGCAGTCTGCTGCCATACCCTCGAAACTAGTCACCCCTGCTTCAACGCAGCCTAAGTGGTTCAGTCGTGACATCGCTTCGGCTATCCGAAATAGGAAAGCTGCGTATAGGAGGGCGAAGGCCAATCGTTCCCATGAGAACACTGAGGCGTATGTCCGCCTGTGCAGGGAAGTAAAGGCGAAGGTTAGGCTAGCCAAACGTAACAAAGAACTCCGGGTGGCAAGCCTCTGCAAGGGGAACCCTAAGGAGTTCTTCAGTTATGTTCATAGTAGAAAGCCCATTAAAGGACCGAAGCGGCGTTCTGCGGACGTCCGACGCGGACATCACTAATGTGCTGAATGAGTACTTTGCGGGAGTGTTCACCAAGGAGGACACCCGCGTCATCCCCGAGCCAGGCGTCAGGTACGAAGGTGCTGGCCTGGATAGTGTTCGGTGCACCGCGACAGTTGTTGCCGATGGAATAGACAAACTGAGCGCGTTTAAGGCTCCTGGGCCAGACCAGCTCCTCCCCAGAGTGCGGGAGGTGCGCGACCAGGTGGCTCCCCACCTGGCTACAGTCTTCACAGTCTTCAACAAATCGTTCGAGACGGGCCAGGTGTCTGGTGACTGGAGGGAAGCCAACGTGACCCCTATCTTTAAGAAAGGGGATCACGAAAGTCCAGGGAACTATCGTCCCATTAGTCTCACTTCGGTTGTAGGTAAATTATTAGAGGGGATAATAGCGGATAGGATCGTTGACCATTTGGATTCCTACAAGCTGCTTGGGGACTCCCAACATGGGTTTAGACGGCATAGGTCGTGTCTTACCAACTTGCTCGAGTTTTTCCACGTCATGTTGAGTGAGTATGATAAGAGTAGGGCGATTGATATACTTTATCTCGACTTTCAGAAAGCCTTTGATAAGGTACCTCACCGCCGGCTAATGGCGAAAGTGCGCGCGCTGGGTATCGGTGGGGAAGTAGGTAGGTGGATTGAAAACTGGCTGAAGAATAGGCGGCAGAGGGTTGTAATTAAAGGGGCTAGTTCGGGTTGGGCCTCGGTCACTAGGGTTCCTCAGGGTTCCGTTTTGGGGCCACTGTTGTTTATCATTTACATAAATGATATCGACGGTGGCATCGTCAGTCGGATCGCCAAATTCGCTGATGACACCAAGCTTGGGGCCAATGTTGGGACGCCCGGCGATCGAGCAACTGCGTGCGGACCTAGGTAGGATAGGAGAGTGGTCCGAAAAATGGCAAATGCCGTTTAACTTGGGTAAATGCAAGTGATGCACATTGGCTACGCCAATCCCAAGTCGGACTACTCGATGTTGGGGAGTAATATCGAGGCACTGATTTGGAAAAGGACTTGGGTGTGCTAATTAGCAGCGACCTTAAGTTTACCAACAGTGCGTAGAGGTGGAAAAGAAAGCCCAGAAGCTGTTGGGTTATATCAGGAGGCAATTTCATTTCGGAACAAGGAGATTGTGCTCTCTCTGTACAATTCCCTGGTTCGGCCGCACCTGGAGTATGCTGTGCAGTTCTGGTCGCCCACCCTCAGGAAAGATATTGAGAGGCTGGAGCGAGTGCAGGCGAGGGCCACAAAGTTAATCCCTTCCGTTAGGCATATGGGCTACAATCGACGGTCACGCGCCCTGAATTTGTTTTCGCTGGAAACTCGGAGGCTGCGCGGTCAACTCATCGAGGTTTTCAAGTTCTTACGCGGGTTCAACGATGTCGATTTTAGAAACATGTTTAGTTTAAATGATAACCCAACTCGCAACAATGGTTGGAAGTTGGATTTGAAACGGTTTAGGACTAGTGTGTGTGGGAATTACTTTACTTGAGGTCTGTGACACGTGGAACAGGTTACCTTCAGAAGTTGTGAACAGTTCCTCTGTGGATCAGTTCAAGAAAAGGTTAGACCAAATCTTGCACACTATTTGAGGGTGTAAGAATTTTTCCGTGGCACCCGTTGCCATTCGTACCTCCTCGGTATGGGCCGCAAGGCCTTTTGAGGTACTTCTTTTCCTTGTAGCTTCTTGTAACTCTCTCTCTCTCTCTCTCATTATTTAAACTAAAAAAGCAGAATTTAAAATTTCCAAATTTACTCTAAGGTTATTATGGGAATGCTCCCATTATACATATTAGAACAATACAATTATGTAGCCAATTAAAGTAATAAGAATGTGAATACTCTCTTCAGAAATTAATTAGTTTGTGTTAAAATTAGTGGTACTCAGAAAATGAGCAAACAATTCTACTCGTCTCCATTCAGAATGTATAGAAAAACTTGAATGAAACTATAGAACCACATCTCCATACATTTATAAACAGCCTCGTCGTTCACGCAAAGTCATGTTTACGGACCAATCATTTGGTCGACAAGACAATAACATTGACACTATAAAATGAAATGAAAATGAAATGAAAAGGTTTATTGGCAGACTATAGTCCATATGACAAATATTATTAATACAATGACAGTTCATAAAAATTATAATTAACCTAATTTAACCTAACCTGACCTATGCTAACCTAATCTAATTTAATCGATCAAATGTCGTTAGTCCAATGGTTTATTGGATCTTTTCAGTTTGGCGGACTGCTACAGATTTTTACGAAAATTAGCATATTAATTATTTAAAAATTTTATCCTAAGGAAATGTCTAATTCCTTATGTAACTTAACTAAACCTAACCTAACCTAACTTACATTTCCTAAAGATAAAATTTGTAAATAATTGATTTGCTAATTTTTGTAAAAATCTGTAGCATTCCGCCAAACCGAAAAGACCCGGTTTATTTTATATAGTGTTTGTTTGCAAAAAGGAATTGTCACTTCCCTTGAACAGTTTTTAGGTTAGTACTTTGTCGTCTGCTCATTCTTTCACTTTTTAGACCATTTATATTGATAAATGTGTTTAATTTATTAACAAACTAAAAAATTAAAGAAAGTAAAGGCAGTACACCATAAATATCTAAAATATACTTCTCATAATATTTATCGAATGGAGTTGCTGGCAAAGAAGAGTGTATTTCCCTTAAAGAATTTTCAATTTTCTATAAAGGAATTAAACCATTTAACAGTCTGACTCGCGATATCTGTAATATTTCCTGTATATACTTCCGCTTTTAGATATTTCGTGGGTATACTTCCGTTCTTCATATTTCTTTCAAATTAGTTAATTATATGGCGAAGTTCCTAATTCTCTTCGCATTTACGTTTTCCTAAGCGGAAGTACTAATGGAAATAGCTAGGAAGTGATTGAGTATGCTTTAAAAATTACAAGGACAGCTATACACCAAAAACCGCGACATACATAAAAAACAACGGTACGGTCTCAAATGAGCATTCCTTTGATCTAACTACACATAAAAGGTCAGAAATCGATTCTCTAAGAAGAGCACGCCTGGTTTCGACATTTATAAGGTATAAGGTAGAAGGGAAGTATCCCAGAAGCCATTCCAGAATTCCTGAGCGATCCATTCCAAATTCCTTTCCTGCTCTTTCGCAATACCTCCAAAAATGTGTTTCAACTTCTGCCTGAAATATTGCCCAGAATTAACGTAATGTTTGCAGGAACATCTTTCACCTTCGTGAAGTAAAACTTTGTGGTTATTAGTAATGAACTAATTTATTACACACACACACACACACACACACCACACACACACACACACACACACATAGTAAAACCTCTCTATAACGAAATCTATAAGCCAAATTGATGTCGTTGTAGAGAGGTTGTTGGTTATAGAGGTTTTCCTTTGCCGATATTGTAGTGTATATTTTAATGACCTATTGAGACGCTCATTAGTTATTTATACAAACTTTATACAGTTCTGTATATACAGTATATTAAATGCATTACTTAATATAAAAGTATTTCTCAGTGAGAGAGAAACACTCCAGCCAACTACACATCAGCTTTTAGGTATCAGCCAATTAGCATGCCGCTTACGTTCTTGATCGGGGAAGTGGCGGTAGAGACGAACACGTGCGGCTAGGGCTGAGTTAGCGAAAACACCTCCCTATAACGAAACGTGTTTTCGATAAAGAGAGGTTTTTCGAAATGCCCAAGGTGTTCGGTAAAGAGCAGTTTCGTTATAGTAGAGTGTCATTATTAAGAGGTTTTAGTGGATATTTATGCGCCTCGGTTCGATTCCCGGCGAAAGCAGTCGAAAGCATAGAGCTTCCGGGTTTTCCCGACGAAAGCATACAGCACCTTCAGCATACGCCAATTTCAGGGTACGAACAGAGCAGCTCGCACTAGCATTGCCAAGCAAATAGGGGTCAAAGTACTGATGAGGCTTTCGTATGTGGTTCATCACTCCTGAAGACAACTATGCTCTGTGTTAGTTTAGTCCAAAGAAATATCCGTATTCAGTTGATTGCAATTTTCATTAGTTTGTATTGCAGACATCCTAAGTTATTATCATTCCTATTGTATGATTCTTTAGGAGCAAAATGCACCGAAAGGTTGTTTATATATATATACACCTTACCTTACCTTACAACCTTACAAAGGTTTCGCGTGATGATCTCTCATTTCGCGAAGGTCAAGCTTGTCGCCCCTCCTCTCGAATTGGCCTGGTGAAGTAGTGAGTTTGATTCTTGCGCTCTCCACCTCACATAGCCAGGTACGCACGGCTCATCGGGGATTGCTCTGATCCAGGCGTCTAGTCTTCTTTTGAAGATTTCCACTGCAACTCCCTTTGTGTTTCTTAGGTCTTTGGGCAACTGATTAAACAGTTTTGGTCCTCTCACTACAAAACTATTTTCTTTCAGGGTTAAGGATGTGCCCTGTCTCGCCTTCAATTTGAGAATACGGCACAGTCTGCCATTTCTACTGTCCACCGTTGTTTGGAGAGTTATAGGGTTCAGAGTAAGATTAGGGACTAGTTTCTCCATTATTTTAAAGGTGTAAATAATGGTATATCTCTCTCTTCTCCTTTCCCGTGAGTGTAGGTCTAGTTCGCGTAACCTTTCCCAGTAATTTAGTTCTTTGCACCCATGGATCTTGGCTGTGAAGCTTCTCTGAATCCCTTCCATCTGTCTAATGTCTTCTTTTTTATATGGGGATGTTAGGACCGAGCAGTATTCCAATTTGGGTATTATCAGGGTTTTCAGTAGAGGAATCATTACATTCCTATCCCTTCGTTTAAAGGTTCTCAAAATCTGTCCCGTTATTCTCTTTGCTCTGTTTACTGCTATCTTATTTTGTGTCTCAAATTTCGCATCATCCGTCATTACAACCCCTAAATCTTTTGCTCTGGGATTTCGCTGAATTTCCTGTCCACTTGGGGTATAATATCCCATGGATTTTAGGTCTTCTCTTTTTCCGTACCGTAATAGCTGAAATTTCTCGGTGTTAAACTTCATATTGTTGTCTTCCGTCCACTTGTAGATTCTGTTTATGTCGTTTTGTAGGGATCTTATGTCTTCTGGGTTTCTTATTTTTCTACTGATCTTTGTGTCATCCGCAAAGGATGTTACTCTGCTGTCTCTGGTAACTTCCTCA
>JAJOZX010002263.1:567500-595000 GCA_023014485.1 Bathynomus jamesi | reverse complement strand
ACACGAGGAAGTATATTTCAAGACTTGTTGGTTGGTTTCATCTTTTCTCTCTCCAACTAATTCTAAACTGACTCAACAACGTCCAACAATCTGTGATTTTCAACGTGGTATAACTAAATGACATTTAATGTTCAATATGTACTGTAGTACATAATTCATTTCTCATATCCTACTATCAGTTCATTTGTGTATTCTAAATTTTATACCGTTTTACATAAGATATTTATATAATACTTAATCATGGGTATTAAATACCAGTGAAGTAATATGTTTTATCTCTTGATTAATCTGAGAGCCCAGTAGATCCTAAAACTTAAAGCTCAAACGAAATAAAATAACTATCAAGAGTCCATTTAACACGTTTCATGTTAAAAGTATTGTAATAATTAATTATAAAATAAAAAAATATGGATTCATTACGATTTTACTGATATTTTTACAGACTAGCAACACTTTTTATTATCAAAATTAAAATAGCACAACCAAATTGCTTTATGCAGGAAAGAGAAGCCAAGGGCGAACGCCCCCAAAAATGCCTGCCGCCCCCCTCCCAATAAAAGGAGAACAAGAGATCGGAAATCAAGGTCCAAAGTTTTCGAAATATTTTCTGTTTATATAATGAAAGATAAGTCACCAAGAGTCCCTCATGAGTCAGTTTTCACGACTTTCAGTAAAATCAATCAGAAGGAGTGTTTTGTTGACTGACCGTTTATATTCTCGATTCAAATTCTAGTCTCATTGTAAAGGAGGAGGCATGCAGTTAGAAAATTCAGGAAAGCAGTATCTGTTATAATAAAGAGAGAGTGAGGCAACATTGCAGCGAAGAGAGAGGGACCAAAGACAGTCAGAAATAGGCGCGGAATTGATGAGACGTAAAGCTTTTCATTTCACCCTGTCAAGTAGAGCTGTGTGGGTTGAGCCACCCCTCACATGAGAAGAGTATTCCATACAGGGTCGGACAAGATCCCTGTACAGAGACAGCAACTGTGTGGGGGTGAAGAAACTGTGAAACAGGTACAGCCCACCTAACCTCTTAGAAGCTGTTCTGGAAAGAGAGTACATGTGATCTTTTCACAAAAGATCACGAGAAAAGGAAATGTCAAGAATGTTATGAGAAGAGTTAAGCTGAATTGCGTATTGTTGAAGGTAAGGGGATAGTCGTGTGGAAAATTGTGACGAGTAGACAGATGAAGGAACTGTTTTTTTGAGGCATTGAAAACCACAAGGTTTTCTCTGTCCCAATCAGACAGAGTAGAAAGATCAGAGGTCAAGTGCACCATAGCTGTCCTACGCGAAGCATGGAGTGAGAGTTGAAAGGGACGCTTTTGGAAACGGGTGGAGAAGTGAGGGGTGGAATCATCAGCATAGCAGTAGACAGGGCATTAAGTGCGACTTAAAAGATCATTAATAAATAAAAGAAAGAGAGTGGATGAGAGGAAAGAACCCTGAGGAACACCACAATTAATATCTTTAGAGAACAGTGGTCATCTACAACCGCAGCTATAGATCGGCCAGAGAGGAAATCAGAGATGAAGGCACAGATAGAAGGACGGAAACCGAAGGAGGGGAGTTTGGAAATTAAGGATTTGTGTCAGACTCTGTTAAAAGCTTTGAATACGTCCAACGCAATAGCAAAGTTTTCACCAGAATCCCGAAAGAAGGATGACCAAGAGTCAGAGCGATGTGCAAGAAGGTCGCTATTCGAGCGTCCCTTGCGGAACCCATACTGAGGATCTAAAAGAAGATTGTGAGAAGAGAGGTGTTTAAGAATCCTCCTATTAAGGCTGATTCAAAAACTTTAGAAAGGAACGAAATGAAGGTAATTGGACAATAGTCCAATTTGGAACATGCTAAATGAGGGTGAACTTCTAGCAGGAAGGAAAAGTACCAGCTGAAAGACACATACTGTATATCTGCAGGGAAAAGAGAAAGAAGATTAAATATACTTTTATTTATTTATTTTATTGTATTTATTGATGAAGAGTAAAAATACACGAAATTACTTACAATCTTTGTTTGTTTTCTCTGCACGTATATATATATATATATATAATATATATATATATATATAATATATATATATATATATATATATATATATACAAACGCAATGATAAAACATAGGAGTTTATTAAAGTTAATTAAACAAAATGTTCAGTGTAATTGCCATTTTTTTTCTAATACAATGTTCAACCTTACACAGATTTTTAACATAATTTTTGGAAATAGCTCAGCTGGGATGATGTTGATTACCTCATTGACTTCGGTCTTTGGGTCTTCAAGTGTCTTAGGCTTGGTAGAATAGATCCTATCTTTTATATAATCCCACAAAAAAAGTCAAGGGGTATGAAGTCAGGTGAGTATCGGGGCCATTCCACTGGCTCATGAAGGGAGATTAAAACAGTGCGAGTTTCACAAGCAGTGTGTGCAGGTGTTCCATCCTGCTGAAACCACTGTGAATCTAGGGTAATGCAGTTATGTCTTTTCCAAATTTCGTAGAAATTAGGAAAAGTATGAAAATGGTGAAAGAACGGTTGTAATATTCAATATTTATTAGTTAAGTAATGAAAGATTAGAAATGTATACGTATACGCAGAATAAAACTCCAATTTGTTACCTTTCTCAAGAAGAAACACCAATAATAAAATATACATCCATTATACAATAAATGTCAAATAAAAATAGGGGCATTCATTTTTTGGGACACGCTATATATATTCAGTACTGTATATTAGGGGTGGAGTGAAAAATATATATTTTTTAAATTTCAAAATTCTTGGGGGTCGGGAAAGTTGCGTATTTATGTGAAACGTACTGTGTGAAATTTTTGTAATCGTACGGCTATAGTTAAATTGTGTACACTGAACTCAAAGTTTTTAAAAATTGGCAAAATTACTAAAATTTCGCCATTTGTATTTTAAGTTTTTTTTGGACACGTACTGTGTGAAATTTTTGTAATTTTGTAATTTTGTAATTTAATTTAAAAAACGCGAAATTTTAGTAATTTTGCCAATTTTTAAAAACTTTTCGAGTTCAGTGTGCACAATTTAATTATAGCCGTACGATTACAAAAATTTCACACAGTACGTTTCACATAAATACGCAACTTTCCCGACCCCAAGCATTTTGAAATTAAAAAAAATATATTTTTCACTCCACCCTACTGTGTATATATATGTCAATGTTCCACAAGAGAAAAAGAGTGACTGTAAAATTAAGAAACTGCAAAGACAACAACAGCAGAAGTATATTAAATGATAAACTGGAGAGTACAGATTACTTCATACAGGATCTAATTGAGAACCGTACAGCGAAAGAAGATGACGCTACAGAAGCGATAAAGTTTAACTCGAAATATTTCTAGAAATCTGCAAAAAAGGAAGTTGAAATATCGTGTGACTATCGGATTTTTGAAGAATGAAAACAATGTTTCAACCGATGATCTAAAAGAAGTATCTGAAATATTCAGGGCTCAATGAGAATCATCTTTCAATATCACCAAAACTGATAAATTAATATGCGATAGAAAAGCGTTTTTAGAAGAAGAATTACAAGGGGAAAGTATAACGGACTTTGACTTCACAACAGATGATATCACACAAGCTATAGGGAAACTAAAAACACACTCGGCAACAAGCCCGGACAAAGGGAGTGCCACACTAATCAAAAACTACAAGAATGAAATCGCTAAGCCCCTCTATTGGATATGGAGACGATCACTGGACACGGGGTAAATACCGAGCATCTTGAAGAGAGCGAACATAGTTAAAATATATGAAGTAGGAGATCGATCCGAGGCTAAAAACTATAGGCCAGTGTCGCTTACACCTCATCTCACCGAAATATTTGAAAGAATAGTTAGAGAAATTTTTTTTTTGACATTTTGGAAACTCGGGGAAAAAATTAAATAACTAACATGGATTCCTGTCAGGAAGTTCATGCCTATCACAACTAATGAAACACTATAACAACATTATTGATGCACTCGAAAACAGTGAAAACTATGATGTGATATACACAGACTTTGCGAAAGCGTTCGACAAGTGTGACCATGGCATCATAGCACATAAACTGAAACATATGGGAATAACAGGAAAAGTAGGAAAATGGGTATATAATTTTCTTAGTGAGCGGCAGCAAGTCGTTATAGTTCAAGGAATATCTTCATCAGAGTCAGAGATCCTTAGCTCAGTACAAAGAAGAGTATTAGCTCCATTACTCTTTACAATTATGTTAATTGATATATATGAGGAAGTTACCAGTGACAGCACAGTAATATCCTTTGCCGATGACACAAAAATTAGTAGAAAAATGAGGAACCCAGAAGATATAGGATCTCTACAAACAAACATGAGCAGAATCTACAATTGGTCTGAAGGCAATAATATGAAATTTAACACTGAACATTTTCAACTATTAAAGTATCGAAGAAGGGAGGACCTAAAATCCATGGAATATTATACCCCAAATGGACAGGAAATTCAGAGAAATTCTAAAGCAAAAGACTTAGGGTTGTAATGACTGATGGTTCGAAATTTGAACAAAATAAGTAGCAGTAAACAGAGCAAAAAGAATAACTGGATAGATACTTGGTTACCTTGGTTTTGCTTCCGGTCGATTTGTTAATTCTGACCAAGGTCAAGCTTATCACTCCACCTTAGACCTAGAGTTTAACGTGGAATCCGAACTACGTTCCGCCATCAGCCAACCAATTTTTCTCTTTATTGTGTGGAAGGATGAACAGCTGTGTTTTGCTGCGCACCACCTGCCGTTACCGGGTCTCAATCTCGGGGCCAATAGATTCGTAGTCAGCGATGCTAACCACCACTGAGAACCTTTAAAAGAAAGGGTAAGAATATAATGATTTCTCTGTTGAAAACACTGGTCACATGAATTAAATTTATATTCGCTGCAAAGAAGAGAGAGGTACACCATTATTTACACTTGGAAAATAATGGAGCAACACGTCCCTAATCTTACTTTAAACCCTATAACCTCTCAAACAACAGTGGAAGGTGGGAAAAGAAGAATGTGTCCTGTTTCCAATTTAAAGGCTATACAGGGAACATCCTCAACCCTGAAGGAAAATAGTTTTGTTGTGAGAGGACTAAGACTGTTCAACTAGCCCAAGGAACTTAGGAACACGAGTATGTAACAGTGGATATCTTCAAAAGAAGACTAGACGTTTGGCTCAGAACAATTCCAGATGAGCTGGGAGTACCTGACTATGTGAAGTGGAGAGCAAAGAATAATAATAATTATTGGTTTTGTTTAACCTCCGCAACATCTAAGGTCATATGACGGAGAGGACTTACAGCTTTACGTGGAATCCGAACCACGGGTCGCTACATAGTCTGGACGCAGCGGACGGTCTCCCATCCAACTACTATCCGACCCATTGTCGCTTAACTTCGCTGATCAACGGGAAGCGGTGTTACGACATTGGCTACGACGTAGCCCGAGAGCAAAGAAACCAACTCTTTACTTCACCAGGCCAACTCAAGAGATGGGGCAACAAACCTGACCTTCATGAAATGAGGAATCATCGCACAGAACATTTGAAAGGTTGACCGGTATATATATATATATATACCTTTTCTTTCAACCTCTCAAAGGTTCCGTGCGATGATTCCTCATTTCACGAAGGTCAAGCTTGTCGCCCCTCCTCTCGAGTTGGCCTGGTGAAGTAGTGAGTTGGTTTCTTGTACTCTCCACCTCACAGAGCCAGGTACACCCGGCTCATCGGGGATTGTTCTGAGCCAGGCGTCTAATCTTCTTTTGAAAATGTCCACTGCAACACCATTCGTGTTCCTTAGGTCTTTGGGCAGCTGATTAAACAGTTTTGGTTCTCTCACAACAAAACTACTTTCTTTCAGGGTTAAGGATGTTTCCTCTCTCACCTTTAAATATATATACATATATAAAGAACAACGAGAGTAGCCCTGAGGCAAACATTTATTAAACAGAGCTTTCAACATTTTTTACTGTCCTCTTCAGTGCTAGAAACAAGATATTTGTAGTTAATTAAAAACCAAATCTGAAATCATAACTATTCAAATACTGAAAGATGAACAAGGTTCGACTGAAGTCAAAACTTTGTTTAGTCACTTTGATTTCAGAAGTGCAAATCGGTTTTGATAAACCATCTGAATTTTTATGTTCGTTTTGAAGAGTCTGGAACGCTTTTTGAATATGAACTGAATATTTAAACCTTTCCAAACTATTTTGGAAGATAGTTTGAGCCAATAAAATATTATAATTTGTTTATACAAAGAGTTGATTTTTTAAGTTAGAAAGATATACAAACATAAAATGTCTCTTGGTGAGATGCCCTCATCTCGTGTAAAGTTTGTCACGATTTGTATTAAGAGAAATCAGCATTAAAAGTACCCATGATATATCGTACGTTAAATTACAATGTATTCAGTACATATTTTCATGCACATAACATACCACAGAGGGTTGACGAAAGCAAATAGACACCTTCAGTTTTTTCCATTGTTTTTGATTTGATAATAAAAATCAATCAATAAACATTAACAGATTTATTGAATCAATATATTTAGAATCGTGTTGCTTTCCCTTTTACATTACGTAAAGCTGACACACGTTCTGGCATTCCACTGATGAGCTTTGCCATTTGTTATTGAGGTCAATCATCGTGGTGTCTATTTACTTTTGTCAAACCTCTGTACTTGTATAATTTCCCCTCACTTTGAACTATTTTTATGAAGACACATTAAAGGTCGCAATTACAAGTATTTATTAAATTCCTTCCACGCAACTCACGTACGCAGAAAAGTCCTTAAAACTTTGAAAACCAAGTTAGAATCCTTAATGCTTTGAAAGAGGGGAGACTGTTTGTACATATATATATTTAAAATATCTAACATACCATAACAGGAATGTTGTTAAAAACTAATGTTAAAACCCATTCACAATGTGCGCTCTTTCATTCGAACTGTCATACGAGTAGACTTAAAAAAATAGGATTTAAATATTTATCATCAATGAAAAGATTATAAAATTAAATCCAACAGAATTTTTTGGAAATTAAAGAGAGAGTTGGAAATTGAGCATATAAATTTCCCTTTGAAAATGATCAGTTTTAAAGTCCTTCAAAGGCTTTTACCATTTCTAAATTTAATTCTAACTTTTTGAAGTCTTTCAATATATATATATATATATATATATATATATATATATATATATGTATATATGGTGGCCCATAAGTCCCAAACGGTTATACTAGGAGCATTCAATATATTTTGCCCCACCCTTTTTTTCTTAGCTAAATAATAGGCCATGGGGCTGAAATGTCTTTTGGCCGTACGTTGGAACTTTCTGCGCTTCACATAACCGCATTTTTCCAGTTTGAACCTCTCCTCCTTGTATAAAACCGCTTTTAAACGACCTTGTATAAAACCGATGGTTAACGCAGTTTCGAAAATGGCGTCTGACAGTGATGTGCGTCGTAAACAGAGAGCTATTATCGAGTTCTTAACCGCAGAGAAGGAAACAGTTGGAAATATTCACAAACGTCTACAAAACGTTTACGGAAATGCTGCTGTTGATCGAAGCACAGTTGGACGCTGGTCTAAACGTGTGAGATCATCGGAGAGAGGGAGAGCCAGCCTCGATGATGAGCCACGCAGCGGACGCCCGGCATCTGCTGTCACATCTCACACTGTGCAACGTGCTAACAGCATCATTCGATCAAATCGGCGCGTCACATACAAGGAGCTATCAGTGGAGCTAGGAATTAATGAAGCAAGTGTGAATACGATAATTCAGCAACTAGAATACTCAAAAGTGTGTTCACGGTTTGTTTCTCGCCAACTGACTGAAGATCACAAAGCCCAAAGAAAAGAAATTGCTTCTGAGTCGTTGGTTCGATACGAAGGAGATGACTTCCTTTCACGAATTGTGACTGCGCGTGAGACTTTGGTACACCACTTTGAACCTGAAACAGAGCGCCAATCTATGGAATGGCATCACGCAGACTCCCCACGCAAGAAAAAGTTCGAAATGGCTCCCTCTGCAGGAAAGGTTATGGCCATCATCTTCTGGGACATGAAAGGGGTGATTCTGGTGGATATTATGAAGAAAGGACAAACAATCAACTCAGAGGCATATATTGGTACCCTACAGAGACTCCAGAGACGTACAAAGCTAGTTTGACTGGAGAGAAAACTGTAAGACGTCCTTCTTTTGCACGATAACGCGAGACCACACAACAGTTTACAAACAAGGGAGGCGATCACAAAAATACGCTTGACTGTGTTACCCCACCCTCCATACAGCCCGGATCTGGCACCTTTAGACTTGCATTTGTTTGGGCCAATGAAGGATGCTATTTGTGGAAGAAAGTTTCAGAGTGACGATGAGGTTGTTGAGGAGGTTAAGAGGTAGAAGAGGGTGGAGATTATGTGGAAAAATAAGAACTTTTAAAAAAGGTATGCAACTACTTGTATACAAAATTTCTGGAACTTACAAGGAAACTTGGAAAGAAAAAAAAGGTGGGGCAAAATATATTGAGTGGCCCTCGTAATTAAAGGGAAAATCCATTACAAAGGAAAGAATATTTGTTGAAATGGTTATATTTTGCAGTTTGAATAATCAATAAATGCTTTAATTTTCAAATGCTAATTTTAGAAACTGCAAATTTTGCAATGTGTTTGCTATAGAAAATTAGCATTTTTATTTTTGCTAAAGAATTTACTATTTTTTGCATTTATTTACAATAATCTTGTTCGAAACACGATAGACTGCTTGATCTTAGACGAACAATTTCATTCTGAAAAGTTACTGTGTTGCTGTGAAAAAAATCTGGAGTACGCACAGCGGCACAGGCAGTGTTTGTTGAGTTAATGGTATTTATATTTTGAGGTTTATGTATTTGTTTGTTCATTAATAATTAATACTTTACATGAACTGTGCATGACTGGGCCTTATAAGCTACTTTATAAGCTAATTTAATTGTAAATTGCATAATTTATCAGAGGTAATATCCGCATAACATCTGCAGTCAGAAGTGCGGATGCGGATGCGGATGTTAAAAATGATGCGGATATCCGGTCCACCACTAATATATATATATATATATATATATATATATATATATATATATATATATATATCATATATACTTTTGGTTAACCTTTGGTTTAAATTTTCATATTTTTACACTTCAGATTTATTTAAATGCTTTTCCTTATCCCACTCCACAATACATGGTACCCGAATTTGTTGCTCATATACCGCAGCTAAAATGATGTTAAATAGTTTTATGACTCAGTAAAATTATAAAATAATTTTATTTTAGCTTCATCAATTGAATACCAATATTTAAAGTAATTGGTTTTCCTTATGTTGAAGGTATTTTCTTTCTTCAACAATGTAAACAAAATTTTTCATTAAAATTTCAAGTCCCTGGTGGTCAATTTGAATAAAAAAGTGGATATACAATTTGGTTTTATAAATTTATTAAAATACTTAAAATAAAGTCAACAAAATAAGATGGCTGAATACGAGCATATAAATTATGAAGTACAACTTAATATAGAATTATTATTATTAATATAGAGTAGGCGATTACAATAGTTTATATGTTGAGATTAGCTAGTTAGAAAACGTGTAAATTTATGAGCAACTTAACTTATTAAGCTTTGCCTTTTTCCTGAATGTAATTTTTTTTATATAATTACACTTTGAAATAAGTATAAATTATCATAAATAGTGTTTTTTGTATGTTCAATTTTCTATAAATGTAAATTTTGATTTGTAATGAAAATGTAAAAATTTCAAGGAATCGGTAAGAGAATCGGATAAATTTGGCCGATGCGGATGCCGATACCCCCAAAATGTCTGATTTTGCCGATGCCGATGTAGATTAATCGGTACAGCACTACTTATAACCTTTCTCCTCAATTATTCTAGTAAAATTCTGGTGGGTCATTTTCGGCCGCCTAGTGATAAGCAGGGGCGGATTCCCCCACTAATTTCACATTGAGGAAGTTGTAGTGTTTCCTAAACGTATCAAATCATCCTGCACTCGCACTAAAAGGAATGTTGATGAATGGTTCACCATCTTGTTCGAAGACAGTGCTATACAGGCACAAGGCCTTCTCCCCTATGAGTGATCCACTCAGTGGTTCCCGTTTCTGAATTTGGTCTTCAATTCACACATTAAACAATTTTTCTATTCTATTTAAATGCACATTTCTTTTTATTTTGTCACCTGCAGAAGCTGCATTTACATTGGCTCTTACTGATTCTTTGGTTTTTCGTATGGTACGAATGGTTGACTCATTCACGCCTATTCGCGCTCAAACACCGTGATGATTCCTTGCTCTGATTTCAGTTTATATAAAATTTCAATTTTTTTCGGATAAGGTACAGTAACTGCTGAGCACTTAATTTTTTTCTTCTCACTTGTAACATCACAAACTTTTCGCTTATGTACCATTTTCAATACAGAAAAATGAATATAAAGGGTAAAATATAAAGAATTATTAAAACCAGTGGAGACAAGAGCGAGCCAACCACTCAAGACTATACACACAGCAGTGATGTAGGACTCGAGACCTTTTTTTTTTTTGGTCTCGGATATCCGAGGTCTAGGATTTTTCTTCGAGATCTTTCGAGACCACAAATTTATTTACTGTAATATCATAAAAATGTAACTATGTAATAGACTAAGAACATAAGTAATTGAGGTCGCTGGTTATGTATGACATTTGTCTATGACAGTATGACACGTAAACTTAACTTAATTTGGCAAACCTGAGAGCCAGAGCTTGCACATTTAAGGAAATTTGGCCTTCTAAACGAAGTGCGCAAGGAAATTTAGATCAAAGAGAATTTTGAGGAAATTTCTTTAATTTAAGGCAATTTCCATAAATTTCAAGGAAAACTAAAATATTCTTTTACTGACCAGTCTGAATGACAAAATAAAAAACTGGCGATTTTTAAGAAAAAAATTACTGTCTGTCAAAGTATTCCAAATTTTCAGAAGATATTTCCATAGACTATTGGAGGGATTCAACAAATTTTCTCTGCCTCGGTTTCGGTCTCGACCATGGTGGTCTCGACTACATCACTGACACACAGCCAGACTGCTGATGGGTGAATCAATCGCGACTCAACCGTGACTCAACCGCAACTCAGCCGAGTTTTGAAGGCGTTCTGGCCACGTTTAGTTTAAATTTGTATTGTTAAACCGCGTCTTAGCGGAAAGAACTATCTCCTGAGTTTGGTAGGGATATGTATACCGCGTCTTAGCGGAAAGAACTATCTCCTGAGTTTGGTAGGGATATGTATACCGCGTCTTGGCGAATTTGCGTCTCTGAAGACGCGCCATGTGAAGATTTACTATACAGGGTGTACAATGTATATAAAGTCAGGATCTATTTTTGTGAAGCACTTGGAAATTATATGGAATTCAATCATAAAATGATAAAGTGGTAACATTTATTAAATAATTAAGAGTAGGATTCGACGTGACGCCCATCAGTATCCCTGCACAGCTTAAATCGTTCCGTAGCATTTCTAAACACATTCTGGAGCATTTGCGGGGTTATGTTATCTGCAGCAGTTCGTATACGTGTACGTAAGTTTTCAAGACTCGTAATCTTCGTCTGATAGACGTGCGATTTGATAAAGCCCCATGCAAAGAAATCTAAAGGGGTTAAATCTGGTGATCTCGCTGGCCAAGGTCTGTTGCTTCCGCGTCCGATCCAGCGATTTGGAAAACGTCCATTTAGATAATCCTGAACAATTTTGGCATTGTGACAAGGAGCACCATGAGGTTGATTCTAAGGGGATAGGATTCTTGTCATAACATGACGTAATGAGAATCTATAAATAGATCCACAAATTGTTTAAACTTCAGTCTTATCATTGGTGTTGCATTGGAGTGACGTGTATTATTTACTGTTTAAGATGTATCGAAGAAGGAAGTTTGTTCCTCGAAAAAGGAAGTATGTTCCTCGAAGGAATCTTAAATGGCGTTCAAAGGAGAAGATAGTTACAACTTCAATGAAATTTGTTTATTTATCTAAAAATACTTTTGATGTTAATACTGATGGGTTTTATACCTTGTGTTTGGATCTGTTAACTAATGAGTCTAAATCTACCATTTTAAAATTTAATTATTATCAAGTAACAGGTGTATCATTTCATAGTATTCCAGAACTTAATATGTCTGGATATGTGATTAATTATGAAGATTCAATAGGTCGTAAGAAGGGTGGTAGGGAAAGGTTAGAGGGACCTAATGTAGGGATATCACCATCTCCATATTTAATTGTTCCACATTGTGTTTTGTTTGAACCTAATCTTGACTCCTCTCATAGTGCAGAGCAAGTAATGCATCATCCAAGAACAAAGTGGTTCTCACCTTTTAAAGAGTTTAGAATGTATCGTAGATTGAAACAAGTATGTGAATTAGGTGAACAAGTAACTGCCCAATTCCCTAATACTTTAATTAAGATATCAACCAATGATTTATCTAAACCATTAGGTCGTATTTATGTTGGTAAATATACACCTGAAGGATCTAATAAAAATGAGTATGCATTTACATATGTTAACCGTATTGTATTTTACGTAAAGCTGTATGGTATAAAACAATAAAGGATTGAAAAAAAAAAAAAAAATTTCCCCTTTAGAGTCAACTCGGCTTAGTATTACCTAGCCGAGTTGACTGACTGACTCTGTTAGTGGGAGAGATTAAATGGTGACGTCATAATGTGTGGATGACTCACAGACATAATTAAATTTGAGGAGTATGAAGGCAACTGATATGCCCCCTGCCGAGTTTAATTTCTATATTTAGACCATGTAGCCATTAATTACACCATGTAGCCATTAATCTTTTGGCAGCCTCGCAGAGTTAGCATGCCGGCAAAACTGTATCGAGTTACGGGTGCGAAGCAAAGTTGGACATTAAAAGTTTGAAAGCAGAGTCAAGTATCTATGCACAGTTCGTATACGTGTACGTAAGTTTTCAAGACTCGTAATCTTCGTCTGATAGACGTGCGACTCGATAAAGCCCCATGCAAAGAAATCTAAAGGGGTTAAATCTGGTCATCTCGCGACACAAGGTCTGTTGCTTCCGCGTCCGATCCAGCGATTTGGAAAACGTCCATTTAGATAATCCTGAACAATTTTGGCATAGTGACAAGGAGCACCATCATGTTGATAGACGACGGGGATAGGATTGTTAGTACCGTCGTCTATCAACATGATGGTGCTCCTTGTCACTATGCCAAAATTGTTCAGGATTATCTAAATGGACGTTTTCCAAATCGCTGGATCGGACGCGGAAGCAACAGACCTTGGCCAGCGAGATCACCAGATTTAACCCCTTTAGATTTCTTTGCATGGGGCTTTATCAAATCGCACGTCTATCAGACGAAGATTACGAGTCTTGAAAACTTACGTACACGTATACGAACTGCTGCAGATAACATAACCCCGCAAATGCTCCAGAATGTGTTTAGAAGTGCTGCGGAACGATTTGAGCTGTGCAGGGATACTGATGGGCATCACGTCGAATCCTACTCTTAATTATTTAATAAATGTTACCACTTTATCATTTTATGATTGAATTCCATATAATTTCCAAGTGCTTCACAAAAATAGATCCTGACTTTATGTACACCCTGTATACAGTATATAGAATATTTTAGTACTTCCATTTTTCCCAGGCTTTTTAGACATTGCTAATGTACTTAAACTTTTGAATATTAATGTAGTATTTTCATATGACAATATTGGGAAAAATATCATAGTAAAAAATAGCCCTACCATAATTAAGGCATTATCTATAAAATTGGTTGTAAATAATGTGATTCCTTTCACATTGGACAGACGGGAAAGGAGTTGCACACGCGTGTAAAACAGCATCAATATTCCGTTAGAACGGGACAGCCGTCCAGTGTCCTTTTCGTCCATTTGTCAGAGTTATCCCACTGTATTGATTGGAATAATGCTTCAATTTTGTTTCACTCAAGCAACATTGTTAATAGAAATATTCTTGAGTCTGCCATTATTCAACTTACAAGTAATTTCAATATTAGCCAGGGCCTTTTTTCGCTTGATCATGTTGTTTTGAATTGCGTTCAGAACGGATTTAGACAAGAGGGGCAAAGTGTTAAAACTCTGGTAGCTTTTCCTTATAAATTTGTATGCTCCTACTACAATCTTTATTTTTCTGTTTTATTTTTTTTGTGACCTATATATAGTCTCGAACTTGTTATTTATTTCACTGTTTCTGAGGATGTCATTAGACAAAGCGCTTGAGCACCATTCTGTGTTTCCTTTTTCCTTCGCGGTTATTTTCATTATATATATATATATATATATATATATATATATATATATGGGTTGGACAGAATAATGGAACACACCATTTTCGCATTTTCGGTGCTGTATTTTCTGATATCATTAATGGCGTTATGCATTTTATTAAATTAATATGTAACTGCATATAATATTGAGAACATCTTCTATTTTAATATGTTCATATTGGTTTTTCATGTTCTTTTAAAATAAATAAAAATATAGCGCTTGGAAAATATGTTACTGCCTGTGAAAGGGGCATGATAGTAGGAGCCCGTTTGGTTGGTGTTTCAGTAATAAGAGTCACCTAATTGCTCCTGTATCTCGAGGAACAGTCCTCAAGGTTATAAATACATGCAAAAATAATTAAAAAAAAGAACATCAAATAACGAATATAGTGAGCGTAAAGCAACACTGACAGAATGCGACAGAAGAACCTTATATGATAATTATGAGCTGTGAAGAATCAATCAAAGACTGTTGCATCAAAACTTTTTTGTTCAAAACTTGACAATAGTCCGCAAAGACCATTGTCAATCATAACTATGTTATGGGAACTGTAGTAAACCCTATTTTAACACCACCCAAAACCAAAGTTCTAATGAATTTGAAGTTGGGGAGAATAATGGGAACAATTCTGTGCTTATGTGGTGTAGTTTTTTTTCAAGTTCTTTCCATGTATTCATACCTATGGGACTGTTCCTCAAGGTGCAGGGACAATCACGCGACTTTTAATATTGAAACACCAACCAAACGGGCTCCTACTATCCTGTCCCTTTCACAGTCAGTAACATTTTTTCCAAGCGATTTTTGCCAATGTATCGAGTATTGTATCGCTCGCGTTACTTTTTTTTAGCCCCGATACACCACCCTGAGTATTTGTCATTTACGATTACTTATTTGAACTATAGTGGATTTATATATATATATATATATATATATATATATATATATATATATATATTATTTCAATTTTGGCTCACGTTCATTAATTTGAAAAATAAACAGACGAATTGTTTTAAAATCAGATTCGAGACAATAACATTTGTTGAACGTCAAGAAAAAGAAGAAAAATGAAAGGAAATGAAGAAAAAAATAAGAAAAAAATGAGCAGAAAAACGCTCTAAATGTAATTTCAACATTCCAGCTTTATCCGACGCCTCCTCATGCAGAAGGCGCTGAAGAAAGGCGGAGAAAAAGAATTAAATTAACAATGATAATCATAACATATATACAGGGTGGGCGGAAAGTAGCTCCCTAATTTAAATTACATATAAATTATGTATAAATTGTGATTGTATTGTTATATTGTTATGGTGTGTTCTCTAAAGTGGTACAATTGTAACGGTAATCTTTTTTTCTCTAAAGTGTTCTCTTTGTGTTCTCTAAAGTGGTACAATTGTAACGTTCATTTTTTTTTTTTCATTTCAGATTGAAGGGTAACATGGCTGAGCGTTTAACTCTGCAGGAGCGTGCCCAGTTGGCGGCACGGTACGAAGTTTGGCAATCTGTCGTTCGAGTTCAAAGATGGTGGCGGGCCATTCACGGACCACGTGCCCAAGTGGACCCGAAAACAATCAAGAACTGCCACTCGAAGCTCATGACCACGGGGTCTGTGGCAGATGTTCGAAGATGTGGTCGCCCTTCGACATCCAGGGCCCAGGAGACGGTGCAGGCAGTTCAGGAAATGTTCGCACGGAGTCCACGAAAGTCAACTCACCAGGCAGCTCGGGAAAGTGGACTCTCCCGCTACTCAGTGCGAACTGTGCTGAAGAAGGAGCTGAACTGGCGTGCGTGGAAGCCGCATTACTGCCAATCTCTCTCGAACGAGGACTGCGACATTCGCATGGAGTTCGGGGAAATCATGCTGGCTTGGCATGAAGACTGGCCCCATCTCTTCCGCAACATCCTCTGGAGCGACGAGGCGGTGTTCCACGTCGGAGGCTTTGTCAACCGCCACAATTGCCACTACTGGGCAGGAGAGGATCCCATGGTTACCGCTGAAAAACGGCAGAATCGGTTCAGTGTAACGGTGTGGTGTGGTATGACCTCAGATCAGGTTGTGGGCCCGTTCCTTCTGCGCAACACCATGAATGCTGAGCGGTACCTTGCTATGTTGCGAAACGAGGTCTGCCCGGGTGTCAGCACATGGGAGAACATCGACGATCTGATATTTATGCAAGATGGCGCCCCTCCGCACTTCGCTCTTGTTGTCCGTGAGTGGCTGGATACCCACTTCCCTGGGCGTTGGATGGGTCGTCGTGGTCCACATCAATGGCCAGCCAGGAGCCCCGACTTGACACCGTGCGACTTCTTTCTTTGGGGGTGGGTAAAGGAAGAAGTTCTACCGCACCAAACCGAGGACATTGGAAGAACTGGAGGACCGAATTCGGGAAGTCATGTCCTCCATCCCGCCGGAGTTCCTGCTAAAGTCAGTGGACGCCATTCCTGGGCGGTTCCAGAAGCTGGTGGAAAGAGTTGGAGCCCACATTGAATTTTAGAGAAAACCTACCATGTATGCCTACCTTTTCATATTATTTCTTCTGAAATAAATGGATAATATACGTATTTTTTACCAATCCAAAATAGGGAGCTACTTTCCGCCCACCCTGTATATATATATATATATATATATATATATATATATATATATATAATATATATATATAAACCTGCTGGGAGTCAGTGTAATGGGTTACATTAGTTGTTCTGAACGCAGTGTCATTTTCTGGCACTCCTCACTGATTATGACTACTATTATTATTAAGATTGGGCGAAAATCTTGACCTTCCAAAGAATTAACAATTCAGGAGGAGACAACTGGGTAATATATATACTGTACAGTATATATATATATATGTATATATATATATATATATGTGTGTGTGTGTGTGTGTGTGTGTGTGTGTGTGCTGTCTGCATGTACGTTGGTTTTACCCAACTTATGACGTCGTTTTCTGAAAAGAACTTTGGCCGTAGTTTCGAGGGTTTCTAATTTTTGGCCAGATATTTTCTCATTACCTCCTAATGTCTACTCGTAAGAGTTTGGTAGAGTGAGGTAGTACCTACTTTCCGAATTTTAACAACAAACAAACTGACAATTTATATTCAGAAAAAGAATACATTACATTATGTATACAATGTTCAAACGAAACATCGCGGAATATTGGCATTTATGTTCGATTTTGTATTCAATGGCAGGTAATCTAATCAAATAGTCTTATTTGAATATGCCTTTGGGAAGCATCAGAGCTTTGCAGGCAAAATCTTAGAGATTCATCTCATGAAAAATGGAAATTAATGAGATGAAAAAGTTATTGAGACACGAAATAAAATAGAAATAATGGAAACTGAAACAAAAGTAGGCCTAGGAAAGAAAAAAAATATAGGCGTAATGAAACGTATAATAATAAAAATAAGAAGAAGAACTGAAATAATAAACTAAAAATAAAAGTTATCAGAATATGAAGGTATTTGTTAATTGGAGCTATAGACAAATATTTCAATACCAAGAGGTCCATAGTCTGAAAGATGTAATTAAAGCTGGGGTGACGAGTGAGGAGGAGTAGTAGCTCGGACAATTGGGTTTATCTGAGGGTTTTTTTATTACGAAAGAAAATAAATAAAAATAATGGAAATAAATCAAGGGATAAAAGCAAAATTTTGTGGATTAATATTAAGATTTTATTAAAATCGCATTTGATTAATTCCCGTCATTACAAATGAAAAATGAGATAATCTAAAAAATAAAATGAAGAAGTAGTAACAGCGTGTCAGGACTCAGGAGAGCATTTTAAGGAATTTATTTTTTCTTAATTTGATTAATAGGTCGAGAAATCTAAATATTTTTGATGTGACATGTTGTGTCTGGCTTTTGAAATTTAATTTATCATCAAACTTGATACCAAGAACTTTAAATTCATTTACTTTTGCAAGAGAACCGTTTTCAATTATTGATCCAGTGTGCGCGATTACAGTTCTTTTTCCTTGTGGATTTGCATCATTTATTCATTTCACGTGTTTACTTGTGAAATTCATCCCATATATATATATATAATATATATATATAGATATATATATATTTTAGGGTGGTCCAAAAATAAAATTTTGTCATGTTTTACCTCCACATGATTGCTCCTGTTCCTATATCTATCGAACATCTCCATGCCAAATTCCAGCCTAATTGAATGATATTTACTGGTCGTTATGAATTTCATTTTACTACTCATTTTCTAGTACATTGATCTTCTGGGTTAAAAAATTAAAAAAACAAGGGCAAATACTAGTTTATTTGTTTGAAAATAGATTAAATTTCAAAGAAAACTGCTTATTGTTTTTTAGAAAACAGAACAACTCTTAAAGAAAACATTTATTTTTAAAGAACAAAAATGATATGTTTGATAGAAAATTACATTTATCATTTGTTTATAATATACATCATTACTTAGATTAACGCTTCATTACTGACTCCTTCGAAGACGATGAGTCGTCTTGGCGATGTTTTGCTACTAATCGGAGGATGAATTGTTTTTGGTCTTCATCCTTCGTCAAAGATGTATTATATGCCTTGATAAGGGCGATACCCCTCTCCGCCAAATCATTGACAACCTTTAGGTTGATCGCTATGCGTCGAAACTCTTGAAAGCAATCATCCTCCGTCCAGAAATTGGGATCGGTCCTCAGGAAGATATCCTCCGCTGCCTTCCTTCCTTCTTTCTTTAACAGATTGAAGATTCCCAGTGTCCTTTTGGTGATCATTTCATACAAATTCAAATCTTCAATGTTTCCTTCAAGCTTCAATCGACGAGTAACAGTGGTATTTTCGTTACGTTGGAGGTTTACGACCATCTTCCGTTTGGTCTCGGCATCGACTCTAGGATCGAAGAATGCAAGGCCGATCAGATGCTCTCCAAGATACCACAGGTGCCGTTGAAGAGCTGTGGATGCTGCTTTGGAAATGGTTTGATTTAGGTACTTTTGCAAGATTTTAAGAAGCAGAATATCGTTGAAAGGAGCGTTGATTCCGACGGGGGCCTCGTTCCAAAAACGTGCGTAGACCAAGGCGATAAACAGAGAGAGTTCGGTGATATTCTCCGTCTCACGTGCTGTCAGCTGTAGTTGATGCTTGAACAGATAAATTTTGAGGACGTAGATGGCCTTGGCCATCCAGCGTGCATGGTGAGTTGGTCCTGGAGCGCGGACCTTGACTTCTTTCTCATCACGGCAACCGACGAAGGTGAGGCAGAGTCGTAGCAATTCCTCGTAGTCATCACGCGATTGTTTAGACTCCAGTGCCTTTGTGAAGTACTGGATCATTTCCTCTCAAAGCTGGAACATCTTTGGATCTCTGAATAGGTTGTTTGAAGCCTTCATGAAGGAATCCTTCTGAAGTGATGGCCATTTTTTCTGAAAACGTTTAAAGAGAGTCATTTCCGGGCCACCTGTGGGTCCAATAAGTGCGTTGCAGTGTTTGACAAGACGACTTCAAGGATATGATGTCGACAAGCGATCCAGACAAGTTCCCTCCCTACTGCTTTTTCAATCATGGTACAGGCTCCCCTGTGAAGGCCAGTATTAGACGCAGTTGTGTCAAATACGAGACTTTGGATCTCACCGCGAAGATTCCAGTCATTAATCGTCGAAATGCAAGCCTTGGCCTGTTCTTCTCCTGTAGCTCGTTGTATTTTTGGCAAGGCTAAGAGTTTTTCCATCCCATTTCCCGTAACGATTACCGCGGTTCGTTCGGCTGTTTCCTTTGCGCCGCCGATGTCGGGAAGTATTTCTCATCCCGGTGAAGAAGGGGTCCTTCGACAGAAAACGAAGCTTGATCCTCTTTGGCTGCTGCCTGCATTGCTTGCCTTCTTCAACGACGGATGGAGCTGCGTGAAAGAGTCATTGTAGAAATATCATAGCCCAGGGCTTGAGCAACTGATCCAGCAACGAAGACTGTTCCTCGATCGGGAAGGTTGACGCGATCAAGAGCAGCAACTACATTTGGTGATGTGAAGTTATTGTTTCATTTCGGAGGATGAGAGTGTACATCTGCTCTTCCGGTCGAAGTCGACGGACGATAACACTGGGGAACAAATTTCAACTTTTTGTCTATTGAATTAGATTTGACAGTTAGTTCTAGGTAATTTGGGTGCGCTGAGCACGAATGTTTACTTGGTTTTGCTCTATCAGGTCCTGATTTTGCTCAACACCCCTCTCGTCGTATTCATAAAAAGGTTTTTTTCTCAATACTCGCTGTCTTTTTGCAGTTACACATTATGCAACTAGGTTTTTATCTAGGTATTTGTACCTATTGTTATGGTATTGTTCTATTATGTATATTTTTATATGTACACCCTAAAATATTTTTAATTTTGTCATTTTTAACCCATTTTAATATTAGTAAATTAAGCTAAAAAATATCATAGAATTCTAAAATTTTCTCGAGCGTTCCTGTTCTCTGTAGAGTATTCTAGAGGGGCAACTAATATATAAAGCGACTCGTTTCCAGAGTTAATCAGTCAATTCAATCAGTCAGTCAGTCAGTCAGTCAGTTGAGTTAGTTAATTAAGTTTGGGCATTAACATAATTTTGAAATGGCATATGATTTAGTGAGTAATTTTGTCCTCGTGATTTAATATAGTTGATTTAATTAGACGTAATTTATACTGTACCTACTCATCCGTGTTTCTAGTTTAATTTCATAGATTGTAAGTACCTATTTCATAATAAGTACCTATTTAAACTAATTTTTGTGTTTTATTTCAGATTTTCTTAAATTTATATGAATTAAGGGCTTTAAATACCTTTACAAATTGGCAGAACAGTCAAGCAATATGTCATCAAGCACTAGAAAGTTAAAATGCAAAACAACCCTGATTCCTTCTGTTATATATGTGGAAATTTTACACTTCCACATCAACGAGCAAATATAACTGACTTCGTAAAAAGAGCTTACTTAGCTTATTTTGGCATAAAACTGGGGGACCAAGATAAATCGTGGGCTCCACATAAAGCCTGCACTATATGCATTGAAAGACTGCGACATTGGACGAAGGGTTCGGATTCAAAAATACCTTTTGGAGTTCCGATGGTAAGTTTATGATTTCATAAAACTACGTAATTTAATCACTAGTATACTGTAACTTACCTAAATGTAATTGTAACTTAGGTACATAAAAAAAAATTACAGAAAATTTTATAAGAATCTCAAATATTGCATAAGGTTGAAACACATAGAAATGTTAAATGTTTGGGTGATAACTTTTGATAAAATTCATAAAAACAAGTCTCGTCGCTTTTGTTAACGCTTTACAATTTTTTTTCCATATCAGGTGTGGCGAGAGCCTACTAACCACGAGACCGATTGCTACCTTTGCTTTGTCAAGACTTCGGGCTTCACTAAGAAAAATAAACATTGTATCGAGTACCCAAATTTCGACACCGCGATACGACCTGTGCTACATTCAAATGAGATCCCCATTCCAAAATTTAAGGGTCTGCCAACTCAAGAATTAGTTGAAGATGTTCCTGAAAATATTGTTATGCACTTTGAGGAGTCAGACACCGATTTTGACCCCAGCGTATTTGAAAGTCAAAACGATCCGCAAAAGTTTAACCAGGCCGAGTTGAATGATCTTGTAAGGGATCTAAATTTGCCAAAAAGGCTGCGGAAATTTTAGCTTCAAGACTTAAAGAGAAAAACTTGCTTACTTCAAACACATACATTTCATTTTACAGAAAAAGAGAAGAAGAACTTGTTAAATATTTTAGAACAGAGGATAGTTTTAGTATATTGCTGCGACTTTGATAGTTGTTTGTTAAAGAAGATGGGGTTGAGTCTTACGATGCAAATGATTGGCGCTTGTTTTCAGACAGTTCGAAAAGAAGTCTTAAGTGTGTGTTGTTGCATAATGGCAATCTATACGGCTCGATACCGATTGGGCACTCAACAAATTAAAAGAAAAGTATGAACATATAGAAAAGGTTTTAAATCTTATCAAATATAGGGAGCACGAGTGGATCATATGTGTTGACTTAAAAATGGTTAATTTTCTGCTAGGACAACAAGGAGGGTATACTAAATATCCCTGCTTCCTTTGCTTATGGACAGCAGAGCCAAGGAAGAACATTATTTCAAACAAATCTGGCCAGCACGAACATCACTTACTGTCGGAGAAAAAAACGTAATTAATCCACCTTTAGTGAGCAGAGATAAAATCATATTTCCTCCTCTGCATATAAAACTAGGCCTCATTAAACAATATGTAAAAGCTTTAGATACGAACGGCGAGTGTTTCAAATACATAACTTCAAAATTTCCAAGTTTAAGTTATGAAAAATCAAGGCGGGAATTTTCGACGGTCCACAAATAAGAACAATGATTAAAGACAGCAATTTTCCTAATGTCATGAATGAACGCGAAAAAAATGGCTGGTTCTCATTCGTGGACTTGATAGAAACTTTTTAGGCAATTATAGGGCAGATAACTACGAAGAAATCGTAAAAAAACTTTTAAGGGACTACAAAGAGTTAGGTTGCAATATGAGCATAAAAATGCATTTTTTGAATAGCCATCTTGACCAATTTCCAAGTAATTTAGGTGATGTAAGTGACGAACAAGGGAGAGATTCCACCAAGATATCAAAATTATGGAGGAACGGTACCAAGGCCGCTGGGATTCCCACATGATGGCTGATTACTGCTGGTGCTTGAAAAGAGACCTGCCATCAACAAGCAAATACGCTAGAAAGTCTTACAAAAGAAAATTTTTGCCACAGTGAAAGCTTCATATCTGTTTGTTTTTTTATTTTAAGTCATTTCTATCGTTATAATGTAATTTTACTGTAGTTTGAACTGCTTGTATTCATGAAACTTGAAAAAAAAATTTAACACATGACTTAATTTTTTAGTCCTAATTTGAAAAATCTGGAAAATGGCACATAGGCTGTCGACAAGAATCAGGACCTGATAGAGCCAAACCGAGTTGAAATTCGTATTCAGCGCACCCGAATTACCTAGAATCAAGTGTCAGATATCATTCAATAAAATACGTGTTGCCCAGTGTAATCATTGTCTTCAGCGTTGAATTTTTCAGAGGATGAACTGGATGTGCTGGATGATGGAAGAGCAGCAGCTCCAACCTGGAATGCAGCCTCTCTTTCTTTGTACCTTAGAGCTTTGTCAGCATCTTTCTCCTGTCGACATCTCTTGCGGTATTCCTTGGCAAAATTAATCTTGTCAGGGCCTGCCATACTGCAGGAAAAGACGTCTTCTCGTTGCATCATCAGGAATTGGCGGTCTTCTTCATTGTCTATCACCTTCAAGGCGTCCTTCGAGGCAACGTCGAAAAGCTCTGAGAGAGTGTCTTGGAACATGGTCTCTTTCACTCTGCAGCTTTGCAGCTGCGTCTTGCGGTTTTTCTTCAACGCAAGGAACTCTTCGTACAGCTTTGACAGCTTCCTAACGCAGGAATCGACTCGCTGTGTAGGAATCCTTGCTCTCTGCTATACTTGCAGGGCCTCTTTGCAGGCCAAGTTGTAGCTCTCTTTCAAGGTCTTGGACTGTTCATGGTGGTGAAACTGAACCAAACGAAGCACATCACCACATGTGGGTAGCCTTGCAGTTGGTAACTCATTGCTGTTCCTTAGAACCCACGTTTCTGCAGATGAGCGAGTACTTTTAGCTATAACCTGAAAAATGAGAGAAAATAATGCATTTACCGTTTAGCACCAAAACACAATTATATAAGTGTTAAAGTAAAAAATTGCAAAGTCAAAATAAATAAAGTAAAAAAATGGTTACAGTGGTTAGTTGTTGATGGGTAGGAAGCAGGGCTGTGCGGATTTATAACTTCCGGGTCGGGTCCAGGTCTGGGTCATTTTTCTAATTTACTTTCGGGTCCGGGTCATTTTTATAATTTACTTTCGGGTCCTGGTCCTGGTCCGGGTCCGGGTCAGTCCCGAAAGTTCACTTTCAGGTCCTGTCGGGTCTTTCAGTATATGACCCGGGTCTGCGTCGGGTCCATTATTAAAAATGTAATAATTATAATCTGGTATAGGATAGGTAATAAGACTGCTACCGTAGCTACATTAACATGTTTTCTGAAACATAGTAAAACATTTTATGGCTATACGGGAGTAGCCTAACCATATATATTAATTAATCCGATTTTGGAAATGTTTGAAAGTAGGTGTATTAATTGTATTAATATTTAATATTATCTAGATATAGTTATACATGCATTGCTAAGGGGCAAAGTACGATGTATGATTGCTCTCTTCAGCCCCCTTATTCCAAATTTTAATTAATTTTGTGAAAACAAATTCTATATTTTTTTGAGTGAACTCAAATGGAAATTATCATCGTCTTGCATTAAAATTAAATACTTTGTTTATCTTAAAAAAAAAACAAAATAAAACCGATAATATGAAATAATTAAAGTCATTTGGTAGTAATATTGTCTTTATATTTTGAGGGCAACATATTCTGTGAACTCCTTTAAAACAGATATTGATATAGCGGCATAGCCTATACGTATTTCTCCTAGAATCTAGATTGAAAGTTGTGGCAAGACAAGGAAAGAGATTTCTGAATTTTTAACTGATTTTTTATTTTGAATATACACAATATACAGTATATATATAATATATAATATATATATATATATATATTATATATATATATTATATGCGCTTCTTAACTGGAATATTTTTATTAGGACTATTCTACACTATTTTATTTTAATAATGATTGCGAAAGAGAATTTCTTTGCGGGTTCAGAATGAAGCTTAGAGCGGAGAACAATCTTTCATCGCTAACTTATGTGCACGGAGTAGACATTGCTACCAAGGCTGCCTGTTTTAATTCTCCTCCCATTTCCATCCACCATTTCATGGGATCTTGATGGATCAGTTTCCCAGCTGAATCTCTCTTTTTTGCGAGGCAAGGACATTTTTCAAACTGTATCACACCTGCATCAAACTTAGCACTCAGTGACACAGTTTGAAGGCGCACACATAAATTTTATGAACTAAAAACCCGGCTGTGCGGGTCCTTCACTTTCGGGTCGGGTCTGGGTCTGGGTCAATTTTAAAATTCACTTTCAGGGTCCGGGTCCGGGTCTTTTTTCTAATTCACTATCGGGTCCGGGTCCGGGTCTTATCTCACTTTCGGGTTAAACCCGGGTCTGGGTCCGGGTCCGGGTCCGACCTGCCAGCCCTGGTAGGAAGATAGCCAAATTTTTAAAAATATATTTAAGAATAAGTAAATAATAAACTTCAAAAGACATAAGATATATACCTTACAATTTTAATCATTTAATTTAATAGCAACATCCTTACCGGTTATAAATTTGCATATAAAGAACATAATTATATATATATATATACACAGGGCCGGATCTAGAAGTTGCGAGGCCCTAAGCAGATCTAGAAATTGCGAGGCCCTAGGCCTATATATATATGAAAATATGGACTTAATTATCGGTACTATACCAGCAATATTAGAATCCCGCATAGACAGAACTATGCCAGCACTTAAAAATTAAACCAAACCAAAATAATCACGTATGGATTTTGTATAAGAAATATAAATAAACCATACAAATAAGTATAAATTATAATTTGAATCAAGATTTGTATCGAAAATATAAGACAATGATTTCTAAGATTTATATAATATTATAGGTAATGACTTTCCATAGTATACAAACGTTTTTCATATGTGATGTATAAGAGATGTTGACATTTCATTTTTTATAATAGTGAGCGATCGACTTATCAGGCTAAATATTAATGCTTTAATATTTGGTTCAGATGCTCCTTGAATATTACAGCAATGCTTTTCTACTTTTCTTCGAGCTAAACTCTTCAATTAATTGAGAATAATCTAATGAATTTGTTATATCGTTTTCTATTGATAACATAGCTAATGATTGCAATCTCGCTTGACACATGGTGGAACGCAAATATGTTTTAATAAGTTTGAGACGCGAGAAACTTCTTTCAGCCGAAGCAACAGTAACTGGGATGGTTAATACTATTCGAAGTGCAACATAAACATTAGGATAAATCTCACTTAGTTGTTTTTGCACTATATAAACAAGGGCATTTCCGAGATCTGTTTTCTCAGGTATAAACCTGCAAAGTACTTTAAGTTCTTCATAGAGTTCTAAATCATTAATATTACTTGAACAGAACGCAAAACGGCTTGAGCGAGGCCCCCTTTGGCGCGAGGCCCTAGGCGATCGCCTAGTTCGCCTATAGCTAAATCCGGGCCTGCATATATATATATATACTGAATAAATATAATAAATATGAATTAATACTTAATATATATGAATTAATAATTATAATATGGATTAATAATTAATATATATGAATTAATACTTACATGAGATACTATTCCTAAGCTCTTAAAGTTTGAACAAACTTAAAACCGTCCTCCAACAAGTTTAAACTTGAAATGATGCATGAGTAAATGATTTGTCTGATTCACAAAGAGCATTATACAAGAAATCGAACAATTGCATCATCCTCTGAAAGGTGGGCGGAGTCAATGTGGCGTGATTGCCGCGTCCTCTAAAAATGAAGCGGGTAGAAAATGATTAGCTAATTAATTAATTGAAAATGTGAAAATCACAGCGACCTCTTATTATATGTACTGAATCGACAGATATTTTGCACAAAATCACTTCACATCTAAAGGAATAAGAGCAGCCATGTGGAGAGCATTTCCAACTATTTTGAAATTTTAGCTCAGATTTTGGACCACCCTAATATATATATATACGAGGTGTGTTCAAAAAGTTCCCGGAATGATCCCACAAAAATTTTTTGGTAGCACTTACGATCTAATTGATGATGTCCCCTTCAAAGTAGTCCCTTTGTGCAGCTATACATCGCTCCCAACGGCGTTTCCACTTTTAAAAGCATTCGTGGTCGGCCGTATTCCTGATCGCCTTCAGTTCATTTGTTGCATTTTGAATAATTTCTTCTACACTTTGAAATCTTCGACCTTTCAATGCAAGTTTAAGTTTAGGGAAAAGACAACTCTGGAGAATATGGGGGCTGGGGAACGACTACGACGTTGTGGTTCGCCAGGTACTGCTGAATTGACAACGCTGTGTGTGCGGGCACATTGTCATGGTGCAACATCCACGT
>JAJOZX010002263.1:487500-565000 GCA_023014485.1 Bathynomus jamesi | reverse complement strand
TGCATGGGTGAAATGGTACATCATTGCTACGACGCAACATTGTTTCCCTTTAGATCAATGAGATAAGCGACTTTGAGATTGTTCAATAAGTGTATGGGTAACCCTCCTCTTCGTTCAAATGATCCCGCGTAAAGCTGTAGGTCCCTTCCGTCACATTTTGCTGTTACGAAGGTGGTTAAACACGACGAAAATTATTATTGCATGGGTGAAACGTACATGACATTTCTTAATCTTCTTCCGCAGGACTGTTCCACAGGGCGATTTTGATGTCCGGCTCGGCGTTAAGTCCTTGGGCAGAAGTTTCGGACGCTCTTTCCGTAACAGTGCGACTGGCGAAGCTTCTTAACTGCTCCGTTCCATCAGACTTGAGCCGGAAACATCCGGAGACCGTCGGGTGTCTCCGAAATGTCACATCTCGACAGTTGGTAGACGCCGTGATGCCAAAATACAAATTTGCTTCAGTTTTCGGGCCAAGCGTCGATGGTGTGGTAATTCCAGAAAACTTCAAGGAAAGGCTGAGCAGAGTAAGTTCATAAGTTCATCGACAATCTTTACTCACTTTCTTTCCTATCTATCTATCATACCTATATCTATATCTTTCTATCGATCTATCTATGTCTATCTCTCTATACCTATATCTATATCTTTCTATCTATTTATCTAATTATGTCTATCTCTCTATCTAATTATGTCTATTTCTCTACACCTCTATCTATATCTTTCTATCTATCTATCTATGTATCTAACTATGTATATCTCCCTATATCTATATCTATATTTATGTATATCTGTTTGATGAGAAATTCCATTTGATCGAACTTTTTGAACACACGACTATTTATTTTACAATTTCAGTCGATGGATTCAAGTGTCTGTCCAAAAATCGGACGATTTGGGGATTTACATAGACAATTAAACTGTGAATGATCGAATCCTCCCTTACAGTCGATACCAACGATTTATTATTTAGCTTTTGTATGGTTTCGGAAACTAGAAAAATAACATTTCTCAAAAAACATGAAAAATTACTAATTGGCAATATAGTATTTAATTTTTCTATGGATATTTTATTTTCTTTGGTAACAGAAATTAAATTTTAAAAAACAAAACTTATTATTAGTTATTACTAATTTTTTTATGCTTTTAAGAAATTGTAAGTTCCTCGACGAATTTTTTTCCCGAAAGTACATTGTAATGTAAAGTTGTTCCATATATACAGACCACCGTTTCTAAAAAGCTTATTGTTCCATTTGGACCGATATAAAATGATTTTAAATCAGTTTCTGCAGTGTTGACATAATTGGTCTAGAATCGGTCCAGAAAGGAAAGTTGTTCTAGCACTGTGAAGTAAAGTTGTTCCATACAGACCACCATTTCTAAAACTTTAACTTTAACTCCATTTTCTGCATGAGCCGAGTATGGAACAATTTCTTCGTAAAACGAATGGTCCATCATTGAAGCCATTGGAACAACTTTCCTTTCTTCACTGATTTTGAACCAATTATATTGATATTAAAAATAAAAGTGATTTAAAATCGTTCCAAATGAAACAATTATTTTTTTTAGGAATGGTGGTCTATATGAAACAATTTATTTTACAGTGTATACATGATAAATACTGTATATGTTTAGCTTCATACTGTTTCAGTAACCTTGTTTAACCAGTCAACAGTATAAAAAAACTTATAAAAAAACCATTTTCACAAGGTGGTGATAACCTTATATAAATGCATTTCACAGAAACACTGACGATGTATTAGCTTTTCTCGTCCCTACATATAGTTTTCTAACAAAAGGGACTCTTTTCACATCAGATTCACCCCCACTTATAATGTAAAATAAACGAAATAGGAAGACTAATGAAATTTGTTTCATATTAACTGCCGAGAGAGAGAGAGAGAGAGGAGAGAGAGAGAGAGAGAGAGAAATTAGTTTTAAAATTTTAAAATCCTAGTTGGTACACCGAAAGAGAAATTAATTTTAGAATTTAGATTTGGCAACCCTGCGCCTCATTTTTAAAACATCTTTCCGCTGAGGATCGTTGTGGGAAAATGCCTTGTGTTTCATAATACATACAAAAATTCAAACTGATATTAATAACAGGTATAATTTCATCGTCAAAAACGAACTTTGAGATAGAACAACAACAAAGAGTAACGTTAGAGTTTTCTTTATGTAAATAATTAATTCTCCATTTTGATTCTAAATTTGAATTTCATTATTAATTAAATTTCATAAATGCAAATTTATAAAATTGCAAACTTATTCAAAAATGGTTTAGCATTGCCATTAAAAGGTATTTCTTTCAACAATTTATATTATTTTATACTCAAAATTATTCATAATGTATATAGTAGATAATGTTGAGAAGTCTCGAAAATCATATATTTTAATAATTATGGAATAGAAATGGGGCTTGCAAAAGTTGCCCTTTCTTCTTTGCAAAATTAAATAATTTTATTAATTAATAATTGGATGTGTATGAAATCTGTACGAGTAAAGGAAGTTTCTGTACTTCTGTACGTCTATATATACACACATGTATATATGTATGTTCGTTTATCCAGTTTATTGTAAACCGTAGAGAATTTAATAAGGCTTAATTTCATTTCATATAACACATTGGGTGTTTTCGGTTTTAGGTCCGGCATTGGATTATTTTCATATGTTTGGTATAGACGTAGATTTTTACGCTGATTCCATTTCTGCAATCTGTTTCTTGGAGAAATAAACACGAAAAAGGTTATGGCCCAAAACTTGCATTCAAATATCCACCTATACCTAACCTAACCTAACCTAACCTACCCTACCCTAACCTACCCAAACCTAACCTAACCTAACCTAACCTATGAAGTATTTATTTATGTGCACTGTTCCTAATCGTTCGCGTCAAACGCTGGAGGTATGCATCAAAGCATGCATTCGACCGGGAACGACGATAATCAGCGACAAATGGAAAGCGTATGAACGCATCGAACAACTCGAAGGGTACAGCTTCAGTCACAAAACAGTGACCCACAGCGAAAACTTCGTGGACCCTTCGACTGGAGAACACACGCAACGGATAGAGTCGACGTGGAACCAACTCAAACGCGGTAACAAGCGCCGAGGTTGTACGTACCTTTCCATGATCGTATCTCTGCGAGTTTCTCTGGCGTCACCGACGCGCAGTCAAAGATCTAATGCACCAAATGCTGAACGATATTGCGCAGTTTGGCAAGTAGCAAACTTTGGTTTGTGTTCCGTTCTGTGTTCTGAAAACCTGTAAACGTAATAAACTTGCACATAACTTTGTTCGTGTTTATTTCTCCAAGAAACGGATTGTGGAAATGGAATCAGCGTAAAAACTACGTCTATACCAAAAATATTAAAAAAATCCAATGCCGGACCTAAAACCGAAAAGATCCAACATATTTAATATTTTGTATATTATGCATGCTCTAACGTCTAACCTAACATTAGTTTCTTATAAGATCAGAAGGTCACTGATTAGCCACGCTTCAGGCCTTATATAACCAGGTCGACTCGCTCTTATATTGATCTGACCACGCCATCTCTCATTGGTCACTTACGTACAGATACAAACCCACAAAACAAAAGCGATGTAGGATCCCTCTGAGGGACATAACTAATCTATATCTATAACTACGTTATATCACAATCAGAATAAACATTAACACCTTAAAGTCCACAAATATTATAAATTGAGAAACGCGAAACATAATCAGTTAATTATTTTTTTTTAAGTTATGCTTCTAAAAAGTTTAATTTTCATTGATGACCCAAATATAGATATAAATACAAAATTTGAAAAGTTTCAGGAAACAGTGAATCTTAACCTACTAGTAATTAAGGAAACATTCTTATTGTTTGAGTCAACAACCCTTGGTTGACCCCTGGTTGACCCCTGGTTGACCCCAGGTCTAAAAATATCCATAAAACAAAAAAATTTACGAAAATAAGGAAGATTTACTCACAAAAGAAGTTTACACTCATTCTCGAAACAAACTTAACTCATTAATACTCAAACTCAACGAGATTAATATAAATTCGAAAAATATTAGGGCGATCCCAAACAATACTGGGACCTCATTAACAAAATTAATAAAACGCAAAACAAGCCTCCAATACACGGAAAAATAATCATTAACAATATCGAACCAATCACAGACGCCACCAGTATCATAAATACCATTAACAAATTTTTCACCAAAGCGATAGCTAATCTCAAAGCGACAGCTAATCTCGATTTTAATATCCCATTGACATCAACGTTCTTCAATACGTATCTATGCATTCCCTTACCACACTCTTTCTTTCTGTTACTTGTATCGACATACGATGCAGCGACAGACATAAAACAGCTAACAATAAAAAATAAGTGCGATAAATGTAATCCTTAAGCAATATTTATAAGAAATGTTCGAATTTAATTGCTCCTTACCTCACAAAACATGACTCTCTCTATCCAGATGGTATCTTCTTTATATACAGGGTGTCCGAGAATTATCTGTACAATTTTTGGCTGTTATTAAAAGTCAACCATGAAGTGTAGAAATTCTAGTGTTGTCCCATTTTACAGAGAATCTCATTAAGTTTTTTCTGATACCAAGTTTTGACAAGTTTTTTAGAAATTCCAGTGTGTCCGAACATTATCTGTACAATTTCATCTTTTAATAAAATTCTTGATAACACACGTAAAATTCTTAAACAAGATTATTTAGAATCTGTATTTTCGAAAGTTTCTTTTATTAAAGTAACGTTGTTACAAACATTCGATATGTGCACCATTAGTGATTCGCAAAACATCCAATCGATACTCCAAATGTTGCCATGTACGCTGCAGCATATCCACATCAATTCGCTCAATAGCAGCTGTGATTCTTGCTTTTAAATCATCAATGTCTGTCACCCGCGTACATTTCTAAAAAACTTGTCAAAACGTGGTATCAGAAAAAACTTAATGAGATTCTCTGTAAAATGGGATAAGACTGGAATTTCTACACTTCATGGTTGACTTTTAATAACAGCCAAAAATTGTACAGATAATTCTCGGACACCCTGTACATGTACTCTTAAAAAAACAAACAAACAAAGCTAGGCAAAGAGTTCGCCCAGTTTTTAAAGGCGGGTAACAAATCTTTCCTTCAAACTACAGACGCATTTTCATCCTTCCAACTATCAGTAAATTTTATGAAATGGTTGTGTATAACCGAGTAAAAAAAATATATTAAAACAAAATATACACAAAACAACATTCGGCTTCCAACAAAATACACGAACAATGACGCGATAACCGCTGTATTACAATTTTATTGTTATCTTATAAAAGCCAATGAATATATAACTTGATCTCGCTAAAGCCTTTAACACAATACCTAATGACATACTCTTAAAAAGCTCGAACATTATGGTTTAATGGGCTTTTCTTCAAGTCGGTTCCGCTCATACTTAAGTAATAGGACCAGTTTATAACAAATGATTACTTCCACTTCACCGGCGATACTTACAAAACTAAGCAATGCGTATTACATGTCTCAACTCTTCAATCATACCGTCCCAGAAATCATCAAAATGAGTCTAACTCTTTATCGATCGACCTAACCACATTTTGCCACAATGCCCTTCTATGTACCACCATTAAAAAAGGATTGAAGGTGCACATACCACCTAATCAAAACTGTAGGGAAGGTGGACTGTGATGTTCAGTCTTGAATTTTCAACTTTATCTAAAACGTTATATTTTTTCTAATGAAATTCATCGACATTTGTACTGAATCGAAATCTTAATTTTATTATTCCTGTATAGCTACTGACTTCTCGACAGTTTTTGAAGATATTTAGTATTACAAATAAACTAGATACATTTATAACAAAATCTGTTTGTACTAGGGGCATTCAATATATTTTTCCCCACCCCCTTTTTCTCAGCTAAGTAATAGGCCATGGGGCTGAATTGTCTTTTGGGCCGTAAGTTTGAACTTTCTGCGCTTCACATCACCGAATTTTTCAGTTTGAACCTCCCCTCCTTGTATAAAACCGCTTTTAAACGCCCTTGTATAAAACCGATGGTTAACGCAGGTTCGAAAATGGCGTCTGACAGTCATGTGTGTCGGAAACAGAGAGCTGAGCTGTTAGCGAGTTCTTAACCGCAGAGAAGGAAACAGTTGGAAATATTCACAAACGTCCACAAAATGTTTACGGAGATGCTGTTGTTGATCGAAGCACAGTTGGACGCTGGTCTAAACTTGTGAGATCATAGGAGAGAGGGAGAGCCAGCCTCAATGATGAGCCACGCAGCGGTCTCCCGGCATCGGCTGTCACATCTCACACTGTGCAACGTGCTAACAGCATCATTTGATCAAATCGGCGTGTCACATACAAGGAGCTATCAGTGGAGCTAGGAATTAGTGAAGGAAGTGTGAATACGATAATTCAGCAACTGGGATACTCAAAAGAGTGTTCACGGTTTGTTCCTCGCCAACTGACTGAAGATCACAAAGCCCAAAGAAAAGAAATTGCTTCTGAGTCGTTGGTTCGATACGAGACAGAAGGGAATGACTTCCTTTCACGAATTGTGACTGCGGATGAGACTTGGGTACACTACTTTGAACCCGAAACAAAACGCCAATCCATGGAGTGGTATCATGCAGACTCCCCACACAAGAAAAAGTTCAAAATGGCTCCCTCTGCAGGAAAGGTTATGGCCACCATTTTCTGGGACATGAAAGGGGTGATTCTGATCATTATGAAGAAAGGACAAACAATCAACTCAGAGGCATATATTGGTACCCTACAGAGACTACAGAGATGTATAAAGCGAGTTCGACCGGAGAGAAAACTGGAAGATGTCCTTCTTTTGCACGATAACGCAACACCACACAACAGTTTGCAAACAAGGGAGGCGATCACAAAAATACGCTTGACTGTGTTACCCCACCCTCCATACAGCCCTGATCTGGCACCTTCAGACTTCCATTTGTTTGGGCCAATGAAGGATGCTATTCGTGGAAGAAAGTTTCGGAGTGACGATGAGGTTGTTGAGGAGGTTAAGAGGTGGCTCCAGCGGAACCCAGGGGACTTTTACCAGCAAGGAATAAATGCCCTTGTTTCGAGGTGGAGGAAAGCCGTAGAAAAGGATGGAGACTATGTGAAAAAAATAAAAACTTGTAAAAAAGGTATGTAACTACTTGTGTACAAAATTCCTGGAACTTACAAGGAAACTTGGAAAGAAAAAAAAAGGTGGGACAAAATATATTGAGTGGCCCTCGTATAATCCGAGCCAATTGAAGTATATAAATGTATTAAATTTCCAACTCTGAGCCTTGCTTTTATTTATGACATCTCAGTATCTGATGTTAACAACACTAACATCATTATTATGTTTATAATACAAGGTGTTTATAAAGTTCCTATCTATTTCAGTGAAAACGTAGCAAAAAGGGTAAAATTCAATAACAATAATACATAGAAGGCATACATTTAATGAATACTTAAGCATCTGATAAAACATGAGCACCATCAATATCTCTGCAGAGTTCGAATCTGTCCGCAGCATTGCGGAACACATTTTGGAGCATGACAGGGGTTATTTTTGTAACTGCTGTTACGATACGAGCACGTAAATCTTGCGGATCTGTAACCCTCGTTTGAAAGACCTTTGATCTGATAAAGCCCCATGCAAAGAAATCCAAGGGCGTTAGGTCAGGAGATCGAGCCGCCCAGGGCCTGTTGCCTCCACGTCCGATCCACCGATTTGGAAATCGTTCATTTAGGTACTCCCGAACAATGTTTGCGTAATGACAAAGTGCCCCATCTTGTTGAAAGATGACGGTGTTTAACCCTAGAACACAAACCCTAGGACCGGGTTACACCATCACAAATCCCGGGTGAATTTTACCCATTTTCGGAAATTAATATAAAAAGTTCTAATCGTGCTTTATTAAATGTATAGAAATAAATTGAAAATATAACTCTTGTACTTTAATTTCCTGCTATAAGAAGTTAAAAAAACATAAAGTAAGTACTGTGATGGGTAACTTAGATAAACCTTACTCACAATGCTTTAATACTACCTAACCTAACATTAAAATCTACTGTGAAGTTAATACTGCAGCTGCAGAGTTGAGCGTTGGCCTACAGTCACCCGAGTCATGAGAGCCTCAGCTGGCGCAGCCACAAGCCTCCTGGATCGCTACGAACTGTAGTGGAAATAGACAAAAACAGGGAAATTTTTGAGAGGCGAAAACTGACTTATGTGCACTAAATATTTTTTGTAGATATTTATTCATCATTTATGAACACTTTTTCATTGCAGACAACTTCAAAGAACATTATAACTTACCTGGTATTATACACAGTCAACACAGACAGGGCAGAAGTGGCGAGGGCACACAGGTCCACGACACTTGCGGCACCTGTGCCGCGTCTTCCTGTCGGACCCCTTAGGGCACATAACGCAGCGCACCAAGGCACCACTACTCTCTGCTACCACCGTGCCTGCCGGGCCTGCAGCAGTGCCAGGTGAAGGGAGGTTGCAGATTGTGCAGCTGAGTGTCTTGAGGGGGCGTGACAGGAACGGCGAGTCGAGCCTCTTCTCTGCCCAGGGCGTGATGAGTCCCAGTGCCAATATTTGCATATATTTCCTCCTGATGATCCTGTTGCCACCTGTCCTAATTGCATTTTCATTGTGGATGACCCAGGAGTTGAGTACACAGGTGTTCAGCATCCCATAAAACACACACAGCGGCCATCTCTTGGTCTTGCGTCCACAGGAGTAGTGGGCACACATCTGGTCGAATGTGTCCACACCACCTTTCGTGTGATTGTAGAACTCGATGATCTCCGGCTTTCCTGTGGGTTCCCAGGGCTGGCTGTGTGTGCATAGAAGACAACAGCAAGACGAGCTTCTTCTTGGTCTTGGACTTTGTTGGGATATATGTCACCAGAGTCATTTCCTTGGTGAAAAGGAATGCACTTGACCCTAGCCTGCGACTGGCCGTTTCCTTCATCTGCGACGGTATCTCCTTTTTATTTCCCCTGACCGTTCCAACAAGGGTCATGCCACAGTCTAAGAGGTCCGTCACTAAGGGCACAGACGTGAACCAGTTGTCTGTGGTTACATTCCTTTGTTTCTGGTGGTATGGCCTGGTCAGCTCCTTGGTGTAGTAATGGCCAAGGTTGATGCCCTGCATGGGTCTTGTCCCATCCTTCCCCAGATAAGGGATCGCACCCACTAAGTACTTGCTATTGCTGTCATTGGCAAGAACAAGCTTGATCCCGTATTTAGCCGGCTTGTTGGGGATGTACATTCGGAAGGGGCACCTTCCTCTGAAACCAAGCAGCTGTTCGTCGACAGTCAGGTTCTCGCTAGGCACGTACATCCTCCCACAATTTCCTATAAAGTTGTCCCAGATCTTCCTAATGGCTGCGAACTTATCTGTCTTCCGCCTCTCCTCCCGTGTGTCAGGGTCATCAAAACGCAGACAATTCAGTAGGAACTCGAATCGACCCTGAGACATGGCTGCACGGTATGTGGCTGCGCCGGTGCAGGGGTTCCACATCTCTGATGTTGATAGATGATTGTCCCTCTGGCAGCCACTGAAGATGATAACCCCCAGAAGTGCACGCACCTCGGCTGGTTCTGTTCGAGTGTGTGTTCCAGTCTGCCGGCCGTACTTGGCTGCCTGCAAGTGGATTCGCTTGTTGCTCCATTCAACAATCTCGTCGATGATTTGGTCCTCAAACAGCAACGTGAAGCACTTGATTGGGATGTCAGCACTCCGTGCCTCCGCTGTTGGACCTGTGGTCATGCCGGATGGAAGGATGTTCCGTGATGGAGTTCTCATCGACGAACGAGACTGTGGCCGGCAACTCCACCTGAAGCCAGAAGTGCTTGCCAGGGTGCTGGTGTGGAAGTCAACGACTGAGGGAGCATCGTCGTCCTCATCAGGGCGCCTTTTTCTTCCCCTACGAGCAGCCGGGGCATCAGGAGAGGCGGCAGGGGCATCAGGAGAGGCAGCATGGGCATCAGGAGAGGCGGCAGGGGCATCAGGAGAGGCGGCAGGGGCATCAGGAGAGGCGGCAGGGACATCAGGAGAGGCAGCATGGGCATCAGGAGAGGCAGCAGACGTAGAGGCACCAGGGTCTGGGTCGAACACATGGCGGCTGGTCATAGGCCTAGCTGTCACGTGGGGCGAGCGTGGCTTGGCTGGTGTAGACGTGTGCCGTGGTTTTTTCCATACACGGCGTCTGGTCTCCTCATCACTATGACTACTCTCATCATTTTCACTTGGTTCAGGTACATATTCTTTGTCAATGTCACTATCATACATGACCTCATATTCTAGGTCATCTTCATTCTCTTCATCATCAGTTTCACTATAATCAGGTAATTCCCCAGTTGTGTTCATAATTCTTTCAAGCTCATCACTTGCGTAATACTTCACCTGTTTATTAGACATGATTCTTGCAATAGTAATAGCACTTTAGTACACCTAGAATGTCATAATCAATGCCTGTAAAGAAAAATAACGTAAATAGCAAACCAGAATATGTACACCACTGCAAACCTTGGGAGATTTCCACCCGCTAATAATTGCACTTTGTATCACAAACGTCGGGTGAAAATCACCCAAAATGTACTCTACAGGAAAAATCAAGCGAGCGACACTTAAACCACTACCTCTCTCGACCACGGCTAAACACGCACTGCAGCTACTGGGCAAGGCAGGTGGCTGCCACCACTCCCCACAACATGGTCACGTGATCAAAATATCGTGGGGTGATTTTCACCCGAGGTTTGTGTTCTAGGGTTAAAATGCCATCTGAATGAAGCCGGGGTCATACCCAACCAGACAGTAACTTTAGGAGACGCTTGTTCCCATTGATAGAAATCAACTGGCTTTCCATTAGCCCATATGCGGCAGTTATGGCGATTAACCTTTCTACCTTTCTCATCACCGAAGAGAATGTGGTCCATTAAATTTTGATTCTGAATGTGTTCAACAAGAACGGCACACATTACACTTCGCTTTGGATAATCCTCTCCATGTAAGTCATGAAGCACCTGAATGTGATAACTTCTCTTCTTCAACGTCGATTTAAAAATTTTGTGGACAGTTGATTTGGGTATCCCGAGTCTACGTGATGTGTTGCGAATTGACATGCTTGGATGTTCATCGATAATATTACGTACCGCATTTACAGCATGCTCAGAGACACTTGGACGTCTCCAGATCTTGACTCATTATGAACAGATCCCGTTCTTTTAAATTTATTAAGCAAATCACGAATTGTCTTGTCTGTAGGACCTGGCTTGTGAAATGTTCTTTCAAACCTCTCTCTAATTTTTTTGCATTTCTTTCCTTTAATCCGAAGTGTCACCACCATCACCCGTTCTTGTACATTCATTTCATAGGGTTCTGCAACAAAAATAAATAAAAACCGTTAATTCAACGAAATAGATAGGGACTTTATAAACACCCTGTAGAGAGAGGTTGGTTAATGGGTCGGGTTGCTACCAGAAAGCCTCTTTGGCTACAAAGAAATAGAGTCAAACGTTTGAAATTGGCATAAAATCACAAAGAATGGTCACTAGGGTAGAGTGAAATTTTTTTTTTAGAATTCAGTTTTGTACGGGCACCCAAAAGTTGGTCTGTGGGACCAATAAGAAATCTGTAAAATATTAGCTACCTGCGACATCAACTTCACCGGCCCCAAGGAGGTCAAAGATTTTGCCTTTCAGGTGCCCCCAAAAATTAAGGAAAAATTCAAAGATTTAAGCGTATCTTCCGTTGTGTTTATGCTAGGAAGATCATTTTTGTTACATTTGATTTGTCTATTTATGTTCTTTAACTTTTCTCTTATACACTTTTCTCTCATTCCTCACAGATATTTGTAAAATTTGGTATTTCATGAAAAGTACTAACAAAAAATAGGAATTTCTATTTGTTTCGTTGAGTTTCTCGACTTTAGTAGATGTTTTAGCACCATTTTAAGGTTTTCATTTGTTTAGATTTTCACAGATTTAAATTGTCATAAATATATTATTTAGGGTTTGGTATTTATACTATATTACATTATAATTTATATCTCTTTTTCAGATTATTTGATTGCTTTGATAAATTTTTATATTGAATCTGATTCGCTAAAAACATTTACAGTCACTAATATAGTCTAATTCTATTGCGACGCACAAAGCAAAATTAGGCATGACTTCCATGGCCTCGAATGAATCAGCAAAAAGGAAGACGAGGAATACTCAACAGCTGAATCCAATCTTTGGGCCACCAAAGGATCTCTCACTGATTTATTTGCCTTCGTCCGAAGATATACGTCAGTGTTTCCTTTATGTTAGACAGGAAATAATTAAGTCAGGAGAAGCTAATCCAAAAATTTATGATTTTGCTGCAGTCGTTGCCCAAAAAGTAAAGACTTTATGGGATCGTGCTTCTATTCCAATTAGCCATCATAAGACCATAACGCAGCGCATCCAAGGTTTGTACGAAAAATATCAAAATCTCTTAAAACAATTCAAAGGGCAGAAAGACCAAGCATCCTATCAAGCATTGCTTCACAAATTTAAACTTGACTCACTGAAGCTCTTTGATATAGCTTCTTGTAAATGTGAAGACTTCCTGACATGTCGTTGTTAGAAAGACCGAAGAGTTCCTGTTCTGGAAAGAGATTTCTTAATGACCACCGAACGTCTCGAAAAATGATGATTGGATTCAAAAAGGTTAACAAAAAGAAAAAGGCACACAAAAGTGTGAGGAATATACAGCACGGATCTCGAAAGGAATGAAAGAATTTGATACTGCTGCAACTGTTTCGTCAAGTTCCAGCGAAACGGACGAAAGCAGTGAGCCGTTAAAACTCACGACAAAGCCATTAATTAATCCCAGACCTTCACAAATGAGAATGAGAACCTTCTTCTTGCAATGATTACTGATAACCGGCCAAACATTCGAAAATTGGTAATACGAAGGATCGAAGTAGCAAGATCTCAAGCTGAAAAAATGAAAAGCATTCGCGAGTTCAGTGTACCGAAGCTAAATTTCCATGCACTTGACTACACTCTTATTATATTTTGAACAGATAGTCCAATCAGGCTTGAGCCACCATTGACAAAACACTTATCCAAAGAGGAGTTGACATCATTGGCTCTTTCAATTCCCTTGTCATGCACAAGCAGTAGAAAGGAGTATCAAACTTGTAACAGAAGCGGCAAGAGCCGTTTATGGAAGTGAGAGGAGAGATGGCTACGTTAAAACTAAATTGCATCTCAAACAATAATGAAATAATTTGAAACCAAGAGAGACTACAAAACTGAATAAGAAGCTTTCTAAATTATTGTGGTGGGTGGGTTAGGGTGGAACTCAAAGAGCAGCCACCTCCACGTGGTGAGGTCTGGGTAATTTAAGTCGAGATAGGCATGGTTCGGTTCGTATCTAGCTTAAATTAGCGGAAAGCTGCTCCAATAAACCAATATATTTAAAGCCATGCAACTATTTTATGAGCTTCTAAAAGAAAATTGAATCACTGAATGACATTTAACATCAACCAATCAACGAAAGCAATAAAAACTCCTATTTTTTGTTAGTATTTTTCATGAAATACCAAATTTTACAAATTTCTGTGAAGAATGGGAAAAAAGTGTATAATGGAAAAGTTAAAGAACATAAATAGACAAATCAAATGAAACAAAAATAATCTTCCTAGCACAAACACAACGGAAGATACGCTTAAATCTTTGAATTTTTCCTTATTTTTTTTTGGGGGGGCACCTGAAAGGCAAAATCTTTGACCTCCTTTGGGCCGGTGAAGTTGATGTCGCAGGTAGCTAATATTTTACAGATTTCTTATTGGTACCACAGACCAACTTTTGGGCGCCGTACAAAACTGAATCCTGAAAAAAAGTTTTTTCACTCCACCCTAATGGTCACTCCAAGATTGGCAGAAGCAGCTTTCTGGTAGTAACCCGACCCATTAAACCAACCTCTCTCTTACGTCTATTCACTGTTAAAGTAGAAGTGCTGCTGTTGCGTGATGCATTGACTTCAGCAGCTATTCGAACGCTAGTATTATTTCTTTTGCATTTGCTCAATAAAATCATGCATTTGTCTTCTTTTTCCGAAGTCTTCCTTTCTCTCCGTCGGCCGACTTTGTTCATTACATTCCCAGTTTGAGAATGACGAGAGAGGTTTTTCTCACTGTGGACAATGAAAATCCCACTTTATTGGCTATTTATCTCTGTAGTTCTTCACCAAGAGGGTATTAATCAATCTTGAGTCTATTTTCGTATAATATTCCCTTTGTGGAAGCCATTATAGAGAGATACCTGTAAGAGAAGGGCATAATGTTACCAAACAATGTTCAGGTTCAGATTTCACGAGTCAAATTACGTTTTTGAAGGAAAATGGGATAGAAATGAATGAATACAAATAACAGAAAAATATTGTAACCAAAAATATTAATATTTCCGTGAATATAGACTATTATTTTAATCAAAACGTGTTGTCACCGTTAAATACAATTTCTTTCAGTATTGATTAATTGCTTGTAAGTCTTCATGAAACAAAACACCACATTAAAAAGTTTCTTGATAAGACAGACATATCATTTTACTTCCTGTAAATTATAAAAAGAATGAAAAGAATTCTATTATTACATAATCAACATTTTAAAAATGTTTCCATAATTTTGACCGTCAGCGAGAATATATACAGGGTGGGTAAAAAAAAAGTGACCCCTTAGAGGTAAACTGTCATATTAAAAAAAGTAAGGGGACTAGAGCTCCCAAACTTCATAGATGCTTACCTTAGCATGTTGTTCGTCTTAATTGAGAAGTTGCTCGATGTGTCTCCCTTCCTGCTCAACGCAGGCCTCTAAACGTGGACGCCACTTATCAATACACCTGTTTACATATCGTTGAGACACCTTCTCCCAGCCGAGCAGAGTTCATCTATATCTCTTATATTGGTACCAGGGATGTAAACTTTGGACTTCAGGGCTTCCCAAACACCATAATTTAGTGTTGAAAGATCGGCGCTACTAGCCGACCACATATTGGGTTCGATAAAATCCAGTGTTTCGTTCTCAAGGAATGTGACAGTTTGGCATGCTCTGTGAGTAGGGGCTCCATCTCGTTGGAAAGTATATCTTTCACTCTATCTAACTGATATTCGACGAATTAGTGGTGAAAGATATACTTTCCAATAAGATGAAGCCCCTGCTCATAGAGCACGCCAAACTGTCACGTTCCTTGAGAACGAAACACCGGATTTTATCGAACCCACTATGTGGCCGGCTAGTAGCGCCAATCTTTCACCACTAGATTATAGTGTTTGGGAAGCCCTGCAGTCCAAAGTTTACATCCCTTATACCAATATAAGAGACATAGATGAACTACGCGAAAGAATTCTGCTAGGCTGGGAGAAGGTGTCTCAACGATATGTAAACAGGTGTATTGATCAGTGGCGTCCACGTTTGGAGGCCTGCGTTGAGCAGAAAGGGGGACACATCGAGCAACTTCTCAATTAAGACGAGCAACATGTTAAGGTAAGCATCTATGAAGTTTGGGAGCTCTAGTCCCCTTACTTTTTTTAATATGACAGTTTACCTCTAAGGGTCACTTTTTTTTTACCCACCCTGTATATATATATATATATATATATATATATATGTGTTGTGTGTGTGTGTGTGTGTGTGTGTTAATCCTCCGTCGATGGCCTTGGGTGGTTCGAGGTTGACGGGGTTTTCTGGTTAGGTGGTAGCAACGGATTTCCCACTCTGGGGTAGTTGGTACCGGGTAGGGAATCGTAACAGTTTCTTTTATACTACACTCCGATTTCTTCTTGCAGCGGATCGGAGGATTCTCTGAACACTTTCTAGGTGATTTGTTGATTCCCCGATTCTTCTTGTAGCGTATTGGAGAAGTTTGTGAGGCAATGTTGGTCTCAGACTTAAGACCTATGAATTTCTAACTTTTATCCTTTCTTGAAGATGCTGTGTTACTTTAAAACTAGGTTCTCTTGAGACGACAGGGTTCAAAGGAGAAAGCAAAGATATCCTTTTACTGAATTCTACCGCTTCTAAAATATTACAGGTAATGCTTCAGCCTCTAGGTCAGATCAGACAGAACGGAATACTAATTTGAAAGATTACAGTGGTTTATACACGATTTAATTTGGTGACGTCATTATTATTTAATGTTGACTTGATTTTTCGATTCTTAATAGGCTGAATTTTTTTAGCTAATTCAGTCCATATTATGTGGGTCTTGTAGAAACTGATAAAGCAAACAAAATATTTGAAGATGAAGGCAAATTCCGCTGTAACAGCATATTGACAAATCTGATGTTATCATGATTTGGGGTGTCAACTAAAAATGGAAATTAAGATATGCATTTTATTAAAATTGAATGTTTAAAATTTAATATTAAATGTTAATTCAGGATATGACTTCATCTTTTATGATTTAAGAGAAAATAAAAAAATGAACATTGCGGAATTTAACAAGATTACATGATTAATTTTAATATAAAGAATGATTAGGTAATTATAAAAAGAAATAATTCATCAAGTATTGGATAAGAAATTACTTAACAAAAATAATATAAAAAGAAAATTAAAATTTTCATTATTTTCCACACTTGCATGAATTTTGTATACAGTTAGAATGTCATGCGAGTTTGGACTTTATATGCAAAAATTAATGTTAGAGTTATCATTTTTACACACACACACACACACACACATATATATATATACAGTATATATATATATATATATGAAAATTATTTCACGAAAGTAACGTGAAAAATATTTATGATGAATAAAACCACCTGTGTTTCCTTTCCTTCGTGGTGTTCTTGATATATGTATTAGCAGAACGATAAATAAATACATAAATATTAAATAAATATACTATTATTACTATTATCGACTGAACTATTTTGATGTTCATACTTGGGTATTAATTAAAATCCTAATAAAGGACGGACAATAAATATACTATTAAATATTAAATAAAAACTATAAAAAAATATATAGGATATATTTTAAATTAACTTTTTAACCCTTGGACTGAAAATATTCATCAACCGCAAAATTTTTCAATTTTGTAAAAAGTTAAATATATATTCCCTCTCTCGTTTTAAACATGTTTCACACGCTTCGGCAACAGTTGTATGTTGAGTTGCCAAGTCGAACTTTTTTTTTTTTAAATAATATTAATGTTGGTTAAAACTCTATTTGAACAAAATAATTCCTTATTTTGTTGGAAATGGAAGTAGTTTTGCTGCATATTTTTAACGTGATTTTTTTTTTTTTTTAACAGTTGCGCAGGAAAACAATTACTGTATTTATTTATTTTTTTTAAATAGAAATTTGATATTACAGATATTAATGGACCAGAAATAAAATAAAAATAAAAAATGGTCTTATCACGAATTCATACGTTAGAAAAATACTCTAAAGTTACGTTAAATTTAAATGGCGAGCGCCCTAAGTTCACTGCATGGCATCGTTTCCCCTGTGAGCGAAATGAAGATACTGAGATCAGGGGTTCGAATCCGATGGTGCTGGCAATAATAAGCTGGAGTCGTGTTTGTTTGGTAGGCGCTGTGCCAGTTTCTGACCCTTCTGAATGATTACTATTATATAATAAATATACATACATGCATGCATACATATATTATCTAAAAAGCAATTTCCCATTGTCTATGGGGATGGCACAGCGCTTCAACTCCGGACCAAAAATAATGACATGAATAAGAAATATGTCCCCATATTAAATAATGTATCTTATTTAAAGAATGAATGCCAGGGTCTTCGTTGGTCTGAAACATATAACATTATAACAAGATCTTTTCTCCACTTATAACTATAAACGACCTTTAAAACTGTCAGTGACTTATCCCAGGACAACCCAATTAGAATTACAAAACCTGATAAAGGCAGAGGCGTGGTTATTTTAAACAAACAAGACTATTTGGATAAGGTTTCTAATACATTTTACACTTCAAAAACTGGATAATGAGCCCGTTAAATTGTCTCTACGCTCAGAAGATAGAATGGATCACCTGAAGATCAGGGCCCCCAGCCTCAATTACTAAATGATATCTTCGTTAGAACTAACGAAAATATCACGACTTAACCTAACTAATCGTGAAGGGCGTACAGTTGACCTAACCGGATATTCAATTTAATTTATTATTATATTTGGCACTGTAAAGCAAAAAACAAGAATACATGGGGACTCTCATCTTCGGGTGATCCGACAGAATTAATTACTTTCTATGTAAACTTTTAAATAAAAATGCAATTTCTAACAGCACGTACCGTAACCTATTTATTCAGTTCATCGCCAAGTATCTTGTATGGTTTACCAGAGGTGCACAAAGTGGGTATTCCTATTCGACCCAGCTTATCCGCTGTTATTTGTCATTGTTTCTCTTTAGCTAAGGTTTTTGTACCCAAATTATCCGTGTTAATGACAGATGATTTTACAGTATCAAATTCTTTCAGTTTTGTAGAACAGATTACGAATATTCCTTACGCTTCCCAAGGTTATGTTTCCCAAGGTTAGGAAATTTGGAGGAATCCAAGAATAAGGACCCCAAATCAATTTAGGGTGCTTTTTCTTGGATTGGGGTCGAACGAGGGTGCTTATTCTTGGATTGCTCTAAAATGGAGTTAATTGTTCTAAAGTGGTTAATTGAATGCCCGGTTAGGTTAATTGTACGCCATTGACGATTGGTTAGGTTAAGTCGTGATATTTTCGTTAGTTTTAACGAAAATATCACGACTTAACCTAACCAATCGTCAAGGGCGTACAGTTGACCTAACCTGGCATTCAATTAACCTAACCGGGCATTCAATAATTTTAACGTAGGTTTCGATATATATATATATATTATATATATATATATATATATATATATATATATATATGTGTTAAACACAGACCGTGCATGGAACAAGGAACTCTTCTGGGAAAATTAAATCCACTATAGTCCGAATAAGTAATGGTAAATGACAAATACCATAGTTTTTCTTTTTCATGATGTTAGCGGGCTAACATCATGAAAAAGAAAAACTATGGTATTTGTCATTTACCATTACTTATTCGGACTATAGTGGATTTAATTTTCCCAGAAGAGTTCCTTGTTCCATGCACGGTCTGTGTTTAACATATAATTTTCTCAGGGAACCATTCTGAGTTTGTGTGTGTATATATATATATATATATATATATATATATATATATATATATATATATGAGCAATCCAAGAATAAGCACCCCATAATAATGAAGTGTTATCATTATTGGTTGAAGATCCATTGCCAGTAATAAATTGGTGTAAGGGAAAAAAATTTATTAAAAAAGTGATGCTGTGTGCAAAGTGCGATCAAGCAATGACCTGGACAAAGTTTTCGAGGAATGTTGATGTTAAAATCCTTTAATTCGGATTGAGGTCGAACTGGGGTGCTGTTTCTTGGATTGGGGTCTAACTGGGATGCTTTTTCTTTGATTGGGGACTTTGCGGTGCTTATTCTTGGATTGCTCCGGAAATTTAAATGATTTCCATTCCCAGACCATAGGTATGTAGACACGTTTTTAATTATTTAGACATCCTTCCCACAGTAATTTATTTCTAAATTACCTTAGCTCTAAGCATAATAATATTAGATTTACCAAAGAAGGTTCCCAATTAGGTTTTTTTTTTTTTTATGTAAATGTTCACAAAGTTAACAATACCTTTCAGACCTCCTCTCTTCAGGAAAAAAAAATTCACCACTCTTTGAACTCATTATCTCAGTGATACCCCTTTCCGGTTTAAAATTAAATGTCCTCAAAATTGAGAGAGAGCGTACAAAATTTGTTTCAACTATGAGGCGTTACATTTAGAATGGTCCTTTTTAATAAAATATTTTCACTTCAAATCGTTCCCGAAAGACTTATATCGGTTCGTATCTGAACAATATTTACATGCCAAGTCTTCCTATTCCAACTGTTAATAAGGATGTGAGATTTCTTACGTTGCCCTTTTATGGTCACATTAGTAGGAAAATTGAAAATAACATAAAGGCTCTTTTAATTTGGTTTGGTGCTTTCCTGTTAACGGGAATACCCAACCGCCCGCCACTAAACTGTTTGTTATGTATTTTTGCTCTCGTCATTTTCATTTAAACTAACGAAAATATCACAACTTAACCTAACCAATCATCAAGGGCGTACAGTTGACCTAACCGGGCATTCAATTGACCTAACCCGGCATTGAATTAACCTAACAGGTTAATATAATGTAAAATGCCCGGTTAGGTCAACTGAATGCCCAGTTAGGTTAATTGAATGCCCAGTTAGGTCAACTGTACGCCTTTGATAATTGGTTAGGTTAAGTTGTGATATTTTCGTTAGTTTAAACGAAAATGACGAGAGCAAAAATACATTACAAACAGTTTGGTAGTCCCGATAATACGTAAGTACCGAATTTATTAATCATGTAAATGAAATTAGTTAATATGTAAGCGATAATCAGTTAGTAGGGGGCCAAAATGTCTTTATGTCATCTAAAATCGCAGAAAAAACGTCGCTGCTTTCGGTACGTTGTCGCGACATGAATTCCGCAAGATACGAGTCCAGATGATGGCGGGCGGTTAGGTATTCCCGTTAACAGGAAAGCACCTTTGGTTTTACCCACAAACTGGTTTTAAACTTGTATTTACCAATGGTTTTAAGATAGACTAATTTTTTTTTAAACACAAGGATCGACTGCCTGATGCTTTGGTTTCTAACCTAGTTCATTTCTTCAATCGTGACTGTAATACCACATACAGTGGCAGTACTTCTCACCAAGTTTCTATTAGGAACAATGAGCACGAAGGTATTAGCTGTGGCACCTTGTTACCTTTGAACAAAGCAACCCATTCCGCTATTCGTGAGCACTGCGAAAGTCATGATTACGTATGTGTTGATTTCGGAAAGGTTTTCAGTTGTTAAATTAGCATATAATTTGTCAGACTTACGAACTTTGGAGTGTCTGTGTATTTATAAGATAAAACCTTCCCTTAATCAATATAATTCGACATATAAACGGAGTATTTTCTTTGAAACATTTTCCTGAATTTCTTAATTTTATATTGAATTCAGGTACTTTCCTGTTATCCTGGACCCCAGACTTTTTGCCAGTTGCCAGACTTCAATTTTGACAGAATATTTTCGTTAAAACTAACGAAAATATCACGACTTAACCTGACCTTACCAACTAATTACGTTAAATGAATGCCCGGTTAGGTAAACTGTACGCCGTTGATAATTGGTTAGGTTAAGTCATGATATTTTCGTTAGTTTTGACGAACATATTCTGTCAAAATTGAAGTCTGGCAACTGGCAAAAAGTCTGGGGTCCGGGATAACGGGAAAGTACCGAATTCATGTATTAGTTTAGTTGTAACGGAGCAAGTATAGTTACGTTCCCCTGTGGTGCTTAGTGTAGTTTACGTTCCCCTACATTATCCTAGTGTACAGTAGTTTGCGTTCCCCAACTTTGTCCTCGTATACCTAATCAAATAAAACGTTAAAATTAACGAAAATATTACGACTTTACCTAACCAATCGTCAATTTATATAATATATATATATTGACGATTGGTTAGGTTAAGTCGTAATATTTTCGTTAGTTTTAACGTTTTATTTGATGGATTCATTTAAAAAATGTCTCCTAAAGATCCTAGTGTAGTTTACGTTCCCCAACTTTGACCTAGTGTAGTTTGTGTCCCCTTTTGCGTCAGGGGGACGTAAACTACACTTGCTCCGTTGTAACAATTTTAAGTTTCATGTAGAAGACGTCTTGTTTTGATGTAATAATTTTTGTGTAGGTTCGAATTGATTTTGTTCTGTAATTTTAGTGACTGAATATACTCGTAGGTTTCTTCCGAAACGTTTAGCTATGACAATATGTTGGTTCAAGCGTTGGCTATATATATATATATATATATATATATATATATATATATATTATATCTGGTTTAAAATTATAAATAAGCTTGAAAGAAAATATCTTCAATTCTTTTCAAAAGGAACTAACTCCCTTCTTCGTTCAGGCGGAAGAACAAACTAAGTCACGGAGAGTTTAAAAAAACATCACGCATCTAGCAACTGAAACTGCTTCAAGGTGCTCTGAACAGACGCTTCTGATATATATATATATATATATATATATATATATATATATATATATATTTCGTTAGTTATTTTCGTACGATATATTTTCAATGTTTTTCATAAACAAATATTTAAAAAAAATTACCTAATTAAAAACTAAAATTAAAAACATCTCGCAGAAAATTATTTTATATATATATATATATATATATATATATATATATATATATATATATATATATATGTTAAACACAGACCGTGCGTGGAGCAAGGAACTCTTCTGAGAAATTACATCCACTATAGTTCGAATAAGTAATGATAAATGACAAATACTATAGTTTTTCTTTTTCATGATGGAAAGCCCAACGTGGGCACTGGGTTACTCGCAAAGAGGCCCCCAAAATATAGCTTCCCTCACCAGCTCTCTGCAAAGCAGATAGGATCCAGCTTTGGGACAGGATCTAGGGTTCCACGCACGGTCTGTGTTTAACATATAAGTTTCTCAGGGGACCATTCTGAGTTTGTATATATATATATATATATATATATATATATATAATATATATATATATATATATTACAGGTACCTGAATATTTATTAAAATAACGTAAATCTCATATATATATATTGTACACACACACACACACACACATATATATATATATATATACACGGTGAACCAAAAGTAGGTGGACAGTAGGTTGAATACGGTTTGTGTTATATTATATTATAACTATGGTGTTCATTATAACTATGGTGTTTGTGTTATATTATATTAAATATTATAACTAAATTTATTTAAATTTTATTTTGTATTATAGTATACAAAAAAATTAAATATCTATTCTCAAAATAAACGTTATCATTTACTGTCCACCTACATTTGGTTCACCCTATATATATATATTATACACACACACACATATATATATATACACACAGGGTGTTCGAAAAAAACGCAACCACGCAACCCAAAATAGAAAAGAAAAGGGTTAGGTTACAATGATATATGCATTCTCCATAGGGTTGCGTTTCTTTTTGAACACCCCATATATATATATATATATATATATATATATATATACCTGAAACCATGAAAAAATAATTTCTGCAATATGTTATCGTCTGTTCCTATGAGAACCCATTCGTTAATCATCTAACCAAATTTTCCATCGGATACAGACAATGAAGGACAGACGAATCAGTCTCATGTTTGGAGTAACAGAGGCGGACGCGTATCCGGAGTTGACAGGCACTCAGACTAAACGGGGAATGAGTCTCGCAGAGAGAAACAGGATATTCAGGACCTTAGTCAGGAACACGTATCATCACCATTTACAGGAAATTTATCTTGCCATTGCCAAGGAGTATACCGACTGGGAAAATCCTACCCAACATCCTCTTCAGGTATGTACTTTTTTATTTGAACTTATAGAGTTGTAGCGAGAAAAATACTCGGTCTGGTTTGGTATTGTGGAAGAAGAATTTTGAGTTTTATTGTAGAAACTAGATTGTTTGAGTATTTTGGCGAGTTTGGGCTACATGTTCGTGGGTGTGAAGTTCTTGAAGGTTGCAGGACGTGATATAGATTAAATTTAATGTTCGGTATATACACTATACAGTGCGAGATCATTTTAGGGATTCAAAGGTTAGAATAATAAGAACGTTTCCGGTAAAAATTTACATTTTCTGTTATTTATTTTGAAGCATCTTCAATGCAAGTATTTTGTAGCTGTTTTGTTAGTTCATAATTTCGCAAAAGAAACGTGTATATATATTTGTGTGTGTGTGTGTGTGTGTGGTGTGTGTTTTGGTTCTTTGAATTTGTCTTACTTTCCAAAAATAATTCAAAATCAATGAATTAACTTATGTTAATGAAACTTTGCACGATTATTGTGGAAGGATGGGAATTTCCTTACAAGCACTAAACTCCCTCAAAGTGTTTTCCCCCTTTTCGAAATTATGTGACAAATCCACAATCGCGAATCACGGCCTCCATCGTTTCGGTACAACTGGGGTGGTTTTCACGTTCACTCACTGCTTTTATATACAGTATAGCTTCCGGTACCCTCGTATTTTCTTTGAAAACCCTGTCCTTTAGATCTTCCCCATAAGAAGAAATCACAGAAATGAGGTCAAGTGAAGGAAGTTATGCAAGACTACAGTCCTAAAGGTGGGGATTAGGGGTGTTCAAAATTAGGAAATATTTAAAAAATGTAGCGTACTGTTTTTTTTCCCATTATTTGGTCCAAGTGAAGTCTTTTGATACCATTTTCATCAAAATCGAAATTAGCCTCGGGGTCGCTCAAATAACTTAAAGATAGCATGCTTCAGTTATTTACAGTAAAATCCTAACTTTGTAACTAATGAAGTTAACCCTATCAAACTGCCCCTCGTTTTGATCCTCTTGACGGGAAAATGCGATTGGAAGCAATTTTGATGTCGATATGAGTTAGTTTTCAAGATATTTATCACTAAAATATATTATTAATGTTTTCATGTATATTTGAGGTAATTTTTTAGTCCTCATGTAGGACCAGTAAAAATAATGGGGAAAAAGAATAATAAAATGCCCACTCCGGACCCACCCCTGTCCGGCCTGAAGAACAGGCTCCGACATTTGCATTTTATTATCCTCCCGGCTCCCACTCTTTATTGATAAACAAATTTACTAATTATTCTCTACAATTATTTCCTAGTGTTTTCTTTGAGAAGTCGGGATACTTGTTTCGGTGCTGCTCGACAGCCTGTAGTAATCGTTGCCGTTTCTTATGGTTGTCAGTTATCATTGTGGTATACTCTGTATTCAGCTTAACACCCCTTTCAGCGTCATCGTTTCCCACCTTGAAAGTTCTCACGAAATTCCCTGCGACCTGATAATCCGCATCTTGTGGCCGGTCAGCCACGGGTTTCTGTAGCCATTCATCGCGCACATCCAAGCAGCTGAACAAGAAATGAGAATCAGAACCCACATAATCTGGTATCTCGCTTTCTGCGGTGACACTGATGGGTGTGAAAGTTGGCCTCCCAATCCTGAAACTGTCTGGTTTCTCAGTTTGTCAGCCTCGACGCTATTGCCTGCTTCAGTTCGTCTGTGGCTACAGGATGGTGACTGAACAGAGAGAAAACTATGACTTCCTCCGTCAGATACAACTTGTGACGGAAGAATTTCTCGAGAGTGGCGTTGGCCACCTCCACGCCTAACCGTCTGAAGCTCATCATGGCCTTGGTAAACCGCAGGTTATTGATTGGTGCATCCGCTTCCCTGCTTGCTTTCATCCAGTACAGCGTGTAAAACAACTGAATGAAAGTATTCAATCTTCTCAGCTTCATCAAGAGCCTCTCATCATAGTGTAACTGCTCCGCCCACATGAGCATCTTCAGGGCGTAGAGAGCTTTGCCCATCCAACGGATGGGGTGCGTTGGACCAGTTTTCCTCTTATGGTGACCTCGAGGAGCCACCTCCCCTAGGAGAATCTGTGCGTTCTTTGCACATTCTCTGTAGTCGTCCCGAGGCAACTTCTCTCCCGTTGTAAGCACTTCAATCAGGTATCTCTGCCTCTTCTTGCACATTTCAGAAGCCACGGGTCCGAGAGTTGAAGTGTTTGATATGGCAGATTAGTGTCTATGAAGTGCCATGCAGACTTGAACTGATGGAATATAGTGTTTTCAAGAGCGCTGGTCTTTCCGAACAAGGTCTCCCACACACTGCCATGAACAAGTTCCAAAATATGGTGCCTGCAGCCCAGGTAGAACACTTCTGTCGAACCGGATCCAGAATTTCTAGCGAAATATTATGTCTGTTTGCCATGCGTTCACGGCGTGTAGTGTATCGGGACCACTGTGTCAACAAAAACCGGATTAAAGATCGAACATTGGACTGAAGATCGTCGCATAATTTCGCGAAGGAGGGTACACTTTCAGTAAACTATTTACCTGTGAAGGAACTCTTATCCCTTCAAACTAATCGTGCCAAGTTTCCTGAACATAAGATAACCCATTAATTTTTAACTAATATTTCAACGTATGAGGTAATTAAAAAAAATCACATTTTTACCGTATTTCAGGTAAAAATGTGATTTTTTTATTTAATTTCAATATATTTTGATATTTATATTTTTTAAGCTTAACCAATGCAACCTATTTTTCCTATAATATATATTTTTTGTTTTAAATTTACTGAAATTTTCCTTTCTAGGCATCTAGAGAAAATATTTCTATACAAAACAACAGCTTGAATCTACAGAACCTTAAAATGCTAATCTGTTTACCACCTTCACTTTCAAAAACATAAACTATTACTGAAAGAAATTTGAAATAAGAGGGTTTTTTTTTTTCTCTAAATCTATACACCAAATGCATTTCCTTTCGGCAAAAGTTACAACATTACAACCATACCATCCGTCCATGGTTGGTTTCAGCGGAAGCCGTGCTCCAATCCGGTTGGGAAATTTTCTCGCATGTAATTTTACAACCAAATTCACATTTTTCTCCAGAGCTTGAATTTTAAAATAAAAATTTAAATTTAAAATGAAGACAACATACTTTCTTGCAGGTTTTTTCATTTCTTTTCCTTTGCATTGACTTTAAAATTGGGTTGCGAGAACCCTTCTTAAGTATCTTGTTTTCGTTCAGACTTCTGTTTAAACAGTTTTATCAGTGTTTATAATAATCGTACTTTCTAATTATGTTCTACTTTTCAATGATTTTAGTTGGTCCAAGATACACTACACACACGCACACATAAGCACACCGGACAAAAAATTAGTCACCCCTAATAGCACCGATAGTAGGAAGTTCAAGGTCACAGAGAGGGCGCTGATGTAACATTGGTAAGTGACAAGTAGCGGTGACGTAGCACACGGGATCAGATCTGTTTCGTGAGGTGGTGAAGAACAAAGTGTGTGTTGGATATAGTCTGCAAAATGGGTCGTGAGGCAGACGTTACTCAGTGGCAAAAAGGAGCCATCGTGTTTGGCAGAGCCCACGGACACAAAATGTCTGAAGTAGCCCAATTTGTTGGTGTGTCAACGCGTACTGTCCAGCGAGTTTACAAAGAGTGGTGTAGTTCGCAATCAACTGAAAATCGACGGCGTAACTGTGGCCTGAAAACAATTCTCGACAATAGGGACCGCCGCCATGTTTCTCGTCTAGTAACTGCAAATCGTTTTCAAACCAGAGAACAATTGCTCCAAGAAATCAATGAGGTTCTCCAGCGACCAATTTCCGAACGGACATTGCGACGAGAACTGCATGCGATAGACATCTGGAGCAGGGTACCACGGAAGAGGCCGCTGTTAACAGCAAGTCACAAATTGGCACGTTATAAATGGGCTCAGAGGCACAAAAACTGGACTGCGGCAGATTGGAAACGTGTAATTTGGTCCGATGAGTCCGTTTTTGTTTGTTCTCCAATGATGGGAGGCGACGAGTACATCGCAGGTCCAATGAAGCCTTTAATCCTGAATGCGTCGAAGGTGTTGTTCAGGCTGGAGGTGGTTCCGTGATGTTCTGGGGATGTTTTTCGTACCACGAAAGGGGCCCTCTCGTTCCAGTGACGATGAATTTGAACCAGCAGGCGTACCTCCGCATACTAAACTCGCCGGATTCGTGCGGTTATCAAGGCCAGAGGCGCCGTCACACGTTATTAGGTACATTCTGAGAGGGGTGACTAATTTTTTGTCCGGTGTGCTTATATATATACACACAACTATGCTTTTCAATGCAAATATATATATTTGCATTGAAAAGCATAGTTCCTATGTTTCCAGACTTTTGACTCACCCTGTACACACACACACACACACCTTGGTTTTGATTCCGCCCGAATTGTTCATTCTGAAGAAAGTCACGCATGTGATTTCACCTTAGACCTACAGTTTAACATGCAATCCGAACCACGCCCCACCAGCAGCCCCACTGCCTTAACCACTAGGCTACCCATGGTACCCATTTATCTACGAACCAATTTTTTTATTGTGTGAAAAGATGAACAGCTGGGTTTTGCTGCTCGCCGCCTCCCGTCACCGAGTCTCGATCCCGGGGCCAAAGGATTCGTAATCAGCGACGCCAACCACTACACCACTGACGTGCATATATAATTTAGTAGTGGACCGGATATCCGCATCATTTTTAACATCCGCATCCGCACTTCTGACTGCAGATGTTATGCGGATATTACCTCTAATAAATTATGCAATTTACAATTAAATTAGCTTATAAAGTAGCTTATAAGGCCCAGTCATGCACATTTCATGTAAAGTATTAATTATTATTAATGAACAAACAAATATATAAACAAATATACAAACAAATATATAAACAAATATATAAGGTTTTTTCATTTCTTTTCCTTTGTATTGACTTTAAAATTGGGTTGCGAGAACCCTTCTTAAGTATCTTGTTTTCGTTCAGACTTCTGTTTAAACAGTTTTATCAGTGTTTATAATAATCGTACTTTCTAATTATGTTCTACTTTTTAATGATTTTAGTTGGTCCAAGATACACTACACACACGCACACATAATATATATATACACACAACTATGCTTTTCAATGCAAATATATATATTTGCATTGAAAAGCATAGTTCCTATGTTTCCAGACTTTTGACTCACCCTGTACACACACACACACACACCTTGGTTTTGATTCCGCCCGAATTGTTCATTCTGAAGAAAGTCACGCATGTGATTTCACCTTAGACCTACAGTTTAACATGCAATCCGAACCACGCCCCACCAGCAGCCCCACTGCCTTAACCACTAGGCTACCCATGGTACCCATTTATCTACCAACCAATTTTTTTATTGTGTGAAAAGATGAACAGCTGGGTTTTGCTGCTCGCCGCCTCCCGTCACCGGGTCTCGATCCCGGGGCCAAAGGATTCGTAATCAGCGACGCCAACCACTACACCACTGACGTGCATATATAATTTAGTAGTGGACCGGATATCCGCATCATTTTTAACATCCGCATCCGCACTTCTGACTGCAGATGTTATGCGGATATTACCTCTAATAAATTATGCAATTTACAATTAAATTAGCTTATAAAGTAGCTTATAAGGCCCAGTCATGCACATTTCATGTAAAGTATTAATTATTATTAATGAACAAACAAATATATAAACCTCAAAATATAAATACCTGGTAACACAGAAAATTGAATGAAACTTGTTTCATTGAATTTTCTGTGGCTGAAACTCTTGAGAAAGTTATTATTTTTATCATAATGAAAACATTAATATTAATTTTAATTCTTATGCATTGCCTGCCATAATAGTAATATGACGAAATTTGAAAAATTATGTCAGATATTCATAATTCTATACTATATTGATAGATTAACTAAATATCCGCATCCGCGGATATTGAAATTAAAGATCCGCATCTGCAAATGTTGAAAAACTGACATCCGGTCCACCACTAATATAATATATATATATATATATATATATATGAATTGCAGTAATTAATGATGTAATGGAGCACGAAACACTAATGGCAGCCATCAAAAACTGCAATCAGAAGTAATTTTAATTATCGTAAATTATTGTAAATTATCATAAATTATGGTAAACTTTGCATTTTCTACTCAACATTTTACTAAAAGCTTTGAAAAAAATAATCCTTATATATATATATATATTATATATATGTTAAACACAGACCGTGCATGGGAACTCTTCTGGGAAATTACATCTACTATAGTTCGAATAAGTAATGATAAATGACAAATACTATAGTTTTTCTTTTTCATGATGGAAAGCCCGACGTCGGCACCAGGTTACTCGCAAAGAGGCCCCAAAATATAACTTCCCTAACCAGCTATCTGCAAAGCAGATAGGATCCAGCTTTGGGATCCTATCTGCTTTGCAGATAACTGGTGAGGGCGCAAAATGAACGAGTGCAAGAATGTTGCAAAGGGGTTATCCAACAAATCAATGCTGCAAAGGGGGAGAAGGGAGGATGACCTCCTCCAAAAGGGTAGCCTTAACCTAAGACAGGGAGAGAAAGGAGAAGGAGGGTCTTTGGGGGAGAGGATGGGATGTCCTCACCCCCAAAAGGGAAACCTAACCTAAGCCTTGTCCTAAGGAGAGAGAGAGAGAGAGAGAGAGAGAGAGAGAGAGTTCTTTATTCCACCGGAGTCCAACGCATTATGAATGTCCAGGCCCCCAGGGGCTAAGCAGCGGTTATATGGAGGGTCGTGAGTTGTCAGATACCACTTATTTATATATGGAGGGGTTACCAGAGAGCACTATATATTTATTTAGATGAGTTGCCAAATAGTGTTTTTTAATTTAATTATGTTCAAGTATACCTTAGTAGGGTGAGTTGCTAGATACCACCATTTATTTTAATTTTATTTGCATGAGTTGCCAAATAGTGTTTTTTAATTTAATTATGTTCAGTTATACCTATTAGGGTGAGTTGCCAGGTTGCGCCATTTATTTTAACTTATTTAGACGAGTTTCTACTTATTTATTTATTAAAGGCAAGAGCGAATTTCTCCTTAAAGTTGTTCAGTAAGAGAACTAATTATTTAAACGATTCCCAGTATTAAAAATAAAAGAAATACAGTAGACAATTAATCCATGCCGTAGCAAAAGAAATCATTCATCTTAATATTAATAATAAAAGATACAGGACTCTTTATATTGTACATTATTCCAATAACATATTCTCTAAGAATAATATTTGGGGCCTCTTTGCGAGTAACCCGGTGCCCACATTGGGCTTTCCATCATGAAAAAGAAAAACTATAGTATTTGTCATTTATCATTACTTATTCGAACTATAGTGGATGTAATTTCCCAGAAGAGTTCCTTGTTCCATGCATGGTCTGTGTTTAACATATAAGTTTCTTAGGGGACCATTCTGAGTTTGTGTGTGTGTGTATATATATATATATATATATATATATATATATTGTATATATGTTACACTCTTCTGGGTTTGTTCCTGTGTAACAAAAAAGTACTCTCGATGATGATGATGACCTGAGGACGTCGTGTCAACTCTTATTTCCTCAGGCACTTTTATGTTAGTGCGGCTTACGGGATCGTGGGGACAAGAAAATGCTTGGCAAAGTTTTTCATTTAATTTACTTGAATGAGAGTGCCTTAATAGTTGAAATAAAATCAATCAATCTTTATCAAGTCGTTATTGGTTCAACTTTAAATCAAAGTTACTTTACTGCTAAGTTAGATTTTATCTCAAGACTTTTTAGAGAGCCTCGAGCCCTCTTTCTCAAACTCAGGGCTAGTCTAACGTTGTTTAATTTAATCTTGTCTGTTCGTTTCTCCTCTACTGAGATCCGAAATTTAATCGCGCGGTGTCGGAATCTGAATTAATCTTTCTATATGGATTGGACCTTCGCTGCCCCTTATTCAGAGATCCGCGTCTAACCACCGCGTGCAGAAATCTGATTTAAAGGTGCTGAGCCCCTTCTTTTATATTCGAAAAAACGGAAGTCCTCAACGTCATTCGCATGAGGTGGTGACGTTATTACCGCGTGACTTCCGTTTGGTAGCAAGGATTCACTAACGCGAGGTGCTTAGGTCACTTAGTGTGTGACTTCCGTTTGAAAGGAGATACTAAATGAATAATATAATTCTTAAAATAATCCAAACCCTTTGTTCGCAGTTCCATTTTAGGAACGTGTTTAGGTACACAAAATACGTTAATTATATAAAATTAAATAAACCCTTTGTTTGCATGGGTTGTGGCTATGAACTTGACTTTGAATTTTACAGCCTCGGGCGTTGTCTGATTTAAATGAAATAAAGCGTTCCTTGTGAAATGGAAATGGAGGGAGATAATATATATATATATATATATATATATATATATGAAATAAAAACGAAGAAAAGGTACAATAATTGGAAAATTACCTCACGGAGTGTGGCTCAAATTTATATGACAAATGAGGTTCGAGGAGAAAAAGTTTTTGACGAATTTCTCTGCCATTACTTCTCTCTTCCTTTCTACCAAAATTAGCTTTTGATTTCTTTGCGACTCTCTTTTGCATAGGAATAAATGCAATTCAGACCACCATGACGTAAATATTGAGGCATAGAACGTTGGATTATATCGTTGCTAGAATGCATTTAAAAAAAATATATATATTTTCTGTTTTAAAGGCGGGCTTCTCCTTTGTACGTATACTGATGAGACCAAGAATATTATATATATATATATATATATATATATATATATATATATATATATATATAATAGCTTCATCGTAGATACACCGCAACACCACTTCCTTTTTGATTAGAGAAGTTAAGCGATGTTGGGCCTATTCAGTCGTTGAATGGAGGTTAGTTCCCTGCATTCGGATGATGTAGCAATCCGTGGATCGAATCCCGCGTAAAGCTGTAGGTCCTCTCCGTTTTAAGACCCTTGTCGTTTTGAAGGAGGTTAAACATCGCAAAAAAATTTATGATATGAGTCGACTGCCATTTCCGACCCAAATCTGTGAATCCCATTTATGATTCTGACAGAAAAAAGTGTCTCCAGTCAAACAAACAACCCCGAGGTTATGCTGTTGTCATTATTGAAAACTTTCTTTGTTCCTGAAGTTAATAGAAAGCATATCTGACTTCTGAAATTGTAGAAAGTTTAGGTCTGATGTCTCATAACCCCTTCTCTTTACGGTTTATGTTTGTTACAGTTTCACTTTTGCTTAATAAACTGTTTTTAATTAAGTGTGTACGAAATCGCTCGGATTTAAAAAGCCCATAACACAACACACGAGTACAAAAGTAAAGGTCGAACAAGTTACAAACCGAAGCAAAAATGATGTTCCTGTATCATTTATTACGCGTTATTCTCCTGAAACCATTTTTAAAGTGGTATAATATTTTCCCCCCTCTCTCTCTCTGTAAAAGCCAAGGTGATGGAAAGATTTTATTTAGATTATCTTGTAAAAATACTTTTCCATTTCACATTATTAAGAAACATTTTTGTTTCCTTTTGCAGATATCTTTTATCTTGACAAACGTAATATATATTTAAAAGGGATGATCTCCACATCTTTTCTTCTTTCTATCTATTTATCTATCTATCTATATATATATACACACACACACACACACACACACACACATATATACATATACATATATTTATATACACACACACACATATATATACACACACACACACACACACACACACGCAGAGGGTGTTGACAGAAGTAAATAGACAGCTTTGATTTTTCCATAGCTTTGGATTTGATGATAGAATCCGATAAATAATGACGAATTTATTGAAACAATAAATTTAGAATCACGTTAGTTTCCCCTTTGTATTGTGTAAAGCTGACACACGTTCTGGCATTTCATTGATGAGCTTTGCCATTTGTACTTGAGAACAATCATCGTGGTTTCTACTTACTTTTTCAATCCTCGGTGTGTATATATATATATATGTATGTGTGTGTGTGTGTGTGTGTGTGTGTGTGACGGCCTTTTTGTGAAATCGGCCTTTTTGCAAAAAAGGCAGATTTAGGTTAACTGAATGCCCGATTAGGTCAACTGTCCGCTCTTGACGATTGGTTAGGTTAATCGTGATATTTTCGTTGTTTAATGAAAATATCACGACTGCGCCCTTTTGCAAAAAGGCCGTAACATATATATATATATATATCTCTTTGGTAACCTTTGGTTAGCTTCCGCCCGAATTGTTCATTCTGACGAAGGTCAAGCTTTTCACTCCACCTTAGACCTACAGTTTAACGTGAAATCCGAACAACGCCCCATCAGCAGTCCAGCGTCTTAACCACTAGGCCACTTAGGGTACCCATTTATCTACCAACCACTTTCTTTATTGTGTGGAAGGATGAACAGCTGGGTTTTGCTGCGCGCCGGCTGCCATCGGGTCTCGAACCCGGGGTCGATGGATTCGTAGTCAGCGACGCTAACCACTACACCACCGAGGCGCATCCTGCGAGGCGCATCCACATATATATATATATATATATATATATAAATTCATGCATAATGTTTAATTATATATGTATAGCAATTTTGGTGTCGTTGCCTCGTAATAGGTTTCCAAGTATGAACTTCAAGTATAATAAAATTTTATTTTATTACTTCAGTGCAATTATACTCAAGGTGTTGCCTTGGTAATCGCAAGCACACACCACCTTAGCATTTCCTACAATATACGTATTAACTGTTGAGATTCAGCGGCAAATTCATAACAGAACCCTTTCAATCCAATTTTTCGTTTTGAATAGATTTAGTTTATATTACATACAAAGTGAGAGAATAAATTGTAAGACCTTATACTGTATATTTTAAATTAATTCGAGATGAATTTGTGTGAATATCTTCGCTCAATTAAGGTTTCTCGCGCTGTTCAAATTAAAATTTTATTAAACTCGATGTCATGAAATTAAATTTTGGGGGCTCAAAATTCGTGTGTGTGTGTGTGTGTGTGTGTGTGTGTGTGTGTGTGTTTTAAAAGGGTGTTGATGGAAATTTTTTGCAAAATGAAGTGAAACCAAGCAAGGATTACCTCAATTTCCTTCCAGAATTACGTTTCATAAATTCATTCCAGTTCTGAAAGGCAAAAATATCTTTAGTGTAGTTGGAAATACAATTTAATTAAAATGGTTGTGATGTTCTCTCTCTCTCTCTCTCTCTCTCTCTCTCTCTCTCTCTCTCTCTGTACACACACACACACACACACAAATATATATATATATATATATATATATATATATATATATATATATATAATGTAATTAAAATACACAATAACCGTGTGAGAACAATAAAAATCAATTAAAATCCCTGAAGGAAACGAAAAAAAGTTTAAAAGAACTAAAGAATTAAAACCCGCGAAGCCTTTCAAAGGGAAATTCCCTTCCTCGTTCAGGCGGAAGAATTAACTAAAGCGCACGCAGGGAGAGAGGAAATTCAGGAACTATATAAGGAGGGTTGACAGAGGTAAATAGACATCTTCGGTTTGTCCGTATTTTTTGATTTTATAACAAAAGTTAATAAATAACAGATTTATGGAATCAATATATTTAGAATTGTGTTGGTTTCCTCTTTCCATTTTACAAAACTGACACGTTCTGCCATTTCATTGCTGAGCTTTGCCATTTGGGATCTTTTCGGTTAGACGGCCTGTAATATTTTTTGGTACTTACGTATTAACGGGGGACCACCACATATTGATGATTGGTTAGGTTAAGTTGTAATATTTTCGTTAGTTGAAAATTTCTAATACATCATATTTTTTAAATAGCAATATTTGGAGCTATTGAAGAATAGGGACCCCAGCCTTCTTTAGTTAGCTTTATAAGGCTAACTAACGAAAATATCATGACCTAACCTAACCAATCGTCAAGGGCGTACAGTTAACCTAACGATTGGTTAGGTTAGGTCGTGATATTTTCGTTAGTTAGGCTTATAAGCCTAACTAAAGAAGGCTGGGGTCCCTATTCTTCAATAGCTCCCAATATTTTTTAAAATATTTACAATGATTTATATTTCAAATATTTACAATGATTAATACATGGGTGCTACTGTAGTATGCGGTCTACCTACGATTCGGCGGTCTACCTTTTAATTATAGCTTCTTATCTTGTTTACTAATTGTTTGTTTGCATCCCATTGTCAATCACCCTTGACGATTGGTTAGGTTTAGTCATGATATTTTCGTTAGTTTTAACGAAACTATCATGATTAAACCTAACCAGTCGTAGGTAGACCGCATACTACAGTAGCACCAATACATGTTACACATTAGAAACATTTGTTTTTGGAGGCCAAAAATTTTTAATAGCATAATAGCCATTAAATTTTTCCAGAAAATTGTATAAAAAAATATTTTAAAAAATGTTGCTATTTAAAAAATATGATGTATTAGAAATTTTCAACTAACGAAAATATTACAACTTAACCTAACCAATCATCAATATGTGGTGGCCCCCCGTTAATACGTAAGTACCTATTTTTTAACATTATTTGTTTTTTATTGTCCAGTTTTAATCGAGGATTTAAAAAATAACATTTATGTTTTAGAGAAACAAATAGCGAGGCAGTTATACATTTTAGTTTAAAGAATATCATATACGCTTTAAGATTCCAAAATCCTTGAAAGTTTTAGGTCAACTGTACGCTCATGACGATTGGTTAGGTTAAGTCATGATATTTTGTTTGTTTTGACAGTAAACTAACGAAAATATCATGACTTAACCTAACCAATCGTGAAGGGCGTACAGTTGACCTAACCGGGCATTCTATTAACCTAACTGGGCATTTAGTTAACCTAACCAGTTGGTAGAGTCTAGAATTTGACGGTCCCGTAACCACGACTCGTTTTTTCCGCCGGCCGTCAAACCAAAATGATCCCAATACGGTTTAAAAATATATATTTTAGATTTGTTAAATTGCATATTTGTCTCACTATTTGTTTCTCTAAAACATGAATGTTATTTTTTAAATCCTTGATTAAAACTGGACAATAAAAAACAAGTAATGTTAAAAAATATTACAGGCCGTCAAACCGAAAAGATCCGCCATTTGTTTCCGAGAACAATCATCGTGGTGTCTACTTTTGTCAACCTCTGTATATACGTATATACAAGTATATATATATATATATATATATATGTGTGTGTGTGTGTGTGTGTGTAGAACTGATAGGTTTGTTTCTAGGAAACCTTAAACGTATAATGAAAAGGAAGACCAATGAAGACACATACAGCATGACTTTAATATAAATCCGATGTCTCAAGGGATACAACTCTCATCTTCAGGGTAAATTCTAAAATTCTAAAAAGTAAAAGATAAGTAAAATTTTAACAGTTGCCAAAAAAAATATATGAAATAAATCTTAAATTAAAACGATGAAAGAGATAGGAAAGTTATGATTTAAAGACGGCTTAAGTTTAAAAATATAAATGAATTCCAATAATAATCTAAGATCAGATGTAAGTAATAACATTAGTGATCTTGGATTATTGGAATGCATTTATATATATTTTTAAACTTCAGCCGTCTTTAAATCATAACTTTCCCATCTCTTTCAATGTTTTAATTTAAGATTTATTTCATATTTTTTTTTACTTTTTCGAATTTTATAATTTAACCTGAAGATGCTGAAGTCATGCTGTATGTTGCTTCCTTGGTCTTGCTTTTCATTATACAGGGTGTCCCATAAGTCCGGCATCATAGGAGAAATTCATATTTTTCTATTTCTACAAACCATAATTCATATGCTCGGGATGCCAATTTCCCGTCCACCATTCTGTTCAGTGACGAGGCTGTTTTTTATGGAAATGGTGCGGTAAAACGACAGAACACCCGCTACTGGTCTCAAAATAACCCTCACTGGTATACCTCTTCAAAGGAACAAGGTGCATCTCAGGTGATGGTAGGTGTGGCATTTGGAAGGTTCGCATCATAGGCCCCCTCTTTTTCGATGAACATGTCACTGGAGGCACCTACCTACGTATGCTCAAGGAAGAAGCATTTCCTAGTGCCTTGAACGAAGAAGGAAATTTCCCAACATGGTTCCAGCAAGACGGCGCTCCTACACATTACAGCACCCAAGTAAGGGAATACCTGTACCAACAATTCCCTGGTCATTGGATAGGACGTCGAGGGCCTGTGGAATGGCCAGCTAGAAGCCCGGATCTCACGCCACTAGATTTTTATCTCTGGGGCCACTTGAAAGCACTGGTATACGCAGAGAAAACTAGGAGTGTTGAACATTTGCGGCAGCGCATTATTGGGGCATGTAACACCATTACTCCTGACATCATTCACCATGTGCTTGCTGACTGGGTATCACGTCTGAATTTGTGTATTGAAAACAATGGTGGACATATTGAGCACGTTCTGTAAATAAAAACTTTTGTTTTGCCTTTTTTTATTTTTCCTATGATGCCGGACTTATGGGACACCCTGTATATATATATACAGGGTGGGCCGTAAGTTTCCATACATAGGAAAAATAAACATTTTTTTATGGACAACCATTTTTATTTATATAATATGCTCTACATGGTTGCCATTGTTTTGAAAACACATTTCAATACGTGTTCCCCACTGTTGATGAACACGCATTAGCACAGTTGACGTTATGCTTGTAATGGCGTTGGTGATACGTTCCTTTAGATGATTTATGTCTCGTATCTTTTCCTGATACACCATGGCCTTCAAGTGCCCCCAAAGATAGAAATCAAGGGGGGTGAGATCTGGGGATCTGGGAGGCCACTCCACAGGACCACGCCGACCAATCCAAGCATCCGGAAACTGCTGATCCAAATACCGACGCACGTGAAGACCATAATGAGGTGGAGCTCCATCTTGCTGGAAGTAAACTGGGAAGTTACCTTCCTCGTTTAGCAGGGATGGGAAAATCTCTTCTTGCAACATGTTAAGATACCTTTCGGCATTAAGATTTCCACTGACAAAAATTGGTCCAATAATTCTGTCACCCCATATCCCGGCCCACACCATCACTTTACCGGCACCTTGCATCTTCGTCGGACTCAGCCAGTTAGGGTTAGCATTACTCCAATAACGTATGTTTTGCCGATTAACCTCTCCATTGACGTAAAAATTTGCTTCATCAGTAAACAAGATCTTACAAACGCATATTCTTAGGGTATCTGAAACATAAAAACAAACGTTTAAAATTTCCTATGTATGGAAACTTACGGCCCACCCTGTATAATGTAAAAAATTAATTTCAAAATACTTTCAGATTCGTGATTGGACCTTGAAGGCTCTAAGTGATGGAGCATTTTTGGCACCTTTGATAAAATTCGCCGACATTGTGAGCACTAAATCGGAATCATTCATGTACGTTTTTAGTCACCATGAACACGAAAGAGAGGTATGTGTACACATACGAATGATTTTAAATTGCTCTAGTTTAAGGGCCATATCCTATGATTTAAGGAAAAGGTTATCAAAAGCGACTGGATTCTGAAATCTGTTATATTTATGCATTCATACGACTATTATATCATATCTCTATCCACAAATCTTTCTATTTAATTTAAAGAAAAACTCTGGGATCACTTTAACATATTGCTTCCCAAAGCATTTGGGAAGCAACATGTTAAAGTGATCCCTCCTGGGAAGCAATATGTTAAAGCGATTAACACTGGGAAGCAATATGTTAAAAAGAGAAAGGTTGGTTGGTTAGAAAGAGGTTGGTAATCTAGGAGATAACCTACCGACCGTAAACAAAGCTATAAATGCCTTAACCGGGCATTCTTTATATATTTAATGTAGGTTAACTGAATGCCCGGTTAGGTCAACTGTACGCCCTTGATGATTGGTTATGTTAAGTCGTAATATTTTCGTTAGTTTTAACGAAAATATCACAACTTAACCTAACCAATCGTCAAGGGCGTACAGTTGACCTAACAGGGCATTCAGTCGACCTAACCGGGCATTCAGTTAACGTACATTAAATATACAAAGAAAATGAAAGGATGCAAAAAGGAACTACTCAACTCGTACTTGTGGCAAATGATGTGGCGTGACCGATTCTTCCGAAATCCATTTTTTACTTTGTGTGACCACCTCGCGCAACGATTCTAATAAATTTACTTTCAATCTAATATTTTAACATGTTATGATTTACTTTTTATAAATTTACTTTATTAAAGCGAACATTTTTTATCGTACTCCTTATCCTAAATATTGGGAAGTAATATGTTAAAGTGATAAACACTGGGAAGCAATATGTTAAAGTGATATACAGTGGGAAGCAATATGTTAGAGGTTCCTGGGAAGCAATATGTTAAAGTGATCCAAACTTTGCTTGCATTTTGGACTAACAAAGTATATACTGTGTTCAAAATTATGAGGCGAAGTTTTGTTAAAATTGAAGTATCATAAATAAACGATGTTACTTCAAAATAAATATGGTTTGGACGCATATAAGATTATATTTGCTTAGAATTGGGTTTTACTTTGTGTGGAAAATGTAAAAATTTATTAATTCCAATAAGTATAATTTTATATTTTGAAGTAACATTATTTACTTAGTTAAATTTTAACAAAACTGAGCCTGTTAATTTTGAACACGCTACTTTTTTCGTCTATAATCCAAACAAAGCTTTTATTTAAATTGAATAGAAAATTCTTTTAGCGTACTCCATGTATAATAATATAACCAGCTTACATTTATTAATTTACGCCTTAGGGAGGTCTCTCTCTCTCTCTCTCTCTCTCTCTCTCTCTCTCTCTCTCTCTCTCTCTCTCCTAGTTTCTTAATTTTGAGGGGCTAGCCTTGAGCGTTTCTTCGAGTCTTTGTTCTGAACTAAATACGAGTACACTGTCATTACTCAAACGATATCTTGCTGAAAAGCGCACATTATGTGCCGAGCTCATTTAGTATTAGAAATGAATCCATGCAGGGCGGGTGCTAATTTTACAATGTGAATCGCTTACAGCGAAAGAAAATAACTGTTGTTAAATTTTGGGAAGACAGAGCATGTAAAATCCTCATACGAGCCATTTTTCATAAGTAATATTAGCCTCCTGGATCGATTATGATAAGTTCCAGATCTTTATCCATTACACTTCAAATACAGATAAAGCAGCGGTTGGATTCGCATAGAAAATGGGATACATGCATCTTTAGTTCATCCGTTGAGTCACGCACATAAAACTTTGAGGGCAGACAGTTTATTTTCCAATTTTCAGATGTAATCATCATTTTTAACTATGAATTTCAGATATTTTACCCATCTAGTGTGGAGGGTATATTGTTGCTGAGAAAAGCTCTTCGAAAAATAAAATTCCCTACCCCCCTAAAAATAAACAAATAAAATAATTAGTTTTATCTTTCTTTTGATTTCGGGCCTTTTTTCTTTAATTTAATTCTTTGGAGAACTTTTTACCATGACTACTTTCTGCAATACTGTAAAATTGGATACCGTGAAATTCAGAAAACTATCATCAATATACGCAATTGTTCTAATCCTTTATTGCGTTTTATCCCGTTAACTGATTTTTTTTTGTGGCTAACGCCAGACGATTTTATTCAATCATAGTAAGACAACCAACTAACAAATCCTCAAAGCAGATTTATTCATCTAATAAAAACCCCAGTCATACTTCATTATCACCATTCTCATAAGCCATAAGGGTACTAAAGTACTACGTGTCACGAATTAGAAACTTATGGACTCGTTTATATTGTAATTTACATAAATTTCAGTCCGATTTGACTGTAAGCATTTTTCATACCGCAATCCATCTTGCGGTATGAAATATATTTACAGTCAAATTGAATCAATGGAAAACTAAATAGAAAAACGAAACTAACTGACGGTATTACAGTTCTCGACCAAGAATGAGAAATCCGAAATGGGGGTGGGGGGAATCTCAGATGTGGTAGTTCTCAAACCGATCCATTCCCATTCTCACTTTACAGGATTCCCATTTTAGTTTAGAGTTTTTATCGAAAATATCCTTCGAACTTGTAACTGGATCACTGAAACCTTTTTATCCTTTTCAAAAATAAAGAAACTATTTTTTCCCAAAAATGGGATTCCCATTCCTAACATTTCCACTTCCGGACCAGGAATTGGAATATAATTAAGTGGGGATAAACGCTCCTGAAAAAACGTCTAAACTGTAATACTTAATTTTTTTTTATTGGTTTTAGGTCCCTTATAAATTCAGCATTTCTAAGATTTACTTAAGAGTACAAAACTTTGATACTGAGAATGCTCCTATTATATTTTACCTATATATTATATATATATATATATAATATATATATATATATATATATATATATATATATATATCCCTTTGATTTCAACAAAAATAAAAGATAAAAAAAAGAAAATTCATTTAAAATTCTACCACATTTTGAAACTGTATGTAAGTACCTATTCAACGAAGATTAAAGTTAATACTTTAAAGGTAATCCGTGGATGAGAATTCGTTTTTTATTAAGAAAAAAAAAAGAGAGAAACTGAAAAGTAGGATGGAAATGACATTCTTTTATATATAATTCCCTTTATCTTTCGAATCTTAAAAACAGAAAATTTAAAAACGTGATTTTTTTTTTTAACTTTCAATTCCTTCGTGAGTGAAATGCGAAAATAGTTGAAGCCAAATTTTTTTTACTGAAAACAAGGTACGAGAAATATTGAAATTCATTTTACTTCGAGAATAAATATGCAGCTTTTAATTTGTTTTAAAACCTAATTCTCTCTCTCTCTCTCTCTCTCCTCTCTCTCTCTCTTCTTCTCTCAATTGTCGCGGCATAAAGTGGAAAGACAGGGCTGCTGATGCTGAAGGGAGGAGGCTAGTTGACTTTGCTGATGAGAACTTCCTCACTCAGTGAGTGGGTCAATAAGCCTACACGAGGCGAAAGCGTTCTAGACTTAGTATTCACGACCGAAGACAACCTCGTCACTGGCCTCACCGTTGACGAATCGTTGGGCGGGAGTGATCACGGTCTGATTAGGTTCCGTGTGTGCGTCCCTCGGGTGAAGCGTAGTAACTCGAGAGGCAGTAAGCTCGATCTACGGCGGGCGGACTTTGTTAGCCTCTGGGATAGCGTAGGTGAGATGGGGTTAGAGGTCGGCGGCGATGTTGAGGGAGTGTGGAGTGCATTCCGGGACGAGTTTATGGTGCTGCAGTCTGCTGCCATACCCTTAAAACCGGTCACCCATGCTTCAACGCAGCCTAAGTGGTTCAGTCGTGACATTGCTTCGGCTATCCGAAATAGGAAAGTAGCGTATAGAAGGGCGAAGGCCAATCGTTCCCATGAGAACACTGAAGCGTGTGTCCGCCCGTGTAGGGAAGTGAAGGTGAAGGTTAGGCTAGCGAAACGTAACGAAGAACTACGGGTGGCAAGCCTCTGCAAGGGGAACCCTAAGGAGTTCTTCAGTTATGCTAATAGTAGAAAGCCCATTAGAAGCATAATAGGACCGAAGCGGCGTTCTGCAGACGTCCGACGCGGACATCGCTAATGTGCTTAATGAGTACTTTGCGGGAGTGTTCACCAGGGAGGACACCCGCATCATCCCCGACCCAGGCGTCAGGCACGAAGGTGCTGGCCTGGATAGTGTTCGATGTACCGCGACAGTCGTTGCCGATAGAATAGACAAACTGAGCGCGTTTAAGGCTCCGGGGCCAGACCAGTTTCTCCCCAGAGTGTTGCGGGAGGTGCGCGACCAGGCGGCTTCCCATCTGGCTACAGTCTTCAACAAATCGTAGGAGACGGGCCAGGTGCCTGGTGACTGGAGGGAAGCCAATGTGACCCCTATCTTTAAGAAAGGGGATCACGAAAGTCCAAGGAACTATCGTCCCATTAGTCTCACTTCAGTTGTAGGTAAATTATTAGAGGGGATAATAGCGGAAAGGATCGTTGACCATTTGGATTCCTACAAGCTGCTTGGGGACTCCCAACATGGGTTTAGACGGCATAGGTCGTGTCTCACCAACTTGCTCGAGTTTTTTCACGTCATGTTGAGTGAGTATGATAAGAGTAGGGCGATTGATATACTTTATCTCGACTTTCAGAAAGCCTTTGATATGGTACCTCACCGCCGGCTAATGGCGAAAATGCGCGCGCTGGGTATCGGTGGGGAAGTAGGTAGGTGGATTGAAAACTGGCTGAAGAATAGGCAGCAGAGGGTTGTAATTAACGGGGTTAGTTCGGGTTGGTCCTCGTTCACTAGTGGGGTTCCTCAGGGTTCCGTTTTAGGGCCACTGTTGTTTATCATTTACATAAATGATATCGACGGTGGCATCGTCAGTCGGATCGCCAAATTCGCTGATGACACCAAGCTTGGGGCCAATGTTGGGACGCCCGAAGCGATCGAGCAACTGCGTACGGACCTAGGTAGGATAGGAGAGTGGTCCGAAAAATGGCAAATGCCGTTTAACTTGGGTGAATGCAAAGTGATGCACATTGGCTCCGCCAATCCCAAGTCGGACTACTCGATGTTGGGGAACAATATCGAGGCGACTGATTTGGAAAAGGACTTGGGTATGCTAATTAGCAGCGACCTTAAGTTTACGAAACAGTGCGTAGAGGTGGAAAAGAAAGCCCAGAAGCTGTTGAGTTATATCAGGCGGCAATTTCGATTTCGGAAAAAGGAGACTGTGCTCTCGCTGTACAATTCCCTGGTTCGGCCGCACCTGGAGTATGCAGTGCAGTTCTGGTCGCCCACCCTCAGGAAAGGTATTGAGAGGCTTGAGCGAGTGCAGGCGAGGGCCACAAAGTTAATCCCTTCCGTTAGGCATATGGGCTACAATCGACGCTTACGGGCTCTGAACTTGTTTTCGCTGGAAACTCGGAGGCTGCGCGGTCAACTGATCGAGGTTTTCAAGCTCTTACGCGGGTTCAACGATGTCGATTTTAGAAGCATGTTTAGTTTAAATGATAACTCAACTCGCAACAATGGTTGGAAGTTGGATTTGAAACGGTTTAGGACTAGTGTGTGTGGGAATTACTTTACGTATAAGATCTGTGACACGTGGAACAGGTCACCTTCAGAAGTTGTAAACAGTTCCTCTGTGGATCAGTTCAAGAAAAGGTTAGACCAAATCTTGCACACTATTTGAGGGTGTAGAAAATTTTCCCTGGCAACCGTTGCCATTGGTACCTCCTCGGTATGGGCCGCAAGGCCTTTTGGTGTACTTCGTTTCCTTGTAACTCTTTGTAACTCTCTCTCTCTCTCTCCTTTCTACTTCTCCTTTGGCCTAATCTAGAGTAGTCTTACGGACCTTGTTAGCCTGTAATTCTGTAACTCTGTGACTCTCTTTCGATCTTTCCTATAACTGTAGTTAATTTCCTGTGTATCGATTTTTATTATATACAGTATATAGGGTTGTGCGAAAAAGTAAGTGAACCCGGCCATTACAATTGATTTGTTTGGCGGTGGCTGGAGAATATGTTTTTTACTTACTTACATGTGACAAACCTTCGCATGTATAATCGCACACAGAAACCTTAGTGCGCACCGTTGTGAAACGAAGGCCGCGCGCAAGTGAACAGTTTATGTATCGTCATAAATCTGTTGAACGCAATTTGCTTACATATGTCATTCCGTTTAAGGTAACATTCCTAGTATGAACGTAAAGATATTATTTTAATATGATTGCTGACCTTTGTAATTAGTTTCCTTTGCATTTCACGCATCATTTTGATGCAGATAACGTAAAGAGTATTGGGTATCATCCCCAGTTCGAAGGAACTCTCGGATGTCCTACGGAGGTCCATTGTCAATACTCGTACATTTGGGGAGGGGTACAAGAAGATCAGCACGGGCTGCTTATTAGCTAAATACTCGTATCTGTATTCAGAAAGTGCGAGTTGATAAGAGATATGTAACTCAGTGGTATGAAAAGTTCCAAAATACGAACCAATATTTAATTAGTTAATTAATGATTTGTACAATTTATATACCTTGTCTAGAGGATAAAAAAAATTGCCAATAAATTACTCGTTTATAAAAATTAATATAATTAATGTTAATTAACATAATTTGGGATTAGATGTTAACTGCTAATGAGAAGAGACTAATGGCTAGACTAAATGTAAATTATTTTTAAGCCTTCTGTAGATAATTAGAAAATAATTAAATTATTGTTGGTTCATGATTCGGAATAGTTTTGTTTCATGTTAAAGTATAAATTGTACAATGATATAGAAACATCTTACGAACCTCCGTATACTAAAGGTTTAAAAATACGCTTGTTCTAAGTGGTTTTGGTTCAGTTTGTGTCGAGCAAATTTACGATTATTTTACGTATTTGTGGCTATGTCTGCTGTGTATCTTGCTCCTAATAAATTATGCATCTACCCGTTCAAAGAAATTTTACAGCCAAGATCAATGGCTGCAAAGAACTACAACTCCGGACCAAAAAAATAAAATACCGTCTCAAATGCGCTCTTGACCCTGATAATACCTTTAAGTTATACATTTTTATGAGGAATAGCGAGTATATGTGACGTCATTATGATAAAACGACAATTGTATGCCAGTTTAAAATAAGAGGGAAACCTTATTAAATGTGAAAATTCAATGCATAGCGACATACCAAAATATTAGAATATCTTGTCAGGTGTTACAAAAAAATAGAATGAATTCATTGTGTTTATTGAGTACTGCCAATATATTAAACCTTTGACAAAGACTTTGACTCTGCCTCTTAGTATTTAGCTGGTCCACCCTTACCCCTGATTACGGCCTCCAATCCAGTCGCCAAGCCTTTAGCATTCTTCTGTAGTTGTCGATTGCCAGGTTGTCATCAAACACCTCTTTAGTTCACTAAGTGTGCCTGGTTTATGCTTTTGGACCTTCTGCTTAGCAATTTTCCAAAGATTTTGTATCGGATTAAGATCGGGAGAATTAGCTGGCTATGGTAGTAATTCAATTTCATGAACATCAAACCATGCAGATGTTGCACGAGCCGTATGAACACGAGCCAGGTCATGCTGAAAAATAAATGGTTCGTCTCCATACAGCTGTTCTGCAGACTCCAGCATGAAGTGTTCTAAGATTTCTTGATAAATGACTATTGACAGCTCTATTAAGAAATGCAAGTGACCCCACACTATTTGCAATCATGCAACCCCATTCTAATATTTTGATATGTCGCTATGCACTGTTTTGATATGTCGCACTATTTTGATATGCCGCTATGCTATGCACTATTTCACTATTTAATAAGGTTTTTGTTATACATAAACCCTCGTCCACGAAAAAATAAATGCGAACAATTATTTGCCGAAAGCGGAAAGTTTGATTATACACGGTCCGCCAAACACGTTCTAATACAGTAGTACTGTACGCATGCCAATGCGCGTTCTAGTGTTTTCTCTTACACTCTCCAACACTCCCGCATCTCCCTCCCTCTCGCGTTACCCTTCGCATCACCCTTTGTCTCAGTCCCGCTACCGCGTTAAGTTCAGTGAAGTTGTGTTGGATTGTTTTGTCGTATTTTGCCGTTGTTTTGCTATTTCCCTTAGATAGATTTATGACAGTAGCCGAAAAAATAAAGATTCTAGATAAGTTGCGTGGTGGTATAAGCATAACATCACTTGGCCGCGAGTATCACGTGAATGAGTCTATCATACGCACCATCCGAAAGAGTGAAGAAAAGATACGTGCTATTTTCATTTAATATATTTTTATTTATCATATGTAAATATCGTTATGTTTATGATTTTATTATGTTCCTATTTCATATACAATATAGGTAGGGAAATTCATTTATGTGTGAATAAAAAATCTACGTATCTAAGTATTAATGGGAGACTTTACGCGGCCGCGTTCACGTATCCCCATTTATCCCATAAGGTATTAAGTTTGTCCAACGCGGATTTACCTAACGCGCCATTCTAGAGGAACCTAACCCCCGCGTTGGACGAGGGTTTACTGTATTTTATATTTTTTAAACTAGCACACAGAGGTGTCTTTTTATCATAATGATGTCACAGATACTAGATATTCCTTATAAAAGTGCATGACTTAAAGGCATTACCAAGGTCATGAGCGCATTCGATACATTATTCTATTTTTTCTGGTCCGGAGTTGTAAATTACTAGGAAAAACTACGTACATTAATTCTATATTCTTTGAAAGGAAGAATAGATAGGTGCATCATTATACACGCATAGAAGATAATAGAAAAACTCATACCAAACCTCATGCTGAACCCGGTAACCATCCAAACAACACTGGAAAATACTCGTAAGAAAGGTAAAATGTGCAGTGTTCCCAAACTAAAGACCAGACAAGGAACCTCCTCAGTTCTGAAGGAAAATAGCTTTGTTGTGTAGCGATTCCCATTCCTTCCCTTTTTTAATTCATTATTTTCTTTACGTTCTATTATCACTCGTTTTCTATGTGTCTTTATACGGACGCGGGCTGACGGTTGAGCCATTTCACTTTCGAATAATGCAAAAGAGACCGGGGGATTAATTATACAATTAATTACACTTTACTGACTTTTATTTATTCCGAAAACACTTTTAGATAAACGGGGTAATGCGAGGGGGGAATTAGTGTTAACATTTAGTCGGAGAGAGACACGAAAGAGTATTCTAAATTTACAAAAACATCTTAATACCAAAAAAACACCTTATGGCTTATTAGGTCAACGGCCATCCGATAACTGTCGTTTTTGGGCATTCTGCTTTTCTCTGCCTCTAGACCATTTCCGGGTGTTGCCAACTATCATTTTATAACCAAACAATTATTTAACGTAATTACATTTCTTATTAAACATTATTATCTTCTTTATTAAGCAAACATTATTAAATTCTTATAAACAAACCATTTTAATTCTTAATTAGACATTACTACAGTTGTCAGAGGGCCAGGACTATTTAACTAGTTACCAAAGACCATCAGGAACACAACTGGTGTTTATGTACACGTATTCAAAAGAAGACTAGACAACTGGTTCAGGACAGTCCCTAATGAGGCGGGTATACATCTGAGATGTGAGATGGAGAGCACAGGAAAGCAATTCTCAAAAATAGGCTGACCTCTGTGGGAGGAGAGATCGACGCGCGGAACTTTTGAGACAGGTTGACAGGACACACACACACACACACACACACACACACATATATATATATATATGTCTCTACGAGGCCTGTCTGTTTAAGAAGGAAGGTTAAAAGATGTAAGAAAATTTAAAGACAAGTGAAAGTTTAAAAGCAAAGTTGAGAGGGTGAAAGGAAGGAAAGGAATTTAAAGATAAAGTGAAATTTTTAAAGTAAAGAAGAGGAAATCCGAGTTAAAATTCTATACAGTAGACCCTCATATTAACGTACACTTTCGGGGGAGCGTGTGGTCGCTAAAGTGAAATTTCCACTAAAGTTAAGTACGGAAAACCCTCACTTTAACGTACCGGAGAACGTTAAAGTGAAGTACGGACGACCCCCACTTTACCGGACAACGGGACGTTAAAGTGGGGTTTTCCGTAACCAAAATACTTCAGTATAGTTCCACATGTATGTATAGCCCTCGAATCTCCACATTCAACACATAACATGAAAATGCATACATAGACTTACCTACTTATGAACACATGCACATGTAAATATTTATTTTTATGTACTCAACATATATAGTCAATCCTATTCCGGTTGCGTCACCTTCACTTTAACGACTCGGAGTCCGCTAGAGTGAAGTTCGGTGATGCTAACAGACTTTTTTAGCGGAAATCTTCACTTTAGCGACCTGTATTACGTTAAACTGAATGTTAAATTAACTATACGATTGAAGAAAAAATGTTTAGCTTCATTAGGATTAAAACGTTTACCCACTAATTTGAGACTCTTTACGGCGAGTTCTATACGCACTTCTGAAGGTGAAATATTTTTCGGTGTCAACATTATCAAAACCTTTAATCATTTTAAACACCCGAATTAAATCTCCTCGAATACATACTTTTACAAGTGAGAATAAATTTAACGTTTTTAGACGGGCAGCGTATGATTTTTTCTATATATATATATACACACACTCTCTCGACTTGCTGTATATTATTAACTGCTTTACTAGAACTGTCGTTCTAGTAATTCGATGTTTGTCGACTTTTCATTTTATTATCAATAGTTAACTCCATAAAAATAAGTTTTATAAACATCAAATCAATAGAACGACATGTCTATATTAAACTAGTTAATAGACAACATGTTGAGGGAGCATTCTTCTCATAAGAAGTCCCTTTATAAGCAAGTTCCGAGCTAAAAACTCTCTCTCTCTCTCTCTCTCTCTCTCTCTCTCTCTCTCTCTCTCTCTTATAGCTCTTATCTTATTTCATGATTTCATGTAGATTTAAGAGGTAAAAGAGATTATATAATTATATATTTTTGGAGGGAATTAAAGGAGGATAAGTTATCAACAATCTTTGAAAAGGCCCTGGAAAACCCATATTAATATTTTAGAATTTTACTTAACATTATGGAATTATTGGTTATATGTATATATATATATATATATATATCTGGAGCTTGTCTAAAGGCTATATTTTCTTATTTTCAGAGCCTGAGTAGTGTGTTTCGTTCGGAAATCCCTTTGCTCTTCGGAGCTCCTTTTCAAGACAATCATTTTCTTCCTTCATCATCTTCCTTCATTCTTTCTCCTCCTCCTCCTCCTCCTCCTCCTCCTCCTCTTCCGCTTCTTCTTCCTCCTACCGACATTCTTCCTCTCCTTACCATTCTTCCTTTCCTTCTTCCGCCTCCGATTTTGTATCCTCTTCAGTGACATCTTCGACCAATTTTTCGAGAGCAGATGCCTTGGTCTCTGAATATTTAATGCGATACTGGACAAACTTCGCCAAAAGTGGGTAAGTGACAACTCGAATGGCGGGGTAAGGGGAAGGGGACACTAAGGTGGGGGGTTATTGAATGGAAGTGGGGTCCTCGATAGAGGGTTTTTCTTTTTAATCTCATTATTTACATATCAATTTTACACTTCAAACGGTGAAATTTTTTTTTGGAAATATATAAAGAATTTTTGTGGTTAATTTTATATTTTAATGACTATCATTAAAGGATAATCTTTGGTTAGCTTCCGGCCGAATTGCTTATTCTGACGAAGGTCAAACTTTTCACTCCACCTTAGACCTACAGTTTAATGCGGAATTCGAACCACACTCCACCAGCAGCCCAGCGTCTTAACCACTAGGTCACCCAGGGTGCCCATTTATCTACCAACCACTTTCTTTATTGTGTGGAAGGATGAACAGCTGGGTTTTGCTGCGCGCCGGCTGCCGTCGCCGGGTCTCGATCCCGGGCCGATGGATTTGCAGTCAGCGACGCTAACCACTACACCACCGAGGCGCATATATATATATATATATATATATATATATATATATATATACAGTATATATATATATATATATATATATATATATATATATATATATATATATTGTGTATATAATTTTTTCTGAAAGTTTGTAAGTTTTTTCTCCAAGTTATGCAGATTTTATTACTTTTAAAATTTTAGGTAAAAATACTGGGTTTTTTTATGCGCTTCTTAAGTACAGCTATGGATTACTTGTTTTTAAAAAATCGTCAATATATATATATATATATATATAATATATATATATATATATTCTCAAAAAAAGACGCTCTATTTTGTTAAATTCATGTTACAAGTGATGTGACATAAATTTTTAAGACATTATATTGTTTCAGGCTAGGCTGAATAATCAGGCTTGGTTATCATCCAATTTACAGTCCAAGGTGGCATATTTTACAGGTTTCTTTCAGCGAACACGACCCTTCAGATTGTCTTTCACATCACTGGTGACGTGAGGTACACAAGCTTACATTATATAGCGTAACATTTTACAGTGTAATGTAATGAAATTTCCTTATTAGTCTCTTTATTACAGATATATCTGAGGCTTCTCTTACTCCAAATTGTGCAAATCACGTCGCATCCGCGCGACACTCTGTATGGAAATAACTCCTTATTAAACACACTAACCTGTAGTATACGCCATATTTTAATATAAAATTGACGATAGACTAAACTAAAGTCCGTGAAAAACTACAACGTTCCGTGAAGATAAAGTACTGTGCTTTGTAACATATAAATTAAGCAAAATAGAGCGTTTTTCTTGTGGATCATATATGATACAAGTAAATTTGTGCTGCCTTAAAGAGGCAGAGTTGTCTGCAATACAAACTAACGAAAATTGTAGTAAATTGAATATGGATATGGATGTTCTTTTGACTGGATTAACGCAGAGCATTGTTGCTTTCAGTGGTGATGAACCACGTAGGAAACACTCGTCAGTACTTTGACTCCCTCTTTGCTTGGTAGTGCTGCTGCGAGCTGCTCGTACCCTGAAATGGGCGGGTGGGCGGAATGTTGCTCTATGTAAAAAGATGTTTAACTCTTCATACTTCCACCTAAACTATGAATGCATCAATGTTTATACTGGGTGCCCCCCCCCCCCCCCCCAAAAAAAAAACACCTTGAGATTTGAACATAAATAACTTCAAAAATATGCAGTTTACATTTCCAAAATTTACATAACTTTTACCTCAATCTGTTGATAAGCCATCATAAAAATTTCAGACCTCTACATACAGTAAAATACGTTTTCCACAGCTGAGGGAACAATGAGGTATGGTGAAAAAAACGAATATCATAAACTGAAATTTTTTTTATTATTCACATCTTATCAACAAATAGGATCAATATGCACGCCGTCCTGCTTACAAACTAATCTTAACCTTTTCTTCCACGACATGATACATTTTCTGATTTCTGCTAATGTTATTTTGTCCAACATTCGAGTATTTTTTTTCTTTAATTGCATTTCTGTAAACTTTTCTGTTTGGCCTTCATAAATCTTCTCCGCTAGAGTGTTCCATATGCAATAATCCATGGGATTGTAATCAGGTGATTGCAGGGGCCGAGTCGTTTTTTCCAATGAAGTTGATTACATTCTGTTGTAGATAATCCTGTGTGAACTTGCTAGTATGAGCTGTAGCACCATCTTGTTGGAGTATGAAATCGTTTCCATAATACAGATGCCGACAATCAGGCAAAAGATTCTCCTCTAAGAGATTTACATAGGTTTCTGAATTAATGTTTTTATTTTCTGAAATGAAGTGAATTTTCGTCTTTCCATTCCACGATACACCTGCTAATACCATGATTTTTTTTGGAAAACCGACTAGTCTGGTGGTAAATTCTCGATAGAGGAATGTCTTTCTTACGCCGACCATAAACAACATCGTTCCGGGAGTTTCGAGCAATCTTGTTGGTGAAATCTTTTTCATCTATAAAAACAATTTTTTTAACATCATTGGACGAAAATTTATGAAGCAATTTTCTACAACGAATTTTTCTTTTAGCTCTTACATTGCTGTCACGTCTTGAAACACAGATCCTTTTAAATGTTTTAAGTCCTACCGTTCTCTGCATTCTTTGTATGGAACTTCGACTGATACCTAAATTTCTTGCAATTTTCCTCTGAGAGCAGTGTGACCCAGGTCGATCCTCTTGAGATAGGTTCATCATTTCGATCTTTGCTACATTGTCTTGAGTGTAAACTGTTTTAGGCCGACCACTTCCACGCTTCCGTGCCGTCGAACCGGTTGCGTTAAGTTTTTTAATTATTCTATTCACAGACGTAACATTACTAGTTATTCCTGAAAATTCCCTCAAAATTCTTGCCCCAGTTCATCTTTTTTCCAAGAAATACTTTTCAATCACCGCTTTTTCACCGTTAGTTAGAACCATAATTTGAAGGGTAAGTTTAAAAAACAGTTTTTAAGATGGGCATATGAACTTTTTTTCTCACAATGACCGATACTATCACCTCCCGAAGTATTGACCTTTCCTCCTGAAACACCCTGTGTATATATATGAAGAAGGAAACTACTCTTCAGGAAGATGTAAATTTTTATTTCTTAACACCAATATAGTTCCGTCTCCTCGCGAGCCCTTGTCACTTAGTATTGGTGTTAAAAAATAAAAATTTACGTCTTCCGGAAGAGTGATTTCCTTCTTTATACTTCGTCGCGACAGTATATATATATATATATATAATATATACACACACACACTTTATTTTCTTGTTCTATACACAAAACTGATATTAAAATTTTAGTTTATTTGATATGCTATGAAATTATTGAATTTAACTTCAATAAACTGTCATATTGATTTGCCAAGATAAGAAAAAACTACAAACTTCATAAAACAAAACAAAAAAAAATCTTTTCTTTATGAAAAGAAAAGGAGGATATTGAATCTAATATTAAATTATAATATTTATATTTTAACTACTTTCTGCTTATATGAAAATATTCTATTTTCATTTAGTGAAATAGGTTAATATATTTTGGCTCTTTTGGCTATTTTGGCTATTTTCTTGGAAGAAAAATAGGTTTTTATTTTATAAATATTTAACTATGATGCCTCATTATTATTTTGACTCTACGAAGCAAAATAAGTTAGGAATGGGAGGAAAAATACTAATTATTTCAGTACATTTTAGTTTATTTTAAGCAAGACACTTTTTGTAAGTTTAAAACCAGTAAAATCTATAGGCACTGTTGTATTAAATATGTACTTTGGACACATCTGTACTATACATATTTAATGTCGATAAAAATTGTTATACGCTTCAGTACTTCTCCAGCGCATAAACGTTATACGCTAAATAACTATACTGAACATTATACATTCTCTAAATTCGAAATTCAAAATTAATATGAATAGAATACAACAATGAATTAAACTCATTTTATAAAAAATGTTTGTTTTGAATCAGAAAATTAGTGTGCTGTTTTTAACTGTTTGCTGTTAAAAACTGCGTGCTGTTTTTAACTGTTTAATTATCGTTTAATCAGTTCACCCGAATTAATACTAAAAAATGATTACCACATCCGTAACCAACAATATTTTTTAAATTTTTTAATTGAATAACCTTTGTTAATAATAAAATAAAAACAGTGGTCTTACAATTTAAAATAACATAAATAATTGTGAAGCTGGACTAGTTATTTTATTTAATTTGGCCCTTAAGCTTTAGGCTTTACTGGGCTCAATATTCCAAAAATATATTTTCTAACTTTGAAAACTTTGACTTGTGAAAACACTATAAACCTTTTTTTTAATTAAATATGTGTCCAATTTTAATTAAAATTAATTTTTTCAGTGTGTAAAATCTAAAACTTTAATTTTTTCCTTTCCATCCGTGGTAACACACAAATTTTCCGCTTTAAGTCATTTCTAACTCATCCAGACTCTTTTTATTGCTTTTGTAGTCAGCGGATTCTATTTTGTTCCTGTTTTAGTCATCCAGATTCTTTTGATTTCTGTTTTAATCATCTGGATTCTCTTTATTCCTGTTTCAGTCAATCATATTTTTTTATTTTTCTTTGTCATCCACGTTCTTTTTGTCCTTTTAGTTATCTACGCGTTTTTTATCCTTCGCTTAGTCATCCAGACTCTTTTATTTCTCTTTTAGTCATCCGGACTCTTTTCATTCTTCTTTTAGTCATCCAGATCTCCCACATGATCCGAGGCCTATTTTGGGTTTCCGAGAAAGACTGAATTATAAAAACGTCACTTGGGAGGCATATGATCAAGTCTTCGAAAAGTATTTGGAAATCAGTAAGTTACTCGCCTTTATTGTTTTATAGTGAACAATGACATACACTCACACCCACACTCGCACTCTCACACACACACACACAAAAAATAAAAAATAAATAAATATATATATATATATAGTGTGCATGATTAAGAGAGTAAGTTGTTATTCATTATTATTATTATTATTATTATTATTATTATTAATAATGATAATTATAGGAAAAATGTTTTAAATTTATTGAAACGTAAACATAATGTTCATATATTTGTAACCATTGAGTATGCATAGTGTTAACACGTAAACATATATAATGTTAAAATTATTCATATGTTAAAATATTATACTCCCAGACGCATCATGTAACATTTTCTTTAATTAAAAATAAGGAAAACAACCAGCTTAAATCTGAATTATACCTATAACCATTTTATACAACAAATTTAATTAAAATTATAGCCATTTTTTTAATTATAGAACAAAAATAGGTTGTTGCGCGCCTTGAATACTTCCTTTCGCAAAAATTAAGAATTTAAATGACATCCTTAACCCCTTCCATTATTTTTGTGTAAGTATCACATCAGTTTGCTCTTCACCTTCATTCCAGGCTCTCGGCCTCGTCTCCGCAATCATTTCAGAGCTCATAAAGTTGCTCTTTGGAATTGGCTGCTTCCAGAACTGGAAGATGCAGGTTCAAAATATCCTGAGGCGGAATCGGAGCTTTGGCACACGTCAGAGGACGGGAAATACTTTATAGGCCCTGTTAGGCCCTTAGATCCGTTCAGGTGCGTACAAAAGTGATCTTGTTTATGGTTATGGGTCAATTCGGTTTCGCTTATGGATGACAGGTTAACTGAAGTAGTTTCAAAAATGCGTAAGATGATTTTTTTTTACTTTCAGTTAAGAAATGGTTTGAATTTTGTATTTATTCGTTTACTGTGTGTCATAGATCTCCCAAAATACTTAAGATTAATGCACGTACAATATGACATATACACATACATAGGCTACTATTCAACACACTTTTAAATAAATAATCTCATTCATTATTGTGTATCATTAGTTTAGTAGTCCAGGGGTTCTTAACCTTTTTAAGCTGCGATCCAAATTCTGGTCTCAGGGCTAGCTCGGCGACCCATGCCTTCAAACACTTCACTCTTAATAGATAATAAAATAAATAATAATGGTAAAATGATTAGGAATAACGTTAATGAATGATAAATGACAATTTAATGACCCAAGTTTGGGTCGCGACCAAGAGGTTAAGAACCCTTGAATTGTAGTCTATTTAAAATGTGTGAAATGCTCACATAATAATGAAATTACATAACACGAATTTGTTTAATACTGATTAATAATTTTCCTCGATAGATTCTTGCATCCTACAAGATTTTCTCCCACTTCCGACCCTCCTTCCCCGAGTAACTTCATCAATGGATATCTCGCTCCTAACGTGAGTGCTGCTCAAGGATCTTTGAACCGCGATTTAAATACTTCAAAAATAAATAAATTGGATGGTGCAGGTCCTTTGTTAGACTATACAACTGCATTAACTCTAACGGTGGCTATCGGTTTATCTCTTTTAGTTCTTAATGTTATTCTATTTGCCGCGCTTCTTTATAAAAGAGATAGGACGAATATGGGTCCAAAGATGAAGTATGACAGTGTGTCCGCCCAACCGTTGTGTACCGTTGATAGTGGATTGAGGTCCACTCCCACGCCTCATGAAACTTTAACACCGCCTGGAAAAGACATGCAGTCGTCATGCAGTTCTTCAGATCCACAATGTACAGAACTGCACACTTTTCCAACTCCACCAGATATTGGAGATCGTAATACAGAAGTCACATTTCATAACAGTAGTTCAGTACATTCTGTGTTGTCTCAGCCCACTAGTCAGTTTATTCCTCCTCCTCCATTATTATCTACATCACCCCCAACCCCTCCTGCTGGAGCTATTACTGTCGAAGGAGTCGAAGTGGGAGCGTGTGGACAATCTAGATGTTTTACTGATGTAGGAGGAGGCTCTTTTTCTGAAGCAGTTGCTCATTATCGCAGTGATTCACAGAGCCAGTACCCAATTGAGATCGGAGAATCAAAATATCCTCCAGGGATATCTAGTCCAAAATATTTACCTGAAACCGGTCCTGGGAGGTACCATGTCGATCAATATGTAGGTAATCAGCAGTGTGTGGATGGCAACCCCTGTCCGGTATCTTCTTCTTGCGCTTATCCTACAACGAGTAGTCAATGTCCTTCGGGACAGTACTGTCCAAGTCAGTATACATCGAGTGTGAGTCAATATTCTACAACACCTGAACAGTTCGCAAGTTCTCCCAGCCAATTTTCTGGATCACAGTGTCAGTTTTCAGCAAACAATGATCAAAATAACGGGCATTTTTATCCCGAGTCGTCATACCCCGAAGCTGTCCAAGTAAGTCCCGGGCACAGTAAGAACGGAAGGAATCCTTCTAACGTCCGGACATCGACTTTGACAAGGCAGTCGAGCGGCAGTGGCACTGGGACAGGGACACCATCGAGGAAGCCCCAGCCACCCCCGAGAGGATCAGCTGCATTACCATCCTATGCCACTTTACCTAGAAAAGATATAAAAGAATAAAAGTATATAGGTTATACATAAACAGTATATACAAATATTGTTCAGTGTTACTTGTTCATTTCCAACAGTTTTGTGTAACCGAGTTTTTATAGAGTACTTTTCACGCTATATAATTGATAATTAATAATAAATAGATAAACAGAACTTCACCAAAGATAAATAAATTATATGGAAACCTTACAATGTAAATGCAAGGCGGGGTGATGGGGTTGGAAAAAAAAATTGAAAAAATTATTGTAATAGTCCCCCTAATTAGTATTTGATTATTTATTTATATAAATAATAATAATAATGCTAAATGGTACAATTTTAAATAATGGTTATATTTTATAAAATAAATCAATAAAAAGAATAGCGGATATGCATACATTCCAAATAAACCAAAACTATTCTACATTAGTTTCCCCTTCGAAGAAAATCCCGTAACGAGAAAACTGTTTTCATATCATGAATTTCAATCAAAAGTAAGGTACGATTACTTGAAACGTTAATTCTAAAGGCGCTTCCCTACTCATTCGAATATAATAAAAAAATTATACACACACACACACACATATATATATATATATATATATATAATTAAAAATTGTATAATAGCTTTAGCGTGTATATATATATATATATAACCTTTGGTTACTTTTGGTTAGCTTCCGCCAGAATTGTTCATTCTGACGAAGGTCAAGCTTTTCACTCCACCTCAGACCTACAGTTTAACGTGGAATCTGAACCACGCCCCATCAGCAGCCCAGCGTCTTAACCACTAGGCCACCTAGGGTATCCATTTATCTACCACCCACTTTCTTTATTGTGTGGAAGGATAAACAGCTGGGTTTTGCTGCGCGCCGGCTGTCGTCGGGTCTCGAACCCGGGGCAGATGGTTTCGTAGTCAGCGACGCTAACCACTACACCACCGAGGCGCCATATATATATATATATAATAAATCTTTTATATTCTTCACGAGTATTTTTCATTCACTAATTATCGTATAGCCACATTTATCAGGAAAATTATGTGTTTGAGAACAGATAACCTTCATATTTAAAATATTTTTATTATAAATGAAAAGATGTATTTACTTTCATACTTATAATGTGTATAGCTGTGTTTTATTATATAAAAAGCTTTCTTAATATATATATATTATATATATATATATATATATATATATATACGAGTGGGCTACGAAAAGATGACAATTTGTGACGAGTGAACTGGAAATTGGAATTGGAAAAATATATTGGTTGAAACCAAGAAATTATTGTCTGGAAATAAAAATTTTACTAATCTTTCAGACATGGGTGAGAAGAGTCATTTGACTACAGAGTAAAAAAAATAAAGTGATGGTACTGTATGCAGAACTCGGAAGTGTAACTCGAGTGCAGAGTCATTTAAGGGCTCATTTTGGGGCAAGGTGAGCACTGGGGACCGTGTAGAAACACCATTTGAGGTTACCCAAACAATTTGAAGAAAATGGAACTGCGCTTGAATCAAAAAGGCTCCGCCAACTATCAGTACGGACTCCTGACAATGTCGAAGCACTTCATGTTGCAATAAAAAGAAGCCCAACAAAATCAACTCAAAAAGCAAGTCAGCAATTGAGAATTTTCACGCCATCCATTCGCCAAATATTAAAAATGGACTCGTACTTGTTCCTTTTTAAAATTCAAATTGTTCAGTCTTTGTCAGGGATAAATAAGGGTCGTCGAATGCAGTTTGCACATATTGGAATATTGAAAGACATTCCAGAAATCTCGCGTAACACGTCGTTTACGGATGAGGTTCACGTTTATGTCAGTGGTGCTGTGAATGAACAATTTCAGATTTGGGGAGACAGAAAACCCCTATGGAACGGAGGAATCACTTCTGTATGGTGAAAAGGTAACGATCTAGCGTGTTATCTCGAGTCATGGACTGATCGGTCCCATTTTTTTTTTGCCCTAAAGGGAGTCCTAAAACGCTTTTACACTTCAGCCACTCTTTTGAATTCTACATACAGTAGTACCACTTTACCTTTTTACTCCGTAGTCAAACGACTCTTATCACCCATATCTGAAGGAGAAGTAAATTTTTATTTCCAGAGAGTAATTTCTTGTTTTCAACCAACATATTTTTCCAGTTCCAATTTCCAGCTCACCTGCAACAAAAAAAAAAAAAACCCTGTCATCTTCACGTAGCCCATATATATATATATATATATATATATATATATATGAATTATATTTCTCGTTTTCAGTGTGCTGTATTTACCAGTTCTATATAACTATACATAAATATATTGTCACTATGGTATGAATATAAGAGGATTTTTCCTTCAAAGAATATGGTGTCCTTTTTAATCACTGAAATACAAAGTCAAGGAATTTGAGAATATTTTTTTATTCAAACTAAATTCATTGATAGTTTTAGCTAAACTATTTTTCTTTTGTCATTACTGTTTGCTAAAGTCCCTTTAGTAATATATATATATATATATATATATATATATATATATATATATATATATATATATATGTATGTGTGTGTGTGTGTGTGTGTGTGTGTATGTGTGTGTGTTGGTATTTATATGAACATTGTATATAGAAGCAGTGTTTTAATATATTAAAACATATTTCTATATTAATATTAGTTACTCATTATTTATTTTTTATTATAATGTTTACCTAAAGACATAAAATTTCATATAATTATTTAATTTGTTATTGTAAACCTGATTACATTTCTAAGGTAACTCTTATAATAATCGCTCTTATATATATATATATATATATATTTATATATATATATATATATATACACAAAAACATTGCTAATGTTATCTGTTCATTTCATGTTTTAGTATTACAGAGTCACCCCAAAATATGTTACCAAAACTATTTTTGGGGAAAAAAAAAGAAGTTATTTGTGAGAACACCTTTTTCGATCACCCTGTAATATAATATCTGGTAGACACACAATTAATATATAAGCTTGTTTAATAAACATTTCTGAATTACAGTATATAAATATTTAACTGGAAATAAGGAAAGAATATTAAGCTGGTCCCTACTAAGTATTATTATTATTATTGTTATTATTATTATTATTTTGTGAAAATATATATATATATAACATACGAAACAGGTCTGTTTTATGTGTTTCTATACCGATGATGAATGAGTGAATAGTTTTCCTAGTATTATTAATTAACAATGATTTTATATTCTTAATCCTTTTATAGATTCGTCGTAAATTATGTAGATTTCATTTGCACATTTGCAAGGGGAAAATTCTTGGTTAAAATATATATGGTAAACTAGTTGGACATTCTACCAAACTGTTAATTTAGATATACTCTGGTTAATTCAACTCTCGCGCGGTTGTACTATTTAAGTTTTCATTCGAACCATAATCAAAGTTATCGCGAGTAGTACAGTTGGATTAACAACGGAGTATATTTGGATTAACTAAATGGTACAGTGTACAAATACGTAGTTTGTTATTTGAACAGAGTATTTTTCTCCTTGAGAATTGTAAAGTACAATGTATTGACAGTTATTTCACAGAAAATGACTTTTAATTTACAGGCGGAAAGTGTCGTGTGTGTGTGTGTGTGTGTGTGTGTGTGTGTATCGTTTCCGCAAGAAATGCGTCTCCTCATTACTTCCGTTTTATAGTCACTAGAGGAAAGGATGTGAACGTATGAAATGTCACATCGAACATCTTAATTTATCTCCAATATATACTGTATAAATAGGGCCTAAACATTTTGTATTTATTGAAAATAATTTAATTATCAATTTTAAATGAGTGTATTTAGAAACGAATTTCGATATATATATATATATATATATATATATATATATGGTACTATCTGTACTTATTAAACAAGACTGTAATTATCTCCCTGAGAGCAGGTTTCACTCAACACATCGGAAACCACTAAACAACATACATACATACATACATACATACATACATACTGTGAATTTAAAAATTAACCTATATTTTATATATATATATATATATATATATATATATATATATATATATATATATATATATATATATAAAATCAAAATTCTAAATTTTTGCTGCTCAACATACAATATTAACAATTTCTGTATTTTAATGGATTTAATATATGTAGACAATATGTTAAAAAAAAAATATGTACATTCAATGTAAAAGGATTGTGTAAATTTGTTTTTACAAAAAAATGTTTGATTAACCTTCGTTAAAAATCATTTACAAGGATTTTAAAGTCTGGTTTTTACGAAGAATTTAACAAATGGAATATAAATGTTAAATTGAATAAAAAATGGGGGGGTTATGTTCATGTAAATGGGTGGCTTTTTTTTTTTTTATTAATAATTATTTATATTTATTTAACAAGTTTTATAGAGTTAATTTTTTTTCTGGAATTGATGAAACAAATATAACGTTGCCTCATTCAACGCTCGATAGGGAATCCACTCAGGTGTAGCAGTACCACTCAGGTACTCAGGTACGGCAGTGTCCATCATAAACTAATCGACGGTAGATCCTTTACATACTTTCTATCTATATAAATTCTGTTTATTTTACCCCTTTAACTATATATATATATTATATATTATATACACCCCGGGTGATTACATATGATCCTCCCGATTTTAAACATTTATGAAAAAACTAACAATGGTACAGCGAAAAGCAAGATATACAAATAAAGAAAAACTAAAAAAGTTTTATTTACGAGCTATTGAAGTTCAATATGAGTTCCTTTTATGGCTCTGCAGACATCAAAGTAGTATTCTGTTTCCCTCCATACATTTTGTAGCATATCATACTGAACTTTTCTAACAGCCTCACGCATCCTTTCCTTCAAATGTTCCAAAGTTGTTGCCATTGGTGGAACAAAAACTTTATTTTTGACATAGCCCCAGAGGAAGAAGTCAAAGGGGGTTAGATCAGGCAAACGAACCGGTCAAAGAATGGGCCCCCCAAACCCAATCCAACAATCATGCAATTGCTCATTCAGGAATGTTGTAACCTCCAAAAGATCCACAAAAGGAGCTCATATTGAACTTTAATAGCTTGTAAATAAAACTTTTTGAGTTCTTCTTTATTTGTATATCTTGCTTTTCGCTGTACCTTTGTTAGTTTTATCATAATAAATGTTTAAAATCGGGAAAATAATTTGTAATCAACCACTATATATATATATATATATAAGCTTAAATACTAAAACGTCTATTCATATTTTTAATTTGGAAGCACAAACTTTTTCCTTTTTTTCCTTTTATTTTTCAGTTTGTTTTAATTTTAAATTTTTAATATTTTTCATATTTCTTCGTTTTTTTTTTTTTTTTTTTTTTCCTTTGCGTGGATTTCATTTTTTTTTTTTTTACCTTCAAAAGTTTTAATGAAATTTCAAAAGTTCTCATTCAAGTTTGTGATTGAATTAGACTAAGAAGATAAGTGTTTTTATAAGCTCCACTTTACGACATTTCTTAGCTTTCGGATATAATTTTAGTGGAAGATGAGGAGGTAAGTGTGTGATTTGTAATATATAATTTCATGCATATTTACGTTTATAAATGGAGTTTTAAGTGCAGTAACCGTCCTTAAATAATATGGAAAGGGAAGGTAATAAAGAGGGTAACTAGGAGTTAGTGGGACTCGAATCTCCTTCGGGTGGTTACAGAGTCAGAGTTTCTACCGCTCACGCCATTCAGAATCCTACCTAAAAAGTTCGTTTAGTACAGGGGTTCCCAAATGGGGGTACGCGGCATTGTGCTTTTGAACTAACTTTCACGTGGAAAAATACTGTGAAAAGACGGTGTAGCGGCTACACCGTCTTTTGAACAATTTTGAGTAGAGGAGGGGGGCGGTACGGGACACTTGCCAAAGTCATAGAGGGGTACGCAGCCGAAAAAAGGTTGGGAACCCCTGGTTTAGTCAGTGGGTATGGTGATGGTATTACTCAAAAGCAATATTTTCAAGGTCCAAATCAAAGACATGTGAACATTTTCACGATGAAAGATTTTATTCACACTAATAAGTTAATAACCTTACTTAACCTAGCTGAACCTAACCTAACTAAGGCTAAACTAATCTAACCTGTGCTAGCCTAACCTAACCCAACCTAATCTGACATTAAACACTTGTCAATAAAATATCAATTTGTGAAATGTTTGCCAGTAAGTAGCTTAGGTAAGTATTTAGTTTCGGGGCCACCTACTTTTTAAATCCTTGATTGACCAAAAGTTAAAACGATCACCTAACCTAGTGTAATCTAACGTGCATTTAAGATTCACCCTGATTAGTTGGATGGATGAAGTGGGGGAGGTGATCACCGAAATCTGGTGTCCCCGAAACTGAATATTAGCCTTAATTTTGTTAAATACGTGGAAAGATCTTTCTGTGTCTGTTAACTATATATATATATATATATATATATATATATATATAAAGAACGACGCTTGTATAGAAGAACGTTCCGCACAAGATGAGGAGGGAGAACGAACAAATGAAAAATGAGGTAACCACCCGGGAATCGAACCCGGGATCTTCCGATTGCCGGTCAGATATGCTATCCACTACACCATGGGCCTCGATTAATCAGAAGTCGTAATTCTCCTACATACGAGCAGAAACCAATGCCCTGAGGGGGCACCTTCCGCATACCGCACATATATACATTTTAACTGCAAACAACACACAGTATAATTAATGTAAAGAACGACGGTTGTATAGAAGAACGTTCCGCACAAGATGAGGAGGGAGAACGAACAAATGAAAAATGAGGTAACCAGCAGGGAATCGAACCCGGGGTCTTCCGATTGCCGGTCAGGTAGTGGATAGCATATCTGACCGGCAATCGGAAGATCCCGGGTTCGATTCCCGGGTGGTTACCTCATTTTTCATTTGTTCGTTCTCCCTCCTCATCTTGTGCGGAACGTTCTTCTATACAAGCGTCGTTCTTTACATTAATTATACTGTGTTGTTTGCAGTTAAAATGTGTGTGTATATATATATATATATATATATATATATATATGCACACACACACACACACACACACACACAGTGGCGTTCATAAGTATTTGTACAGAGAAATATTTCAGTTATATTCGTTCTTATCTTTTTTACCATGCATAGGATAGTTATGAAACGTTTACCGTTTGTTTGGAAAAATTTAACAAATGAAAAATTATTTCAACTCCAATATATAATGCAACACACCAAGAAAAGGAAAAAATTTAAAATGCAAACGTTTTCGTATATTTACTTGCAAAATTATTTAATACTTTGTGTGTTCACCTTTTGCTTGAATGACTTCAATGATTCGTTTTGGGTATTTTTCTACAAAGTTTCCACATCTCTCAGAAGAAATTTTAGCCAATTCTTCTAGAGATAATTGTTGCAATTCATTCAGATTCGAAGGGTTTCTTCTACGGACAGCTTTTTTCAAATCAAACCATGACAACAAGCTTTCCTGTACCAGAAGCACTAAAGTACCCCCAAAGAAGCAAACTACTACCACCATGTTTAACTGTAGGGGGGACTTTTTTTTTCCTTGAATGTAGTATTTGATTCGTTGTTCCCGACTAATTCAATTTCGGTCTCGTCTGTCCACAGAACTTTCTTCCAGAATGCAAATCCCTCATTTTGATGATCCTTGGTGTCCTTTAAATGAGCTTCTTTGTGCGCGCGCTTTTCGTAGGAGAGGGTTTCTTCGTGCAACTCTTCCTTGCAGACTATTCTTTCTCGACTGTATATACTATGTACAGTTGGGGGATGGACAGCGATCTTAGACTTAATGTTTGGCAAATATCACCTGCAGTCACTCGAGGATTCACAGCAGCCATTCTTTCAGTCCGTTTAGATGTACGTTCTGAAATCTTGCAAGGTCGTCCACACCTTGGTAGAGTTTTGATTGTTCCAAAGACTTTCCACTTCTTTATAACTACAACAACCGTCGTAAATGAAATTCGAAGTTCTTCTCCTATCTTCTTATAACTCTTTCCAGACTCATGTGCAGCAATAACAGAGCTCTTAAAATCTGTAAACAGCTCTTTACAACAATGACCCATTACTTACTAATGACTCGTTCAGTCATCCGTCTTCTGAAGATTCAAAGAGAAAATTCTGGAGTTCAAAACTGCCAACAGTCCCTAATCAGTAAACAGATAACTACTGACGAATAATTTTGTAAATAAATGTACGAGAACTTTTGCATTTTATTTTTTTTTTATTTTCCTCAAATTCTTTGATGTTTTACATTATATGTTGAAGTTTAATTTTTTCATTTGTTAAATTTTTCTAAACGAACGGTAAACTTTTTATAACTATCGTATGTATGGTACAAAAGATAAGGATGAATATAACTGAAATATTTCTCTGTACTAATGTGATAATAAAAACCCACTCTAATAGACAGAGTTTATTTCCACAACAGTTTCGATGCTCACTGGCATCCTCTTCGGGTGGATACAGAAAAACGAATGAACTCAAAAACAAGAGGGAAAACAGTCCAGGGACCATTAAGAAATTCGCACCTAGGTTAGATCCCGTTCTCCCGACACTGGAAGGGCATTTTTATTAAAGGGACTCGCTTATAAGTACATTCGCACAAATTTAAAACCATCTTCTTGTTCTATACATACAGATTCAATTTTTTTTTAATATAATTATTACACTTATTATTAAATTTATGACATTTAATATTGCATTATTATTTATTACAGAAATTATAAATTTATTATTTCATTGATTATTACATTGTTGTTTATTATACAGAAATTATAAACCGAAAAAAGAATGAAAAAGGCGAAAAGGAATAAATGTTAAAAATGTAAAAAAATGTAAATGCAATAATAAATGCAGTAATTATGTCAAAATAATAGAATCTGTATGTATAGAACAAGAAGATAGTTTTAATTTGTGCGAATTTACTTATAAGCGGGACCCTTTAATAAAAATGCCCTTCTGGGGTCAGGGGAACGGGTTCTAGCCTCGGTGCGAATTTCTTAATGGTCTCTGGATTGTTTCCTTTTCGCCTTTTTCATTCTTTTTCGGTTTATAATGCAATATTAAATGTAATAAATTTAATAATAAATGTAATAATTATGTAAAAAAATAATAGAATCTGTATGTATAGAACAAGAAGATAGTTTTAAACTTGTGCGAATGTACTTATAAGTGGGTCCCTTTACTAAAAATACCCTTCCAGTGTCGGGAGAACGGGATCTAACCTAGGTGCGAATTTCTTAATGGTCCCTGGACTGTTTTCCCTCTCGTTTTGGGGTTCATTCGTTTTTCTGTATCCACCCGAAGAGGATGCCAGTGGGCATCGAAACTGTTGTGGAAATAAACTGTCTATTAGAGTGGGGTTTTATTATCATATTTTGACCGTCACGTAGAAAAAAAGTGAAGTTTTTGCATTCTGTACGAATACTTATGAACACCACTGTATACTGTATAGTGTTTAAGGTTACTTGAATTGTCTTCGAACGATGATTCAGAATTAACCTACGGCCAACCCCTCTGCAGCATCCCGCTTCATTTGCGAGATTTGGTGGAGGAGAAAGTGTTTTTTGCACTCTCTTTTTTGCCCTCGTAGCCAGCTACGAATGGGTGGTCATGGACTTTGCACAAGAACCCGTCCAGCTGATTCTTGAAATTATTAACACTGATGTGCTGGAAACTCCTTAGTTTTCTTGGCAGCAAGCGTTTTGGGTCTTGTATTCGGAGGGGATTTTCTATTTTCATATTCATGGCCCCCCATCACACCGCAGATGGGACAGTACAGAATCTTTTCTCATTTCAGTATTTCAGGGTGCTTTTATATCATTTCTAAAGTTTGCGACATATCCTTCGAGATTTTCCATTCCTATATTATTGTGTATCGCGAACGTCGTCTTTCCAAAAAGTAGAATTTCAGGGATTGTAGTCGAGACTAGTAGTCTTCATCTTTCGTGTCTTCTATTCTGGACGTAAAAGTCCTTTGTATGGCTTCTTTGTTTGCAATGTCTCCTTTTCTGTCTGGGCTTAAAAGTAGTAAGCAATATTCAATTATTGGCAGGACAAAACTCGTCCATGATTTTAGTATGACGTCTGTTTTTCTGCTGTAGAAGCCCCTCCAGATAATTCCCATTGCTTTTCCAGCTGTTGTAATTTTGATTTTATCGTGTTCTCCGAATTCTGCATCCGATAACTATTACTCCGAAATTCCTGACTTGTGAGTTTGATGTCATCTGTTTGTATTCAAGTGTTTTGTACTCTTTATTCTGTAGCTCCTTGTTGTTACCATATCTTAATTAGTTGAAATTTTTCTTCGTTGAACTTCATATTGTCGTTTTGTAATGATGGTTTTAAAGTACGCTCAACAACTGCATCAAAGAACAAGATTTACGTACTTTGCTTTCAGTGGAAATAATATTTAAGCTTCACAAGACTGTATCTCATATATTCGCAAAGGCTAATTTTTTTCCAGTTTAGAAATTATTCGTCTTCGAAGTTGAATGAGATAATTTCCATATCTCCATCTAAATTACCTTTTAAATTAGATTAACTTAAGAATAACCTCAATGGAAAATACGAGATACGAGTCTTGAGTACATCTGCTAAGAATGTACTCAATTTCAGAATTTCAGATGTTAATGTAATTTTTTTACTATATTATATATATATATATATATATATATATATATATATATATATATATATATATATATATATATATATATATTTATATATATATATAATATATACAGTATATCCAAATTTATTTTACATATTTTAACTCTCTGTGGACAGAATTTTCTGTAAGGTTAAATTATAAATGCGTTATGAAAGGTTTGAATTTTTAAAATTCTCTCTCTCTCTCTCTCTCTCTCTCTCTCTATATATATATATATATATATAAAGAAAATAATTTGGTTTCCACTGGATTGGGGTAAGAAACCAGAAATACCTCGAACACGAAAGAGAGAAGGTATCGAAGAAGAGAAAAGCTAGGTACCGAAAACGCACACATCCGTTCACACACGCATCTTGATGGACCAGTACTCCTCCCCACTCACCGAATGGATACATTTAACACCTAAGTGGCGTTTCATACGCCATGCGTGGTGGCGCTGCTAAGATTTGCCAAAAATATACAGTATGTGAGTATGTGAGCATAATGTTATTCTGTTTGAATTTACAAGTACAATTTATTTTCGTGTTGAGTTTACAGATATATAAAAATGTACAGATATATAAAAATTATTATTCTTGAGTGAATACAGGCCTGTATACGGAACATTTACGATTGTAAATGCTTGTGGTTTTTGGCCCACTTTGTTGTAGAGCAAGTCTGGGGCAGTACGAGTGTAACTTTGATTAATATAAGTAAATTTGTGATGCCTTGGGGAGGAAACACAAACTTACGGTGCGTCTTGCTCCTCAAGAATCATGCACCATGCAACGAATAACTGAAGGTGTCCGCAATACAAACACGAAAACGAATATGGATTTGGATATTCTTTGAACTGACAAGACACAAACCATTGTTGCTTTCAGTAGTGATGAACCACGCACGAAAGCCTCGTCGGTATATTGCTTGGTAATGCTGCTGCGAGCTACTCGTACCTTGAAATGGGCGTATGACCAGAATGATGCTTTATGTGAAACGATGTTAAACTCCCCATCCTTCCACTTAAGCTATGAACCCATCGATTAATAGATATATATATATAATATATATATATATATATATATATATATATACAGGGTGAGTCAAAAGTCTGGAAACATAGGAACTATGCTTTTCAATGCAAATATACATATATATTTGCATTGAAAAGCGTAGTTTATATGTTTCCAGACTTTTGACTCACCATATATATATATATATATATATATATATATATATATATATATATATATATATATACACACACACACAAACACACACATATATATATATATATATATACACACACACACACACACAGTTATACAGTATATATATATATACACACCAGAATCCCTACTGCGCCTTGTACAGCAAAAGCCCCCGAAACACAACCTACAGGGGGCGGAGACTGGAAGGGGCGGGTGTTTTACTAGAACCTTCCCTCGGTGCCTCGGTGGCATAGTGGTTAGCATCGCTGACTATGAATCCACCTGTCCCGTTTCGATTCTCGGTAACGGCAGGCGGCGCGCAGCATATCCAGCTGTTCATCTTTCCATAAAATAAAATTCGTTGGTAGATAAATGGGTACTGTTACATATGGGGATATGATAAGGAAATTGATTACTTAATTAAATACTAATTTAGCCTATAAATAAATTGTTCATGAAAACAAAGTTTTGTTTGTGGCAGGACGATTTATAAATTCTTAAGCACATGAAAGTTAAAAACACATGCACGTTAAATACTCATGTAATTTAGGGTAAAAGACATGAATTCAATTGTCTATTTAACTCTATACAATTTCAAATAACAATTAAATTAGGGAAAGAAATAAAAAATTAAGTTGTGAAAAAACATGTGATCGTCACACGTTGTTGCTGCTTCTCGCGTCTCATGCAAAAACAATGCGGAGGAGGCGCTATCAAATTGAACGTTCATTTATAAAAGGGAAACTGCATTCAAGTTTAAATTGTTCGAATCGATAACGTTACAATTACATCTTCTTTTCTGAAAGGTTAATAATTCTTAAAAATAGGATGAATCAACTTAAGAGAATCTTATTTGGGTGTCAGTAAATCTTACACCTGGCAGCAAGTGGATACAACACGCCGAGTTAAGGAATAACTTATAAAAATTAAATCGGATTGACGGAGAAATAAGACTATATAACAAGTTTTATATATATAACCTTGGGTTAAATTTATATAAGGTGGTTTAAAGGAAAACAGGCTAAAATAAAAATATAAGTCATGCAGTAAATATAATATATAAAATCACGTCATATAATAGTACCCTTTGTAGCCTTGTGGTTAAATCGCTGGGCTGCTGATCGGGAGGTCATGAGATTGAGTCCGGGCGAGGACTTTGCAATTTCTGACCACCTGTGGTGGGCAGTTGGTTCGGATTCCACGTTAAGCTGTATGTCTCAGTGGAGCAACAAGCTTAACCTTCGTCAGAGTGAACAATTCGGGCGGAAGCAAAACGAAGGTTAACCAAGGTTCTCCCTTAATATTTATACTAAATTTGGTGCAGATTGCACTTGCCGTTTAGGCGTGTATAAACGAACATAGAAAAGACAAACAAACAGACATCGTTCCCTACATACATAAATAAGATATAAATATAATATAAATAAGATATGCACTGACCTGAAAAAACAAAATAACGTTTCATCCGCCAACTAGATAAGAATTTCCAAGAAAAATTCTTCGAGTTTTCATCCCCTATAAATTTAAGATGCACTGTCGCTCATAGCTGAGAACAGAGCTTAAGCTACAGTAGAATACGCTGACAGCGCTGTGTTTGATAATGCGGTACGCGAATAACAAGGCAAAAAATATAAGACCAATTTTTATTACGCGGGCCAAGACACGAGTAACGTGGTACTTTTTAAGCTAAACGGACAAAATTCAAGCCAGGTACCCAGCATCCGCGGGCAGATGCGAGCCGAGAGCTTGAAACTGTAAGTGAATGATCGACGTGTAGTATGACGTGGTTGATGTTATATTTTATTATTTTATGTGTATTTGCTTGTTTGCTTGTTTATTATATGTTTAATTATTATTAAATTTATTTACAGGTCAATAGATTCTACTATTAAAGTATAGTGTTACGCTAAATTTTAGGCCAAAGTCGTATACTTTGGGGGTATTCTGAACCTAAATTAGTTTTTCCATTAGAGCTTTTACAATAGATAACGCGGACCGCGATATCGCGGGGGTCTCTCGGAACGTAACCTCTCGTTATCAGCATATTTTCTTCAAAGGAAATTACACAGAACCTGTCAGTGTTATGATTTTTTCTTGTGACCAGTTACTTAAAGTGACCACTTTGGTAGGGTCTTCATAATATAGTAACCAGTAGTATGACCTAAAAATGTTCGAGCGCATATGCAATTGCAATGTTGATCAATTGTTGCAAGGTGCCAGGCCCCTTCCCCCCTTGTTGCAAGGTGCCAACCCCCACTCCCCATGGTGCTAGTGCCTTAAAAAAGGGTTATGCAAGCAAGGGGGAGTGGTTTACCACCCAAGCTGCCGGCCAAAACTAACCTAAGAGAGAGGAGGAAACCCAAGCGCATAATGAGCGCTGTTGACCTCACAGCTGGCTTAGAAGGCTTAATCCGCCAGTTGGCTGTAAATTTGTCTAGAAAGGAGTATATATATATATATATATATATATAACTTTTGTAGTGCCATATCGCTCTATTTATTTAATTAGTGTATATATTAATGGAGATGTTCTTGCAGGTATGTCGCATCACTTAATGAGCGGTCTTGACAGAATCAGCTGGCTTAGAAGGCGTAACCAGCCATTTGGCGTAGTGTACACATATATATATATATATAATTATTGAAGCACACATGCATCGTTTATATATTCCCATCATCCCAGTTATTGTTTAATATCGTTTATACACACACACACACACACCGGAAAACACTTATTTCTACGGTTTATTGAATAATAAAATACAACTATATAATTCTGTTTATTTAGTTGAAATATTGGAAATAATTTAGCATACATGAAATATATAGAAAATAAATATACAATAAAAAATAGTTCAGAAGAATTCTCTACAGCAAAAATTACACACTTTAAACAAAGGATATATATATATATATATATATATATATATATATATATATACACACAGAGGGTCATCAAATTATTAGAGCCACTACATAAAAAATAGTTTTTCTTGTATAAGTTTATTTCTAATGCTAATAATAGTAAAATTTGGCTAATTTAAACACTTATTTTATTTCAGAACATATTTATATACACTCTAAAGTCATATTAATCACATTTAGTACTTAGTGGGTCCTCCTTTGGCCTTAATTAAGGCAGCAACCCGTCTAGGCATACTCTCTATACAGGCTTGCAGCTGGCCTGTATCTCAGGATCACGGTTCCAAACGGCAATTATTCGTTCTATTAACTGTATTCGAGTTGTTATTTCCTCGCCTTTCAGTCTACGCTTTACTATTTCCCATAAGTTTTCGATAGGGTTCATATCCGGAGAATTTCCTGGCCAATCCACGAGAGGAATATTCTTTGCAGCCAGAAAACTTTTAACTGACTTTGTAGTGTGGCATGGGGCCGAATCTTGCATAAAATGGAATGGCTCACCATTTGGAAACCAGTCGGCGATCTGTGGAATAAGTCTTGTTTCCAAAACCTTTCGGTATTGGTCCTGCCTCATAGTACCCTCAACAATGTAAATTCGTCCAGTACCTTTACTGCTTATCACTGCCCATATCATGACAGATGTTGGATGCTTAACCGTACTTACGACACAGTCTGGATGATATTCCTCACCAACACGTCACCTAACGTACTGTGATTTATCAAACATGACTAGGAATGTGGATTCGTCACTGAAACACACCTGCAAATGAAAAGAGAAAGAAATGATTGCAACCAAAATGAAATGTGCCTTGTCATACAAATATAAATAATACATTTTACTCAAAATAAGCATAAAAGATCACTAAAATATTGTGACTTACCGATTTCCAGTCATCTACAGTGAACTTTGAGTAGTATTTAGCCCACTTTAAGCGTTTTTGATCATTGTTGGAGTCAATTTTGGCGTTTTCCTTGGCCGGCGACTAGTCAATCCAAATTCCCTGGCACGCCTTCTTAAGGTCATTGTCGAAATGTTGATGTTTTCCTTTTCCAGCTCCAATTTAAGTTTGTTAGTAGTGCTTCTCCTATTATTTACTAGTTTCTTTTCACTGCATCTGTCGGCTCTAGGTGTAGTTATCCTTTTCCGACCACATTTACCTTTCTTTTTGGAGTCAGCTCTGGATTATCCCCTTCAAATTTAATTTTTAATGCGATCCTGTCAACACTCGCACGTGACACATTCAGTTCTCGGGCTATTTTTCTGTGAGAATAATCTGTTGCAGTCAGCAGCGAGAGCATTCTACCTTTCTTCTTTGGCAATAGATCACATTTCTTACCCATGTTGGGTAGCCTACAGTACATAAAAGTTATTCCTGTAAAGAAACACTAATTTAATAAAGAGAATCACAATACGTTGCTGAGAAACAATATCATATGGGTGTATGAGTGCATATTCCACGTACAATGGTTTAAATATAATAACTTATTAACTTAACATACACTTAACACACCTGACCACTTGACACAACCTTCCACGTTCACAGCTGAAACACTACTGAACCCACTTTTCACATAATCCTCTCCCCCTACTCCCCAAATTAACCCCTATCCCCAGTTTCTGTTATTCAGGTAGAGAACACTACATGTGTTAACAATTTGGAATAGTGTCTGCATACTTAAAAGGTTATTATTTAAACTAAAAACAGCATATTATAATGAAAATGTGTTTCTGAAGTGGTGGCTCTAATAATTTGATCACCCTCTGTATATATATATATATATATATATATATATATATATATATATATATATATATACATATATATATATACATTCTTAAATAATAATATTAGTATCCTAGAAATATATATACACACATTTAATATATGTATGAGGAAATACTCACTTATATATAAGCATAAAAATAATAATAATGGTACAGGAGAAGTCTATATACACATTTAATATATGTACGATCAAATACACTTATATATATATGTAAACTTCAAAATAATAGTGCAGAAGAATCCCAATACATAAGCAATATATATATATATGTGTGTGTGTATATATACATACTGCGCTTAATTAAAATACTAAACTCGCATGTGATCGCTTCTACAGTTACATCATTGTTGCTTTGTACTATGCAATAAATACAATTTAACATTATTTCACCACTCAAACTACGCGGATGCCTATACTCAATGTAAAAGGCCTTCAATTCGTTTAACACTATTTTTGTGCCCACTTTACAATTCGCTGGCAAATTATAACTCTCTTGAAACATGGATAGAATACAATCAAAAGCACGCACAAATTGGGCATCGTTTGCTATATCATTATTAAATTCAAATTTATAAACACTCCTTTTCAAACGAGGGTTTATTCTTTCCAGTCCGAGCTTTTCAACCGTGTACTCTTCTTCACAACTCATATCGGCAGTTGAAATAATCTTCTAAGTCGTAGCTGACAGCTGCTTGTTATATAAAGAAATAGATCTTCAGGGTGAATAGCGTAGTTGAGCTCAGCCCTGTACCGCTCAAGTTCTTTGAACCAAAGTTCAAGATATTTCGAAGAATCTATACCTTTTAAATAGGCATCCAGTTCCAAACCATTCTCGCCTTGCTCAGTCGTACACTCGGTAAACCCGTCGAGCAGAACGGTGTATACGTATTCAAGAACCGTGTCAAAGTAAAGCATATCCGTAACACGTGCGTCTAATATAGGCTTTAGCTTGCGGAAACCGACGATTTCAAACATTCTGTCGAGAATGAAACGGTTTCGCGTGGGGACAAGGACGTTATTATCAGATGCATTCTTCCACATCAATCGTATATCAATGCATGACTGGTCGCGATTTATACACAACGTATAAATAATGGCATATAAAGGTGCATCCCTAATCTGCTCTCTTCTTGTGCCTACACCAGAGGTATTTTACAATGATCCTCGCCCCACTTCTCAACTATCACGAAGATTTTATTCATCTCCTCAACACATAAATAATAACATTCCGTTTACCAGAGTTTGTTTGTCTACAACGCGTTTCCAGTACATAGTTAACAGTGCCGGTTTTACGCCTGAACACACGCAGTGACTTTGTCACAGATACATCTTATACGGCATTGTGGATACTGCTCAACAGAAGCTCCATCATTTTCTATTGTGAGGAGTGTACGTCCAGTCGGGTCAAGCTCTGAGCTGATTATGAGCAGTCAGTGAGCGGTTTGGCTCGGCGGGAGGTGTTGGGGGGGGGAGATAAGTCATATGTGCGCGTCATACCAAGCGTTAGTGATTCGTGCACGGGCTTGCTCCAACATGAAAGAGTCATGTGAATACTTGTATCCCATTATGTCAGGCAATCAGAATTTTTCTGTTACATGAAGTAATAACGGCTTTAACGTTTTATCGAAACCATACAGCTTGGTTCAGGGGTATTCATCATTGTATTTTCTCGAACCACACACATTTTATTAACACTCCGGCGCTCTATCTGAGAGAAACATGTGTCGATATCTGTCCTTTTTGCTTAGCAGGCGATACTCATCCCTAAACTCCATTAAAAACTCACACAGGCCTTTAGCCACAACCTCACTGCGAACCTCATGATATATATGAACGTAATGATAAAAATATTTTAGACTGTCCATAATAACACGATTTACATTCTCAGACGCAGGGTATGCGTACTCGGTGTGATGTAACATGACATAATACCGCTTGTCACACCATTTGTCAACAAGAGTCACTACCCATACCCGTTGCTTCTCTTCTGCACATGACTCTTCTTTCACTTCGCGGTGTATGTACGCTTTTACGCAGTTTAGTCCTACGACGTAGTCCATCACATCGTTTGAGCAACGAAAGCTCGCAATGCTCTCGCCAGAATAACCGGAGAGTGTTTGGACCTCCTGCTCCTCACGTTTCGCTCTGCTCAATATGGCATTAAAAGCCTCAAAGGAGGGAGGGGAGGACTCGGGATTTTTTGAGTGTTCACCACATCTGTAGACTTTACCGAATACCACTTCATGAATGTCGAGCACGCAATATCAAAGGTAGCCACTACTTTTTTCGTCTACGCGAGAATTCTTCAAAATACACGTCTGAAATTCAGGGCTTGTTGAGGTCAACTGAGCACGCAGGGCAGAGATATGATCAACTAGTGGTCGGAGTCACGTGACCCCTTTGATCGGCCATAGAGTGGGCGGTACTTAGCCTTTTACTGCACACACACACACACACACACACACACACACACGCACACACACACACACACACACACAGAAGAAGGAGAAAATGAAACGCTAAATGAAACAATTTACTTTAAATAAATAGACATCATCAACAAATAATTAGTCTCTAATTCACGGAATATATTCAACTAAGCGTAATAAACAAACAAACATATCGTTAACAAGTAAATGGACACACACACACACACCACACACACACACACACACACACACACACACACATATATATATATATATATATATATATATATTAGGGTGGCCCTTATTTTTCGAAATTGCAAATCTCACCGTCTCACCCCATCAATATATTCCATTTGACAAAAAAACAAAATGTGCAAAATCTCAAGTAATTATAAATATTCTTATTGGTCCCGCACAAGGACTCAAATTTAGTTAATTATTGAAACATAAATACACGAATTTTTTATTAGCGTTCCATTATAAGGGCAAATAACGGCAGTTAAAGAACAGCATAAACTAAAATAGACATTGACTGCTGATTAATTAGAAACTGAATTGAACTAAACATTTTAGGACTGAAAGCATAGTAAATTTG
>JAJOZX010002263.1:452500-482500 GCA_023014485.1 Bathynomus jamesi | reverse complement strand
TTCCTATATTTTTATAAATCTTATGATGTATTTTATAAGTAAAATGAGAATAAAAATTTTGTTACGAAAATTTTACCGCCTTTGTGGATTCCCAGAATTCAAAACTGGAGCGATGTTCACCAACAAAATTTGTTGAACATAAACAATCCTCATTAAATCATTAATTTTTAATATAATAACCTGAAAATTGGTGTACATATATACTGTTTACTTACTTTTGCTCTGTAGGAGTTTCATTATGATTGGTTAATAAATCTTGATTTCATGGTTGTTTTTAGATGAACCCTTTTTTTTAGCAGACGGTGTATATGGGTTAACATCTGTCCCACTAATGTATATATACACTCCTTCCAATTACCAAGGCTGAAATTAGTCCTTTTTTTTCGCGTCCCATTTCAACCTTTATCTGTCTCTGGCCGATAGTGTCTTGATAACGGAGGGAAATATTTTCATTTTAACCTCGAATTACTTCATCGAGTAATATATATATGTGTAGATGTGTAATTAAAAAATTTACAAAAAGCGCAAAACCGTATTACACTTTAAGACTGCTTTCCGTGGTAGTGATGAATAATATAATAATGAGATTAATAAATCATCCTAATTGTAAATAACCATCGTTATATTAGAGAATGTAGCGAATAGGATATATTTTGTGGTGATATATATAAATATATAAACCAATTTCTGTGTGATTTTAATTCAGGCCATCATGATTTATTTCGTCTATATTTTCGAATATATTAATTTATTTCCAATAATTCGACTAAATAAGCAGAATGACATAGTTATGTTTTATTATTCTATTGTTAGTAATAAATCTTAATTATATTGACAGAAAAGGTTTGTGGTTGGGAGTTCGACTACCGCTGCTTCTGGTAAATAATATTCTAGGTGGCATCATACTTTCAATAATGATATCTGGTAACACCGTTTTCCTATGAAGACTTTGTGGTCGGGGTTCGACTCCCATCATATTTTGTAGATGCATTGCTGTCGATCTACTTTTTTCAATATATATACACATATATATATACTGTATGTGTACAAGAGAGAGAGAGAGAGAGAGAGAGAGAGAGAGAGAGACGAGGCAGGTAAATTGTGCTTTCATAAAAGTTATGCTGGTTTCCCGCATCTGCCTCAAATCAATAAAAAATTTGATGATTAGACGCGGTTCGCTATAAATCCAAAACAAAGTGAATTGCCATGTCATTAATTGGTGAAGAACTATATATATATATATATATATATATATATATATATATATATATATATATTAGAGTCATGTGGCTATTTCTAAATCGGCCGTTTAAAAGACAGATATGCATTTATCCTTTCATGCGGAATGTATAAATTAACCTCGCCTTCATTTCTCTGACGAGGTGCAAATACACGGAGGGAATCAATACAGTTCTTCTAATTATGCATAAGTGCCCGCCTAAAGGGCCAAATTAAATAAAGGTTATTCAATTTGTGGATGAAATTTTTTGTGATCCCATAATGAATAAAATATATATGTGAGCCTTAAGGGATTGACAAGCGCTTCACAATTATTCAAGGACTGTTTCAATTTGAGGAGGAAGTTTTTTTGTGATCCCATCTAATTCGGCTTATTATTACTGTGTATATATAATTTAGACGTGTAGTTGAATAAACCATTATTCTGTAATTAAAAACTTATTTATTTGCTTGAATAACAACATGAAAATTAAACATTAATTAGTATGTATTTTTAATTTTTTTTTAAACGTAAATTCAATGTTTTTAAAATCATCATTGTGTTTTAAAAGTCTTTTGATTAGTTTTGTTAAAATTCGCGATATATTAAAACCCTCTGACGGATTAAACTTTTTTTAAGTTTAAATTTTATTTTATTTTTTTACTTTTGAAGTTGTAAATCGTGACAGCCCCTTTAAAGGAAAATCTTTAATAAGTGGAAAGGCAAATAACAGGTGTCCCACGATTGTTTGGCCTTAAGATAGATAATGGGACTTAAATTTAATGACATGCCTAAGTAGACAGCACCACAGAGAATTGCTTCTTGTATACCGATAGATCGAGAGAGAGAGAGAGAGTAGAGAGAGAGAGAGAGAGAGAGAGAGAGAGTTTGCGTGTATTATAAATCGCTGTCGCGAATACTGCTTAGAAAATAAATTTGGAATTTCAGTTCACTTCACTTCGGATTAAAATCTCGACGAAGGGTATTAGCGATCGGTCGAGTCGAAATTTTACCTGTCGCTCCATCCAATGCAGGTGAGTTTTGCTTCATTAATTTCAGGTGCAGAGACGTCCATCTGGCGACTCATTAGTCTAAGCCAAAAAAATTGTAGAAATAAATTTTGAAAAAACGTGAATAGCGAATAAAATATAGATGTGAGCCTTAAGGGATTATATATACATATACAGTACTATGCAAAAGGCAGAGACCACTGTCGATCTGATAACTATTAGATAATCTGGTGTATGAAAATTGGTTTTGAAACTAAAATACATATTAACTAGAATCTCTGGTTCATATTAACGTATAACTAAGTTATTACTTAAGTGTATAAAGTTGTATAAGCTGGATGACCCTCTAGTCTGCATAAATTGGACTTGAGGGTTGATTTATTATATTACTTATAACGCATGTGTTTAAAGATCTAGCTAACTATTGATGATCGATCTGCAGTAAATGCTCCAAAGCTATTGTTATATCAGTATTTACAATTAAAAGTATTGAAATATTCACTTAAATTCTGCAAAACAAATTTATCCAAAACGTTTCTCATTATAATCCTAATTCATGCTGTTTTTTTTCTGTCACAGGCTTAAGAAATGATGAAAAGTACAATTTCTGACGAGATTAGATATAAAATAATACATTTGCCTGGTGAGGGACTGAGTCAAAGAAAAATAAGTGAATCTACAGGTGTTTCCAAAACTGGTGTAAAAACAATCTTGGCTCGTCAGAGATCAAATGGGATCCCCAGTTGGTCGTCCTAGATTAGAGAGGCCTTCTAAACTTTCTCCATCTGATCTACAATATCTAAAGATTACTAACCTTCGAGACACGCAAATCTAGCACTTCACTTGCAGCAGATCTCGAAAAAACAACAGGTGTCTCAGTTGATCCCTCTACTGTACGAAGGAAGCTTAACTCAGTGGGTCTTAAAGGATGTGTTGCAGCAAAAAAGCCACTTTTAAGGAATGGAAATAAAGAGAAGAGAAGAAAATATGCTTTGGAACACAAGTATTGGACATCTGAGACCTACATCAGAAATTGTACTTTTCGTCATTTCTTAAGCCTGTGAAAGGAAAAAAAACAGCATGAATTAGGATTATAATGAGACACGTTTTGGATAAATTTGTTTTTCAGAATTTAAGTGAATATGTCAATACTTTTAATTGTAAATACTGACATAACAATAGCTTAGGAGCATTTACTACAGATCCATCATCAATAGTTCGCTAGATCTTTAAACACATGTGTTATAAGTAATATAAAAAATCAATCCTCAAGTCCAATTTATGCAGAGTAGAGGGTCATCCAGCTTATACAACTTTATACATTTAAGTAATAACTTAGTTATACGTTAATATGAACCGGAGGTTCTAGTTAATGTGTATTTTAGTATCAAAACCAATTTTCATACGACAGATTATCTAATAGTTATCAGATTGACAGTGGACTCATACTTTTTCACGGTACTGTTATATATATATATATATATATATATATACATACGAATAAATTTGACCAGAGCCTCACAATTATTCAAAACGAGTGACTATAATGTATATAGAGCAATTTAATTATTTATTTTTAAATATAAAAATAATTCTTAATAATGCATATACAACAATATTAATGAGTTGATGTGTGGCGGATACACATAGTAAAAAAATTCTTTATTCCAAAAAATTAGTTCTTTTTTTGGTCAGGATAAAATTGTTATCCATAAAGAATCATTTTTTTTATTATTGGAGGCATAGAAAACGGAACCTGGCAGTCAAAGGGTTAATGAGTCGATGTGTGGCGGATACACATAGTAAAAAAATTCTTTATTCCAAAAAATGACTACTTTTTTTGGTCAGGATAAAATTGTTATCCGTAAAGAATTATTTTTTTATTATTGGAGACATTACTAGAGAAAATGAGGATTTATGGGTAACTAATTCAAGTTCATACAGTGATTTTTTTCGGCCCCCCAAAAATGTCGAAAGTTAATTAAATTTAGTCCATTTTTCTGGCGTGACGTCATGGCATAGAAAACGGAACCTGGCAGTCAAAGGGTTAAGTCTATACACTCTGTTACGTTCGCTTATGAACTCGCCTATTTCCCTAGTCCACCACTTGGGGCTACCATGATTTCTAGCGCGCTTGGGCTAATAATTTGGTGATCACTACATCCCAAACTCTCACCTACTTCTAAACCTTCGACTATATTATCGTCGTTCGCCATCACCACGTTTAAGATATTTTCACCGCGCGTTGGTTCGGTAACCATCTGTGGAAAATATAAAAAGAACGCCTTTAAATTCGAGAATTTCGGCCTTAAAAATATTCTTTTTTTCTTGCATAATTTTATGACATCTATAAAATTTGTCACATTTTCAAACATTGACACCTTCCATAATAACAATTAACTAGCGTAGGCCTTGTGACTTGGAACACACATCCACCACGTTTAAATCTGTTTACAGTAAGGTTCAGTTTTCAATGAATTTTAGTGGCAAAATAGCCTCTTCCAAAAATCGGTGTTCTATACGCTACACCACTTCGTCCCATCCCGTTTAATTATTTATAAATTTATTCACAATTTCTATTTACAAAAATCAATTATTCATGGCATAAAAGGCTTTGTGGAATTTATTGATCATTTTATTTTTTTAAAATAAAACAAAAAAGATTATCCAATATGGTTAACTTTTACCTAAACTTTTAATTTTTATTTATCTTAGATGAATTATGCTCTCTCCACACAAAACGTTAATGATATCTGCAATGATCCTCAGTTTGAACCAGCAGAAGCCTCTACCTTCGAGATGTGAGTAATTACGTAACAATTTAATTTGTGATTCGGGCTATATATATATATATATATATATATATGTCATTCAGTGCTTAACTCTTGCAAGCGTTAGTTAATTTATAAAAAAGCCATAATAAACGAAGTGAAAGGATATCTGCACAGAGGTTCGAGACCCGGTGCTGGCAGGCGATGCGTAGTACACCCAGCTAATCTCCCTTTTGAGCCCAGTTAGGATAGTTGCTTTGTGTTTATTATTTGATCCGGATACCCTATCCTACATTTTCTCTTATTGTTACTCTCTAACTTCATATATATGTGTATATATATATATATATATATATATATGCTGTATATATATATATATATATATGTTTATGGAAGTATATGTTAACAACCCGGTTAGGCCACCTGCTTGCTGTTTATTATTTGATCCGGACGTCCTAATCGACATTTTATCTTATCGTAACTCTCCCCTCCAATATATACATCGCGGTGTCCTGACATATAAATGCATGTTTACTACAGGATAATGTGATAGGCTTTCTGTAATTAATGTATTCTATTAAGTATTTAGAGATTGAATTTTGTTTATCATATGTGAACGGTTAATAAATTTTGTAGAAAGTTCTACAGGTAGGGTTTTAGAATTACTAAAACTTTAAAGAATTCCAACGGTCCTGGCCTCGGGACCCTGCGCTGTAAGTTAGTGTACTTGTATTGCCTTGCAGCTCTCTCTATCTCTCATATAATATATATATATATATATATATTCCTCTGTGTGTCTTGTGGTGAAACAATAGGTTTTTAATTATTGTCCATTCTGTGTCTCCTTCGAGGTTATTTCGGCATATATATATATATATATATATATATATATATATATATATATATATATGGTGTGTTGTAATATTACATTTCTACTCATCACATTTTTTGTAAATGTTCATTAAAATAGCAGGTATCCTCAATTATAGATTAGTTTGCATTAGTACTGCGCTAGGCTTTCTGAATACAATTCGATTTATGAAAAAATTGGATTTTAATTAACAAAGATTCAGAAAATGTATGAACTAATGAAGTTAATTTCTTTTTAAAGGCCCGATGCGAAACTCGATCGTGTTACAGCTACGTTTTGTGATAGCTTTGAAGAAAAGCAAATAGTCGACGGCGATTTGGAGGTTTTAGTGGACACACGATCCACTGATATAAACACCGAGGTCGAAGTATTGGCTCATATCTGGTCCAACGAATGCCAGGTCATCGAGGAACTAATGTAAGATTTTTTGGTTAAGAACAAGACATTGTATTTTCATCAATTTATTAAATGATAGAAATCATGTTTTAGTACAATTCAGCTTGCAGAACTAATGTCCATTAAATAAGATTAACATTAATGGAGACATTTTACACAATATAGTTACAATTATATATACACGCGTAAAACTTTACACAATACATCGAGTGCGCACAAATGGGAACTTTTTTTATCTGTCTGCATACCAATTCATCATTCATCTCAGTGTCACACAAATCGAATAATTTTCAAAAAATTATAAATCCCTTCCCACGTGACATGTGTAGGAGAAATGAAAGACAATACATACCGAAATATTACTAAAATATACTTGTAATCGGTGGGGATTCCAGACAATTTCAGGGACATGCAGCTATTCGAGAAATTTTACAATAACCGGGTCACTCCAGGGATGAGTACCGAGTGAATTGAAATAATACATTCCCTATTTTTAAAGTATATTGCAAACCAATGTGTCCCCTCGCTCCCAACAACGTCGGTATTGACGATAATCCCCCGTATTTTCTCGTAGTTGGTAATTTCAAAGTTTCATTCTTCGCAAACACCGATAAATTTGGAGCGTGTGATTCGGTCACTTTTCATTACTTTCTGGAGTGTATTCGCGTCCATTTTAAAAGTCTGTGACTACGTTCCGGAAGCGATCGACCTCAATTAGGGCTTGTGACTCGAGGTATACTAGTACACTAATAGGCGCGTCTATCGGGTTGGCAAATTCCAGTCTGACTGAGATGTTCCCACTTTGTTGTGGACCTAAGTGTGTATTTACCGTAGCAGATAAGTCGGGGGTAATATCAAATGGGTAGAGGTTAAATTGATCGATGAATTCTTTCTCCGTTACGCCAATCCCACGCTCATCACAGCCACCAGCAATATGGGACAGAGTACTATAAGCTCTCGCGCAAAGCGGGAACACAACGTCTGATGAGTAGTCCGTATCCATAGTCCCACCAAACGCAACGCCATTCACATATAGATTTATATTTTTAAGGCCGAAATTCTCGAATTTAAAGGCGTTCTTTTTATATTTTCCATTCGTCGAAGCGTGATCCTGCATTCCAATTAATAAACTTTTAGGTAAATCTCCCAGGGCCACGTTTTGTAGCTGCTTCGAGGCCAACCCTGCAGGCACCGTGTATAGTTTGATCTGTACTCTGTTAATTGGGCATTTTACTGTTGCGTGTATTAAATTTTTTTTCAATTTCTACATATTTCGGCGAACTTAATTTCACTCACAGTACGCGAAGATATGTTTCCATCATGTGAATCACAACAGGTTTTGCGCCCTCTTCTTGATCAGGCCCCAGATTTATGCAGATTTTGTGCGGGTGAGCTTTAAATTCATATCCACCCCATTCATAAGCAGTTTCTCCTGGAACGTGAAGTCTGTATGCAGTCGTCCAAAACACTCGTATATCTTCTTTTTAGGATTTTTAAATTTATCCTTTATACTCCCTTCCTCTTTAGTCTGATAATTGCCCTCGACAGTTAAAAAGGTGTCCTTCGCTTCTTTTGAAAAGTTGGTAACATTTTCCAGATAGGTTCGTAAGTGATAATAACCCGTTCCTGCCGAGATGTTGACCTGGTTTAAATACACCTCACACTGACTGAATATGGAGTGTAGAAAGTTGGTTTCAGGGTATGCAGAATAACTATCATCGCAGTTCGTTCCATCAGAAGGCGCTATACGCAGTTTAGCGTACATGTGCATGCAGCTTGGATCAAAAAAGTATGGGCCTGAGCTGGGTATCACGAATTCTATAGAAGCACTCGGTGAACTAATTGTGTTTAATGGGTTAATTGTAATAAAGTCACTGTGCTCAATAGAAACCTGTGTGGGGCATATCAAAGAGGGACAGCTCCGATTTACAACATTGTGAGCTACACGGATGGATGAAGCGTGCCATGACGAGTCAAAATAGTGCCACCTCTCTCGACAAGTAGTAATCAGCCTATGATTCGTGAGAGCATGTCCTAGCTTATATCAGTTAAAAAAAGATCAACCATAGGTTCATTCGCTAGAACACTTCTTTTTTGATGTCCTTTTACGTTTAGCGCCACGTGTTGGTAACCCTTCTTCCGGACAGCCCTCTCTTCTTCTTTCCGCCACCACGCATTTTTCTCTTTGCATCTTTGATGATTTCGTCCCGTGTACGTTTGAAATGTTTTTTTAGAGCTTCTTTAGGTTAGTTCCACCCATTATGTCTTCTACCGCGTTAAAACCTGATTGTAACGCCTTCCTCCCGAGGTATCTAGCCCCCTCTTCAACAATGGGACAGCCGTGCGTAGTATGGTTGAAAAAATATCCAAGCCCACTCCCACTGATATCTCACCCTCGATAGACCGTGAAAGGCCTTGGGATCATTATAACTGGATGCGACGAAAGTATAGCTTCACTGTTAAGCTCCCATTACCAAATGGGAAATTTTTTCCATCAATCGTTCTTATATATATTGAGATATTGGTTAATAGATTAGTCGCAACATTCACATAAAGGGGCTTGTCATATGTAATACTCCAACTCTTCCGTCTATGGTTGGGAATGTGTGCAATGCGCAGCAGGCGCGCCTGGGTATCCCCAACTAATTGATGCTCCACGATATTGCTGTAAATATAGCACATGTCTGGGGATGGATAGCCTTCACCCAATTTCTCCAACTTCAACTGATACTATATTAAGCTGGACAAGTCATGTTGTGCCTCGTGAAAGGCGTCTCCATGGAGGGCTGCACCATATCGACCCTCGGCCACAATTGTGAACAGCTCTTTGTCTTTAATATTTCTACTAATCGTTGATTTTAACTTCAACGTGTCTGCAGGCGTGTCTATGTTTACGACTTCACAAAGTAAATCGGCGGTTAGGTGCGACTTTCAAGACTCTTGTTTAAGCCCTCACAATGTCCGGGCTGTCATAATGACCGAGTCCTAGTGTTACTTTTATACTATAGTACTGTACCCCACCGAACAGGACTGATCGCATAGTGTTATCTAACGTTATGCCTAATTTTTCACACTTATCGACTCTTTTAAGGATCAGAAATATGATCTGTTCATTTTCAAGAGCTAAAAATTTGGTGGCTAACTGGAATTCTCAAACACTAACTTCGTACGAATCACGTTCCAATTCAATGGCTTCATGGAGTTCTCTTACAAAGTTGGCCAGGGTGTTGTTAGGATGTACAGACAGAGAAGAGGACGTGAGTGTGACATAGAAGTGGTTAGGCGTCATGTTGCATACTATTTAAGCTTCATTATTGCATCAGTTTTTATATAGGTGTTGAAGCTTTCTGTGTATCCTAGCCATTTCACCAGGTACATTTTTCTATTTCCTGAACCTTTGCTGCCTAAAATTTTTTCAATTTTAAACACATTTTTTCCAAAATTAAATGTCACTTTCTGCAACCCCTTGCGGTGAAAGCCTCCTGCGATTTCTTCCCTATACATAATACAGCATTATCTCACCTTTAGGTCTCATAGCACTAACTTTAAAAATCTCACGTGTCCATCCTTGCTCAAATCCTTTCGCGAATTTATTTCCCGAACGCGATAGCCTTACATAATCATTGATTTTGAAACGTGTAGAGTGTGGCGGTGGTTCCATCTCTTCTCACATCAGGCTCTGGCGTACCTCTTTCTAAAACTTCGTTAGGTGTTGTGCCAATCGCGGATGGTGTGAACGGTTGTATGACGAGGCCAATGATCCCAGAATGTTTATATATCTGTATGTGTTTTTTGTGTAAAATAGCGATGCATGCGTTCCTTTATGGTACGTTGAACTCTTTCAGCTAAAGAGGCCTTATGTATAGAATTGCTAGTGTAGTAACTGATATTAAACTCTGTCAGCATGTTCTGAAAAGCGCGGCCTATAAATTCTTTCCCCATATCCGTACAAAAATAGCCTGGAACCCTGTTTTCTTTCAACATCAGCGTTTTGGTAGCTTTAGCAACTGTTTCAGGCGATTTATTTTTCAGAGGAATTAGCCACAGATATCTAGAGAATACATCTATTATGAATAGGATGTAGCGGTAGCCATCATTATACACTGAATATCTTTGCATGTCTGTTAAATCCGCTTGCCAAATAGAGTCAATCGAAGCCGCTGTTGTCTTGGCCGTTTTAAACCTTTTTCTCACCGGCTTATGAAGTGTATAAGCACTCCCGCAAAAACCTCTCAACATCTTTTTTCCCTACTCCATCATTGTAAACACCTCTGTACAGTCTATTAACACCGCCATAGGAGGCGGGTTAGAAATGTCATAATAGCGTTTTCTTAATATGTTACCCATTTACGTACTTTAGAGACACGTGGATAAGGTTGGCCGTTGTTGTTTGGTCTCTTCTTTCTCCTCTTCAAAGATGCTACTATTGGGGGTGATGGCGTACTCAGTTGTGACATGCGAGACTTGCTCCAAGTCTTTTAACCTATTCAGATTTCCTATCAATGTTTTGGGGACATTTATTTGTTGTAGTCTTGCTTTAATATGCTTCCATCCTGTGGTGAGGGCCTGTCCCACTTTCTCACCAGATCATGGACAATGTCGACGATATTCGATCCCTGTACCCTTGTTCCTTCAACAATGACCTCGCCTGTATCGGTCCACTGTATGATGGGGTCCTCACTCAATAGATTATAAAGACTTAAGCCTTTATTCCTCAATGTATGTGGGAGACTGCTTTTTAATACATGCTCGATGTGTTGCGTTCCGTTATTCTTTGGTTGGTCATCTCTAACGTCGGCCCAGGTCCTATGTCGCCATGCTCATCGTTGCTCGCGCTGTGCCTAATAACCACGGGGAGCTCTGTCGGATTCTTATAATCTTCGTACTCATGAAGAAATTTCTGCAGAGCCTCTTGGTACAAGATCCTTTTCTCATCAGGTGACTTTTCACTGTTTAATAGGTCTATCAATTCGCTTTCCATTCTTTTAAGCCTGCTTTTACGGGGTTCTAGAACCGTGTCTGGATCTTTGAACTTTGCAGTGAAGCATACACCTCGTGCGGAATCACTACCACTTTCTTCATTATATTAATCTAGTCAGTAAAGGTCCCAAAACTGAAAATAAGATGGGGAGGAATGATCCCCTCTTTGTACAATAATTCGCTTTTTCTTCCCCAGTTTGACTTTTACGAGCGAGCGTACGTATTATGTTCTTGTAACGACGTAGGCGAGCCTTCTGAGGGGTTTCATTGGCACATTACATTTTATAACATTAAGACAGATTTCACAGATGCATTTTAAAAAGTCGAGTCGATATTTTTAACAAACATCTGTGCAATGCCCGGGGCAATCGTTGATAGATTTTTATTAATTCACGATATTTCTTAGCCTATTTGTCATTCTGGAATATACACCGTTTCAGGCTCGTTTGGGAATATATTCGTTCTTAGAAGCACCCTAAACGTGTTTCGCGGGTGAAGGTCACAAAGCAAATATCCGTAACGCTGACTTGTAGCTTCTTTATAAACTTCCAAAAACTCCTTACGCTGATTCGGGAACATTTGATTGGCTAATACCCCAATTTGTGACACATCTCTACGTTGCGCGAATAAGACTAGATATTGTGTATTTAACGACACATCGCGCATGTATCTATTTTTGAAAAATAGATTCTGATTGATGAAGAATACGCTTATGTTAAGATGGTGGGAGAACACTGTAAATGTCTCGGCAAACGTTTTATCCATTTCCAACATGAGATCGTCAATTACAATGACTGTATGCTCATTTCCCTTTAACGAATTAACGTCATATACCCTTTGTGGAACAAAATATCATCTTGGTACTCGTTGAACACTGATTGGTACGTCGAATAGCACCATATTACTTTATGCACAAATTTTGAGAACATCTCCCCTTATCTTTAATGATTTTAAGCATAAACACAGTTTTACCACATCCTGTAGGGCCAGATATAATACATGTGGATGGGCTTGTGAACCTGAATTTTTCTACAGATTCCATCTCTAACACGTCACACCCCTAAGTGGAACATCATTTACAAAATATAACAAAATTTAAGTGCTGCTCCTTATATTCTTGTTTTTCTTCTTCCACAGAACCGTGAATGACGACGATGTACAGCACCCATCATCGATATTACACAACCCCGATGACAGTGTAGCTACAGACTCCACCCCGCTGACGAACCCTCACCAGCGACACCTCCACCACGTGGCAGTTCAAAGCGGAGGCACGATGATGAAGAACCTTCCACGTCAGGTATAAAACGTGCCAGGATGCACCGGTTGCTAGACCCCAGTAATAGAGCCCCAACCCTCTACGTCTTACGACACAACCCCACACTAGCTCCTCCTCAAATATACCCCCTTATTCCTGTTCAATTCCGGGTACATCCTCCACACCAGCAGCTTCTCGTGCTGTGGAGGAAGGTATAACATTCGAACTGGTGCGCACCGCTACCCCACCCTGCCCTGACTAGAAATCAGTACGTGGTCAGTGTTGACCCTGGAACCCTGTATAGCAACGGTGTTGGACTGCGGCGCGTAGTTGAACGTATTGTGGAGTTTGCCCTTCAGAACCGTGACGAACGTGAAGTCAGGACGAAGTTGCCCTTCAGGTTCGGGTCAGATGACGGGGATGTAGATGATTTTTGGGTAGTAATACCGTTCAGACGCTTGGCAGCTGTAGACATAGAATATATCTTGGGCCGTATAATGCAGGCCTCTCAAAGTAGTACAGCCTTCAATATGGACAACTTCACGGTAGATATTGACAGAGTATTCCGGGTTGCGGGTCATAGTGCCACACCTTATACTCTTAATTCAATTCTCAGGCTATTTACAGAAAGCATATAAATCGATCGTGGTTGCGGCTTTATAGCAATAGTCTTAGCTCATATGTTCTGTACTAAATACCGTCAAAATTTGGTGCCTACGGTTGTGCAGCGTGCCCGTAAACTGGCTTCAGATTGTAAGCTTGAGTTTGAGTGTAATATGGGTCCTGAAGAGCTGAGAAGGGTAGAGCAGGAAATGAATGTTCGTATAGTTGTATTTGGAATGGATGATCGTCGTAGGACTGTGTATGTTTTTAAAAGCTGTGTGAGAGATCGTACAAGACCTCTACTTATTTTAGGATTGTCAGGAACAACGTATCTCCCCATCCGTAATATAAGGACCTCTACGCTAGTTATGATAAAAGTCGAAAATATGGAAGGCATCATGATTTGTGTAAGGGATGTCTCGAGTTTGCGGATGATATAGTGAAACATTGTAAGGAATGCCACATGGTATGTGAGCAGTGTAAAAGCCCAAATGTGAAAGTCGTGTAGTTGAAGCTGAGAAGAGGAATGTAATGTGTGTAGACGTACATTTTTCAATAATAAATGCTTTGAGCTCCATAAGTCAATTGGCACTTGCAGGAAAATGAGAATCTGTGAATGTGGTATGTTTCATATGATGGATAATTGGGGTAAGTTTGAGCATAAATGCGATGAAATTCACTGTTCTACATGTCATGAAAAATATAAGGCGGATGGAGTGAAGCATGTATGTTATATGAAAGATGCTAAGCCTAAAAATAACCCTGTATAACCGTGTACTACGATATAGAAACTTACACAAACCTGAAACCAAAGAGGTTATCCCACATCTACTTAAGCCAGACTATCTGCGATGAGTGCATGGATCGAGTGTGATGAGTGTCACAAATGTGGTAAACGGACAAACGTTTTTAAAACGATCGCACACGACAGCCTGTGAAACTCTTTGTGTCCTATATTGTCAAGTTAGCGGACAAGTTAAAAAATGACTGTGTATATTCTTGCCCATAACGGGGCAAAATTTGACACACAGTTCCTTTATAAGGAACTGCTTGAACGAGTCATCAAGATATTTACAGGCGACCCCTTGAAAAGGAAACAAACTTATACAAATGCAGATAAGAGGTAATGTTCAGTTTAAAGATACTTTATTCACACCTTGTAAACTAGCCAAGCTACCCAAGGTGATGGGTGTAGCCGCCGAAGTTTCAAAAGGGTATTTCCCTTACACTTTCCTCACTAGCGACACTTTAAATTACGTAGGACTACCTCCCCCAAAACAATATATAACTACACCAACATGAGTGATAGTGAGCGTGAAGATTTTGACCACTACTACAACAGTTTTAATGAAACTAGACGATACAATATAGCTGATGAATGTGAGCGTTATTGCGTGAATGATGTACGCGTGCTTAGAGTATGTTTCCAGGCTTTAGAAGGATGTACATAGACCGTTTCAACTGCGATCCGCTGCAAGTCGCAACCACAATCGCCTCATTGTGTTTTACGGTGTTCAAGAATAATTTCATGCCTAAAGACACCTTAGCCGTCATTCACAGAAACAACCCTCGCAGTTATGGGCACAAGGATATTTACTGGCTCATACACATACAACAGTAGACCGGAGTATACATAAAACACGCCCGCAACACGAGAGAAGTACCCATTAAGGTTAATGGTCGTGTTTTTTGGGTTGATGGTCTAAGCGAAGACCGTACCACTGGTGAGAAGACTGTGTACTCCTTCAACGGTTGATGGTGGCATGGTTGCCCACGTCCTGAGTGTGGAATCGTAGGAGATATCGACGGTAGATCTCCTGCCGACAGTCTTGCACGGACCAGCACCCGCGATCAGCTTATAGGCGCCCAGTTCACTCACAAGATCTTGTGGGAGCATGAGTATGATGCACGGATGGAAACAGATGGACAGCAGGGTGAAGAAATAAACACGATCAAGCGTTCAATGATGTTGGATCCTCTCAAATGCGGTGACAGCTTGTTCGGAGGGCGTACAAACCCATTGAAGCTATACTTTCCACCTACGGAGGGCGTGAAACTCCATTACTACGACTTCTGTTTTTTTAAATCCCTACGTGATAAACAACAATCCGTACCCCGTAGGTGCACCTGAAAAACTGATGGGACCTGACCTGCCCCCATCGAGGTGTTCTCAACAAATTTGAACAAGTACTATTTCGGTCTTTCTTTCGTAGACGTGCTCCCCCTCACGATTTATGGATGCCAATCTTACCCGTCGTTATAGATCAAAAACTTATGTTTCTCCTGTGCGTGAAGTGCGCAGAGGAGAATAATGGGTCCTGTAATCATACAACCAACCAGCGGAAGATCAGAGGTGTATATACAAGTCCTGAGCAGTCCCTAGCCATCCGCCCTGGTTACAGAATAATGAAGATATATGAGGTGTGGAGGTTTCAGAAACTCCCCAACCTTTTCACGCCGTATATAAATACTTTTTTGAAGGATAAAGTAGAAGCATCAGGCTAACCGAGAGGGGTTGAGAGCGAGGGTAATAAATCGGCTTATATTCAGTTTTACCGTGACCGTGAAGGGATACAACTTGACCGGGCCCAAACTGTTAAGAACCCTGGCAAGTGCTTTAGTGCAAAGTTGTGCCTAAATAGTCCTTGGTGCAAGTTTGTACAGAATACAGGTAAGGAGAACGTTCACACAGCCTAAAGTTATAACGAGGTGTGGGATTATGCCAATGCCCCTGATAAAGAGGTTATGGAGATCGTGAATGTTGGTAACAAGTACATAAAAATGTACAACATAACCGAACTGGCCACAGATACGTCACGTGTTACAAACATACTTGTAGCCAGCTTCACAACGGCAGACGCACGTATCAAGCTTTGGGGACGACTGCACTCTCTTGGGCGGAGGGTGCTGTACGCTGACACAAATAGCGTAATATTCACAGAGGGAGAGTGAATACATGCCGCCTATTGGGGAATTCCTCGGAGAGTCGACTGACGAGATCAAGGATGAGTATGGTGATGGTGCATACGCTGACTCCTTTGTGTCAACATGGCCAAAAACTTATTGGGTACGGGTGAGGGTGGGGGAGGATATGAAATATATCGTGAAGGCTAAGGGTATCACGCTTAACCATGCGAACCGACGAGTCGTTAACTTTGACTCGTTGAAGGATCTAGTGTGCTTGGAAGATGAGGGCGACCAGCCACCCAAACTGACTGTGGGGACCCACAATTTTCGGGCGCAGAAACTGGGAGGCGTGAAGGAAATTAGGGGTACGAAGGTATGCCGTAACACCTATAGGAAACGTTACCAGGTGCCTGGTACCTATGATACCGTACCCTTTGGATACCATAATCCTTGATTGTTATATATATATATATATATATATATATATATAGAGGGTGTCCGAGAATTATCTGTACAATTTTTGGCTGTTATTAAAAGTCAACAATGAAGTGTAGAAATTCCAGTGTTGTCTCATTTTACAGAGAATCTCATTAAGTTTTTTCTGATACCAAGTTTTGACAAGTTTTTTAGAAATTCCAGTGTGTCCGAAAATTATCTGTACAATTTCATCTTTAAATAAAATTCTTGATAACACAGGTAAAATTCTTAAACAAGATTATTTAGAATCTGTATTTTCAAAAGTTTCTTTTATTGAAGTAACGTTGTTACAAACATTCGATATGTGCACCATCAGTGATTCGCAAAACATCCAATCGATACTCCAAATGTTGCCATGTACGCTGCAGCATATCCACATCAATTCGCTCAATAGCAGCTGTGATTCTTGCTTTTAAATCATCAATGTCTGTCACCCGCGTATTGTACACAAGATCTTTGACGAATCCCCAAAGAAAGAAATCACAGGGTGTGATGTCGGGAGATCTAGCCGGCCAATGAATTGCACCTCCACGGCCAATCCACCTGTTAGGGAATGTCTCATTCAGGGACTTACGGACGATCAAGGCCCAATGTGGCGGTGCGTCATCTTGCTGAAAAATGATGCGTGGATGCAGTGCTTCCAATTGCGGATAGACAAAGTGTTGCAACATGTCCAGGTAGGTATTGGAGATCACTGTTGATTCACCGAAGAAAAATGGTCCAATCACGCGATCATGTAACAGGCCACACCACACATTAACTTTAGGACTGTCTCTGATGTGCTCTTCTATGCAATGTGGATTTTGTGACTCCCATATGCACACATTTTGTTTGTTTACCTTGCCTCAAACATGAAAAGTTGCCTCGTCCGAAAACATGATTCTTGCCAAGAACGCATTGTCCTGGTCGACTCTGTCAAGCAGAGTCATTGCAAATTCCTTACGGGAGACCTTATCTTCTTGCGTAATCTGTTGCAAGATTTGCAACTTGTAAGGATGCAACTTCAAACGTTTACGCGACATTATGCACTGTCGAACGAGGTATCTGTAACTCTCGTGATGCAATTCTTGTCGACTTGCGTGGACTGCGAACAAAAGCCTCTCGAATGCGCTCGACATTTTCAAAAGACGTTCGAGGCCGCCCTGCTCCTTTCTTATGCTCTACACCTCCAGTTTCCTTAAACCTTTTATACCAAGCTTGTATGGTTACTCTTGATGGAGGGTTTCTGTTGTAATTAGTTCTAAACCTTCGTTGAACTTGTGTATCTGATTTTGTTTCGATAAACCATTCAACACACTGTGCTTTCTCCTGTGGATTCATAAGGATGAGGGGTGTGTATGAATATCTGAAACAGAAAAACTTGTCAAAACTTGTTATCAGAAAAACGTAATGAGTTTCTCTGTAAAATGGGACAACACTGGAATTTCTACACTTCATGGTTGACTTTTAATAACAGCCAAAAATTGTACAGATAATTCTCGGACACCCTGAATGTATATATATATATATATATATATGTCTATTGTTAACGATATGTTTATTTATTATGTATATTTGTAAATGTTTCAATTGGGGTTTCATTTTCTGCTTTGTATGTGTGTGTGCGTGCGTATGTACAGGAAAAAGTCTTAAGCTCCGCCCACTGTAAGCTCAATCAAAGGGTCACGTGACTCCTACTACCTGGGCATATCTCTACCCCTGCGTGCTCAGCTGACCTCTGCAAGCCCTGGAGCTCAGACGTGTATTTTCTCACGTAGACGAAAAATAGTGGTGGCTACTTTTGATATTGCGTGTTCGACGTTTATGAAGTGATATTCGGTAAAGTCGGAAGATGTGGTGAATACTGAAAGACGACCTAGTCCCCCCTCCCTTTAGACTTTTGAGGCTACATTGAATCGCGCGAAGGTTGAGGAACAAGATGTTCAAATACTCTGGATATTCTGGTGAGAGTATTGCCGGATTTCGCGACACAAACGATGTAGTGGACTACGTTGTGGGGTTAAACCTTATAAAAGCGTACATATACCGTGAGGTGAGAGAAACAACGCGTGCAGAAGAGAAGCAACGGGTATGGGTAATGAGTCTTGTTGATGAGTCGTGTGACAGGCGGTATTATGTCATGTTGCATCATACCGAGTACGCGTACCCTGCGTCTGAGAATGTAAACCTTGTCATCATGGACAAGCTAAAATACTTTTACCACTACATTCATATTATATATCATGACGAGGTTCGCAGTGAGGTTGTGTCTGGCTAAAGGCCTGTGTGAGTTTTTAATAGAGTTTAGAGACGAGTATCGATTTTTAAACAAAAAGGATAAATACGAGAACATGTTTCTCTCAAATAGTGCACCGGATTGTTAATGTGTGGAGAAAATGAACGTCTAGTGCGCATTCCGATAAAACATTAAAATTGAAAGTACTCGCGTGATTCATGCTAGAACAAACCCGTACACGATTCAACAGCTTATGATGTGACTCACTCCTCCCGTCGAGCCGATCCGCCCACCCGTGGCTCATAGACATCTCTGAGCTTGACCCGACTGGACGTGCACTCCTCGAATACGATGGAACTTACTTTGAGAAGCATTCTCAATGCCGTGTACGATGTGTCCGTGACGAAGTCATTGCGTGTGTTCAGGCGTGAAACCGGTGCCATTAACTATGTATTTGATGACTTGTGGACAAGCAAACTCTGGTAAACAGAATGTTTGAAATCGTCGGATTCCGCAAGCTGAAGCTTATATTAGACGCGCGTGTTACGGTTATGATTTATTTTGACACGGTTCTTGAATACGCATACACCACTCTGCTTGACGGGTTTATCGAATGTAGGAATGAACAAGGCGAGAATGGTCTAGAGCTGGATGCTTATTTAAAAGGTTTAGACTCTTTGAAATATCATGAACTTTGGTACAAAACACTTGAGCGGTACAGGGCAGAACTCGACTACACTCTTCACTCTGAAGCTTTGTACCTCTATATAATGAGCAGCTGTCGTTACCACTTGGAAGATTATTTCAATTGCCGCTATGCGTTGTGAAGAAGAGTTCACGATTGAAAAGCTCGGGTCGGTAAGAAAAAACCTTCGATTGGAGAGGATTTTTTAGAAACTTGAATTTAATAATGAAGTTGTGGCTAACGACGCCCTCTTTGTGTGTGCTTTTGACTGTATTCTGTCCTCGTTTAAAGAAAAATTGCCAACCAATTGTAAGGTGAGCACAAAAATATTAATGAACGATATGAAAGCCCTTTACATCGAGTATAGGCGCCCGCACATCTTAAGTGGTGAAATAATGCTAAATTGTATTTATTGTATAGTACAAAGCAACAATGATGTAACTGTAGACTCGATCACTTACGAGTTTAGTATTTTAGTTAAGCGCGGTAGAACGTAAGGTGTATGCATTTTGATTTTATATAAGTTCTGCTGTTTATATATATATTTATATATATATATATGTATATATATATATATATATATATATATATATATATATATATAATGGGTCTATAGTTTTGTCCTGTACTATTACTAGTTTTACATAAGTTTTGGTGTTTATGTATATGAGGGCGTATTTGCTCTTACATATATTAAATGGTTATATAGTTTTATCCTGAACTAATATTATTATTTAAGAATGTACAGGGTGGGCGAGAAGTCACCGTACACCAGTGATGGCGAACCTATGACACGCGTGTCAGCAGTGACACGCCGCAGGGTTTCAGGTGACACGCGATGGATGTTGAAAATGTTTGGTATTCTGATGAAAAACTGCAATAAATCGTCTACGCCCTAGTACTTTCGATTAATAAGTCAGCTATCTATGATTTTGTAGTTAAATTTAAAATGCATGTATGCAAGTGACACACTTGGATAAAAAGGTTCGCCATCACTGCCGTACACCAACCAATGTACAATCATAATCAATCATAATTAATCTGAATCACTTACGTACTTCGTGGTTAAATGTCCGGTGGATCCGTATGTGCACCTTGATGCTGGACACACAAGCGGATGCGCCTCCATGTCCTCTGTGACATGCGTCGGAGCATTTGTGGAGTAATGGTGCGAAAGGCGTCTTCCACAACTCTGCGCAACTCTTCGTTGGTGTTGTAGCGACGCGCAGCCACTACTCCCTTGATAATACCCCACAACGAATTGTCCGGGGTGGTAAAGTCAGGACTACGTGGTGGCCATGGTAATGGTGCCGGAGATGTCGGTGAACCACGGCCAATCCAGCGGCCTGCAAAATGTTCGTTCAAAACGTCGCGCACAGAAAGAGCAAAGTGTGCGGGTGCCCCATCATGCTGCAGCCACACGTCATCCATGAGTTCCCTATCTCTGAGCTGAGGTATGAGCCACGTCTCCAACATTGCCGAATAAGATGCCGCGTTCACGGATCCATCGAAAAAGTCGAAAAAGTAAGGTCCAATCAAATGACCTGATGTCATACCCGCCCATATCATCACATGCGGTGGATTATGTTCCAGCTCCTGCGTGAAATGGGGATTCTCTTTTGACCAGAATACCACATTTCTGTCGCGCGAACTGCGATAGATGGCACATTCATCACTGAAAAGAACCTTTGAGCGGGATACGGCACTTGGGAATGTGTCCAACAGAGCACGGCATGATTCATAACGCCAATCGATGTCGGCATCTGACAGTTCATTCACGAAAGTTGGGCGATACGGTCTCACTTTCAAGTCTTTCTTCATGTGGTCTCGCATCGTTGACCGTGGCACACCAAGCTCTGATGATCGTTTTCGCGTCGACTTAATTGGGGAACGTTCAATGGAAGTGGCAATCGCTGCACATGTTTCCAATCTCGTTGTCTTTCTCCCACTCCGCGGCCTGTCTTTAACGCTTCCAAGAGCGAACGCACGTTTTTCTCAATCCAGCAGTGTCGCTCTTCGTGGTGGAGCCTTATTAAACCGTTCCCGAAACACAGCCATCACCTGCGTCATTGTTTGTCCCGTGTGCGGTCTCTCATGCACCCACACACTTGCCACCAACCGCTCCTCAACAGAATAACTGCTTGTGTCAACCATACCGACAACACCACAACTAAATTCCATGGTTACGGCTGTCACGTACGCACTATCTTCGACACTGTTGCCAGATTACCATTCGACACTGTTGCCAGGCTGCCATTGTATATAGTAGTGTGTGCTGTGCTGTGCTGTGTAAACTCAAATTGATTTCGGGTGCGTATCGTGCGGGTGTACGGTGACTTCTCGCCCACCCTGTTTATATATATCCTTCACTTAATGTGTGTATTTTTGCTGTATACTATTTTTTAATGTATATCTAATTCCTATATATTTCATGAATTATTTATTTCCTTTAACTCGTCTGAATAAATAGAATGATGTAATGTGGTTTTATTTATTTCTTTTGGTTGTATATAGTATTAAGGAATAGCTGGGGTGATGGGAATATATGCACCAAATGGTTGGTTACGCCTTCTAAGCCGACTGATGGGCTTCTAACGCAAACTGTTAAGAATATATGTATAGCGCAATCTGGCAGCTCAAGCGATATATATATATATATATATATATATATATATATATATATATATATCTGCCATTTACGCCTTCTAAGCCGACTGACGGACTTCTAAGCCAACTGTCAAGAATATCTGAATAGCGCTATCTGGCAGCTGAAAAGTTAATTAATATATACACATACACCTGCTTTCTAGGTCTTTTAAGTCAACTGTCGGATTAAGCCAACTGGCGGATTTCGAGTTCTAAGCAGGGCTGCCATATTTGTTACGTTCGTAACAAATGTGTTACTTTCTATCTTTTTCATACTTTTGGTACGAGGTTCAAAAAATTTGTTACGTTTTAGAGTTTTTTATATGCTTTATCGGTTCACCTAAAAATATTTAAAATTATTAGTTTTATAAAGAAATTAGCATATTTAAAACCATTAAATTACAGATGGAAAAAGTGCTAAATAATTTAGATGGCATATACTGTATATTTCTGATTATATATTCCGTACATCGTTCGTTCGCGTATAAATCTCACGAGTCACGACTATACGTTTGAAAACGTTTTCGGTTCTCGGCTTACTGACTCAGTGACTCCCCCACACTGTCTCAGTCAGAGTCAGTCAGCAGTCTGTCAGTGTTCCAGTTGCAAACTTGTAACATTTATCATAGATTGTGTTTGTGAACGCGCTTGCTCTTATTTTGTGGTCATTTTTTAATGCGAATATAATTGAAGCACAAATAAATATAATGAACTTTGTTATTTTATAATCAATTTTAATTTTTTTTTATATTTTGTTACCTTTTTGGCTGATTTGTTACCTTTTGTTTGTAAATTTTGTTACTTTCACCTAAAATCTTGTGGCAGCCCTGGTTCTAAGTCAAGTGTTGCTGCCTGAGCTGTCATTAAGCTTCTGCATCTGGCAGAAGCTGGATGGTTCCTTCCTCTCTCTCCTCCTGTCTCTCTCTTAGGTTAAGGATACCCCTTTTGGCGGGTGAGGCCGTCCTACCTTCTCCCCAAAAGAGGTCAGGTGGATTCCCTAGCAAACTGGGGGAGTTCCCCTCCGTCTTTTGGGGGGTTGCAAGAAGGGAGGTGGGTGGGTTGGCACTGTCACTCATATGATCAACATTGCAATTGCTCTGCACTCGTCCATTTTGTGGACATACTACTCACCTAATATAAATTAACGTATCAAATGTTGTCTTACGTCGTAGAAAAGTATCATAATATTGAACTGACTTGGATTCTTCTTGGAAAACATTAAACTGACCTGGATTCTTCTCTGAAAACAAACAAATATATTAATTAATATAATTTTACTATTTTCCAAAGGTATATATTTCACTGCATATATTCTCCAAACGAGATTACGTTCTCTATCATGTGAAGAGTTAGTGAAACCCTTCTGGTCTTTCCCTTTAAAGCTCCAGTGAGCGTAAAATGCCTTTCCACATATGCTGTAGAAGCAGGAATAGAAATGTATTTCCTATCGAGCATAGTTAACTTGGGATAGTAATTTTGAGTTTCCCTCCCCAGTAATCTAAGACGTCACCTGAAGAATCTTTCACTTGGAGATATTGTTCAAGTTCTGTTGGAATGTTACTGGTTTTCGCTTTCTTTGACGGAGAGGACACGAATGCCATAATGCTTAGGTGCCCAAACTTTGTAATTTTAAGTTATCAATACCGTAACTAAGGCCTACGGTAGATACCTAGCAATTCTTCCTCCTTTTTTCGCCTTTAAATAGGCCCTCAGCCTAATGTCTTATTCACACCGCACTTTTATTCCGCATGACAAGTGTTCATGAGTAAATTAGTCCATTGTCCGAAACTGGAATAATTGCTCAAAAAAGTGTTCACACCGCAATTTACGGTACTCGAAGTCTGAACAATCTTGCTCAGTTTTCGTTGAAATTATTTAGAGGGTGACTTTTAAAAATCTGTATCTAAATAAAATTATTTAACTTTTTGTATTTGAAATTATTCTGAAATAACTTAAAAAACGTTATGTCTTACAACTGTGAATTAAGTTTACACGGAATACTAGATAACAAATATAGGCATCATCTATACCTGTATAATTTTTTAATATACGGTATTGTTTTTACCGAAGAAAATATCTAATACGCGCAAATTTTTTTTTTTTATACTTCTCTAAATACCTCTGTAAGTTAATTCAGGATATATTAAACAGAAATGCATCGCAAAGTAAAATTTTGCGAAAATGGAGATTTTAATAATGATCCAACATCCATTATTAAAAAAAACCCTACCCTAGGTCTAGTCAGACTTCTCATAGATGGGCCATTAATTAAAAGTTTTATAATTAAGCCGGATCACCTGAAGGTCAGGGCTCCCAGCCTTCTCTAGTTAGCTTTATAAGGCTAATTAACGAAAATATCACGACCTAACCTAACCAATCGTCAAGGACGTACATTTAACTTAACGATTGGTTAGGTTACGTTGTGATATTTTCGTTAGTTAGCCTTATGAGGCTAACTAGAGAAGGCTGGGAGCCCTGATCTTCAGGTGATCCATTAAGCCTAAGCTAGCCGCAATCCCAGAAAGCCAGCCTAATATGCTGCTAGTGGTCATAATTTCAAAGAAAATACAGGTTCACAAGAAACAATAGAGGCCTAGACCAGAATCAGATCCTTAGCCTAGGGCTACAGTAGGTATAGTCTTATTTAATAAATAAGAATCTTCTCAAAATCACAAATTCAAATTGTCAAAATTGTCTTTCATGACAAAAATACTTTGCACAAATACATTTTGTAAGAAAAAAAATAGTAGCTTAAATAAACATACACTCGGATCAAAATCTCATTCAATAGTCAGCTCTTCACATTTATTCATTGAACAATTAAGAAATTAATGTTTGGAGACATTCTTCTCGGAACATGAACACGGACGAATCTTTGAACAAAATGTCACGGATGACATTGTTCAAAAAATGTTCACTCTGCACCGAAAAATGCTAAGTCAAGTTGTTCATAAACACTTGTCATGGGTGACAAATGCGCAGTGTGACGCGGGTGTAAATTATAACCAAATCTTTTTCAATAAATAGCTTCAGTATGTTTTTTTTCAAAATACAAATCATTGGACATAGCAGGAAACGCCTACATGGTTTTTCGCTCATTGGAAGTAATTAGAAAACCATTTGCTCACTATCAATTAAGTTTGTTTTAAACTGGTGCCATTAATAAATTTAGAAATTGGAGAAGAGTGGCAACTTGATGTAGGTACCGTTTATGTCAAAATTTTATATATATATATATAAGAAAAAAAAAAACTGAATACGTTGGTTTGTATTTGTCGTTTAAAGTTTAGGTTTTTAAACTTTTATAAAACAACCTTCAAATCCTGTACAAATCTGGGGTCTTTTCCGTTTGGAGCCCACCACCAGATTCTTTTGAAAATAGCACCAGTAGTGCATTTTGACCCTCTGAATACGAAAATAACATTCTTTTTTTAGGAGAAATGCGAACGTTTGTATAATAGGGCAATAAAAATGCAAAATAGATTATATGGTATTTATTATGCAAAATGAGTTACATGATATATATATATATATATATATATATATATATATATATATATGAAAATTATTTCACGAAAGTAACACGTGAAAAATATTTATGATGAATAAAACCACGAAGGAAAGGAAACACAAAAAGGTGCTCAAGCGCTTTCGTCTAATGACATCCTCAGGAACACTGAAGTACATAAAAGGTTACGGCCTATATATAGGTTACAGAAAGAAAAAAAAAATAAAAATAAATAAATAAATAACATACATACACACAAACATATATATATATATATATACATACATATCTACACACACACACACACACACACACACATATATATATATATATATATATATATATATACTGTATATGCAATAAACAGAGAAGTAAAAATAAAAATTAAAAATTAAAGGATTAACAAAGAGTCATACAGATTTGTAAGGAAAAATACCGATTTTTAGCACAAGATCAAATGAATTATAAAAATACAAATTTATACTGGAAATCTGCCCGGGTTTTAACACTTTGCCTTTTATAGTCAAGTTTCGATATATAAAAAAATAAAATGAAGATTAAAAGTTAATAAAGTAGCATACAAGTTTACCAAAGATTTAGCGTTCTACCCTTTTTATCTAAATCTGTTTTGAAGGAATTCAAAACAACAGGATCGAGTTGAAAAAGACCTTTGCTTATGTTGAAGTTATTTGAAAGTTGGATAATGGCAGACTCAAGAATATTTCTATTAACAATGTTGCTAGAGTGAAATAAAACTGAAGCATTATTCCAATCAATACAGTGGGATAACTCTGACAAATGGACAAAAAGAGCACTGGACAACTGTCCTGTTCTAACGGAATATTGATGCTGTTTTATACGTGTGTGCAAATCCTTTCCCGTCTGACCTATGTAAAAGGAATCACATTGTTTACACCCAATTTTATAGATAATGCCTGAATTATTGGTAGGGCTATTTTTTACTATGATATTTTTCACAATATTGTTATATGAAAATACTACATTAATATCCAAAAGTTTAAGTACATTAGCAATGCCTAAAAAGCCCGGGAAAAATGGAAGTACTAAAACATTTTTTGACAAAGTACGAGTGTTATTATTGACACGATAGAAAGTTCGTTTTGCCTTGTTGAGACAAGATTCCATAAACGCAGATGGATAACACAGATCACTTCCAATACCGTTGATTTTTTCCAATTCGGCATCGATGTATTCCGGACTGGCGATCCTAAGGGCGCTGAGAAACATTGATGAAAAAATGGCCTTCTTAGTGGGGGTGTCATGTCCCGAGTAAAAGTGTACGTAGGACAAATTGTTTGTTGTTTTCCGATAGATACTAAACTTAAAACCTGGGCTTTCCCTATGTACACGCACATCCAAAAATGGGATTGAATTGTCTTGTTCCACTTCTAAAGTAAACTTAATGGAGGGGACTTGATCATTTAACTGAAGGAGGAAGTTATCCAGGTCACGATTCATGGGCCAGATACACAAAATATCGTGACCTGGATAACTTCCTCCTTCAGTTAAATGATCATGTCCCCTCCATTAAGTTTACTTTAGAAGTGGAACAAGACAATTCAATCCCATTTTTGGATGTGCGTGTACACTGTACATAGGGAAAGCCCAGGTTTTAAGTTTAGTATCTATCGGAAAACAACAAACAATTTGTCCTACGTACACTTTTACTCGGGACATGACACCCCCACTAAGAAGACCATTTTTTCATCAATGTTTCTCAGCGCCCTTAGGATCGCCAGTCCGGAATACATCGATGCCGAATTGGAAAAAATCAACGGTATTGGAAGTGATCTGTGTTATCCATCTGCGTTTATGGAATCTTGTCTCAACAAGGCAAAACGAACTTTCTATCGTGTCAATAATAACACTCGTACTTTGTCAAAAAATGTTTTAGTACTTCCATTTTTCCCGGGCTTTTTAGGCATTGCTAATGTACTTAAACTTTTGGATATTAATGTAGTATTTTCATATAACAATATTGTGAAAAATATCATAGTAAAAAATAGCCCTACCAATAATTCAGGCATTATCTATAAAATTGGGTGTAAACAATGTGATTCCTTTTACTGTACATAGGTCAGACGGGAAAGGATTTGCACACACGTATAAAACAGCATCAATATTCCGTTAGAACAGGACAGTTGTCCAGTGCTCTTTTTGTCCATTTGTCAGAGTTATCCCACTGTATTGATTGGAATAATGCTTCAGTTTTATTTCACTCTAGCAACATTGTTAATAGAAATATTCTTGAGTCTGCCATTATCCAACTTTCAAATAACTTCAACATAAGCAAAGGTCTTTTTCAACTCGATCCTGTTGTTTTGAATTCCTTCAAAACAGATTTAGATAAAAAGGGTAGGACGCTAAATCTTTGGTAAACTTGTATGCTACTTTATTAACTTTTAATCTTCATTTTATTTTTATATATATCGAAACTTGACTATAAAAGGCAAAGTGTTAAAACCCGGGCAGATTTCCAGTATAAATTTGTATTTTTATAATTCATTTGATCTTGTGCTAAAAATCGATATTTTTCCTTACAAATCTGTATGACTCTTTGTTAATCCTTTAATTTTTAATTTTTATTTTTACTTCTCTGTTTATTGCATATATATATATATAATATATATATATATATATATATATATATATATATATATATATATGTGTGTGTGTGTGTGTGTGTGTGTGTGTAGATATGTATGTATATATATATATATATGTTTGTGTGTATGTATGTTATTTATTTATTTATTTTATTTATTTTTTTCTCTTTCTGTAACCTATATATAGGCCGTAACCTTTTATGTACTTCAGTGTTCCTGAGGATGTCATTAGACGAAAGCGCTTGAGCACCTTTTTGTGTTTCCTTTCCTTCGTGGTTTCCTTACAAATCTGTATGACTCTTTGTTAATCCTTTAATTTTTAATTTTTATTTTTACTTCTCTGTTTATTGCATATATATATATATATATATATATATATATATATATATATATATATATATATGTGTGTGTGTGTAGATATGTATGTGTATATATATATATATGTTTGTGTGTATGTTATTTATTTATTTATTTTACTTTTTTTTTTCTCTTTCTGTAACCTATATATAGGCCGTAACCTTTTATATACTTCAGTGTTCCTGAGGATGTCATTAGACGAAAGTGCTTGAGCACCTTTTTGTGTTTCCTTTCCTTCGTGGTTTTATTCATCATATATATATATATATACAGGTAAATCTCTAGGAGCGCTCCATTTTTCAATATTAAACATACACTCATAAACCATATACCATTTGAAAGCTCACATTTTTCTGAGTCTAAAAATGTAGTAATCCAAAAGTATCAATAGCAAATAAAAAGTAACTAGGTTTAAATATGAAACCCTATACCGATCAATTTGTGATGCGTGATCTTTACGGGGCTCCGCCCCCGTACCCCCGAGACCTAAATTATACAAATGATAATGTAATAACATATTCATGTTAGGTTAGGTTAGCGTAACAATTACCAAAAATACCATCTTACAACAGACTGAAGATTTATAACTTAGCCAACCTTTAATAATGTAGTTAATGACGTCACGCGTCAAACAATTAATTAAATCTAGTTACTTTTTATTTGCTATTGATACTTTTGGATTACTACATTTTTACACTCAGAAAAATGTGAGCTTTCAAATGGTATATGTTTTATGAGTCGGGTTTCGAACCCAGGGCCGATGGTTTGGTATCGTTACTTCCTTACCAAGATAAGGAATGCCATCAAAAAAATCTTTCTCAAAACTGCGATGAAGAATGTCGAAGATATCTGGAAGAATCCTCAATTTGCTGCCAAGGACCTCGCGTGCCCAATTGAAGCAACAAGTACTTACTTCAGTGCACATCTCAGTAGTCCAAAGTATACTTCACAAGAATTGTGTGCACGGGAGGATTGCGAGGAAGAAGCTATTTGCGTACTCATCGCAAAGCTGCACATCTCAATTATGCGAAGGATCACCTCAATGAGTCTCAAAGAGTCCTACAACAAGTTTATCTGCTTTGAGGAGACAAAAATAAACATTTTCCTCCACACTCAAAAGATGTTTGTTTGGAGGAGGAAGAAAAGCCATTTAATGAAAAGAACATCATCCCCTCAGTGAAGGAGGGTAGTGACTCGAACAGGATTTAGAATTGTGTATTATCTGCAAGTAATGGAAATTTGGCTCAAACTGATGGATTTAGCAAAGTATCAGTAAATTTTGGCTGAAAATCTTTCTTCCTTGAGGAAGTTTAATATACAGAATAATTTGATATTCCAACGAAAAAATAAAATAAAATAATGATTTGAAACATATATGTCCAAACGTGTATTCACATGGTTAGGACAGAAGAAAATCAAAGTTTCTGGAATGAACTTCTCACTGCATATCAAGTAATTCGGTGAAGAAAA
>JAJOZX010002263.1:320000-450000 GCA_023014485.1 Bathynomus jamesi | reverse complement strand
TATTGAGTGGCCTTCATATATATATACACATCTTGATTAACCTTGGTTTGCTTGACGAAGGTTAATCTCGTTGCTCCACCTTAGACCTACAGCTTAATATGGAATCCAAACCACAACCTACCACGGGCGGTCAGAAATTACGAAGTCCTCGTCCGGACTCGATCTCACGACCTCCTGATCAGTTGCCCAGCGTCTTAGCCACTAGGCTACACAGGGTTTAAGTGGAAATATGAAAAGTTAAACATCTTTTTACCTAGAGCACCATTCCGCCCATATGCCCATTTCAGGGCACGAGCAGCGCAGAGCAGCATTGCTAAGCAAATAGGGGGTCAGAGTACTGATGAAGCTTTCGTACATGGTTCATCACTACTGAAAGCAACACTGCTCCGTGTTAATCTAGTCCAAAGAACATCCATATCCGTATTCAATTTTTTTTTTTATGCATGAAAGTGGGGCAAACGTCCACAAAAACGAACCCCCCCCCCCTCAATAGAGGAAGAAGAGAGCCAAAATCGAGATGCCTGGACACTCTGCGTTTGAAAGAGTGGAGGTCATAGATAGGCGGAAAGATGGATCGAGGAAGATCTACAGATCTACGGAAGCTAAGGCTAACAAAGACACTAAGATCCACTCTAAGAGTTGACCGGTTCAGTAGATGAAAGACTGAAAATACCGATTAACTCTTGCGTTAGAGAGTTGGACATAAAAGAAATGAGAATGCGTCGAAAGTCGGGTACTGCGTGCTTTCCTTAAAGGAGGAAGCATGCAATTATAGAGTTCAGAAGAGCAATCTCCATTATAATAGCGATAATAAGGAGAGAGTGAGGCAACATTGCGGAGAAGAAAGAGGGATTGATGACAGTCAGTAAGAAGCAGGGAACTAATGAAACAAAAAGAAGCCTTTGATTCCACTCGGTCAAGAAGGACTATGTGGGTTGAGCCACACGCGAAGGGTACTCAATACAGTGGCGGACAAGACCCCTGTACAAAGACAGAATTGAGCGGAAGTGAAGAAACTGCAGAGCCGGTAGAACCCCTAACCTCTTTGAAGCTATTTTGGAAAGAGAGTTTATGTGATCTTTCCAGGAAAGATCACGAGACAAGGAAACGCCAAGAATGTTAAGAGATGAGAAGGGATTGAGTTGTGTATTGTTGAAGGTAAGGAGATAGTCGTGTGGAAGATTGTGACGAGTAGACGGATGGAAGAACTGATTTTTGAGGCATTGAAAGCCGCAAGGTTTTCTCTTGCCTTAATCAGAGATAGGAGAAAGATCAGAGGTTCATGGAGTGACTTCTTGAGAGGGACACTTTGTGAAACGGGTGGAGACGTGAAGGGTTGAATCATCGGCATAGGAATAGATAGGACAAGAAGTGCGACTTAATATATCATTGATAAATAAGAGGAAAGGAGTGGGTGGGAGGACAGAGCCTTGAGGAACACCACTATTAATAGCTTTAGGAGAAGAACAGTGGCCATCTACAACCGCAGCTATAGATCGGCCAGAAAGGAAATTAGAGAAGAAGGCACAGATTGATTGCAGTGTTCGTTAGTTTGCATTACAGATACCTCTAGTCCCGATGCATGATTCTTCAAAAGCAAGATGCACCCCCAAGTTTGTATCTCCTCCGCAAGGCAGCACAAATTTATCTGTTTCAATCACAATCACACTCGTACTACCTTAGGACTGCTTTAAACAAACTGAATCAAAAACCATAAGTATCCGCAATCGCAAACCGTCTTCATACAGGCCTGTATTTTATTTGGAATAATATTCTATATATATATATACTCGTACATATGTGTAGACTCCACACAGAAAAAGTTGTATTTGTAAACTCAGACTGAATAGAATTTAAAGAAGACTACGTCGTACAGTTAAATAACATCCAAAAAATACAAACCCAGAATAAAATTTGGAAGAACTTTTAATACCTTACCTTTTCTTTGTTTTTTAGTTACGATTTCAATATTCCTCCAGTATACCTCTTTATAATCCAGTTTAGCCCTTCTGTCTTTATTCCTGCAAGTATCATTGAGCTTCTCCACCACTATTGTTGTTGTCACCGTTGATATCATAGACGCTATTATTATTATCCTTACTGTTATTACCACCATTATTATTATTATTATTACTATTATATATATATATATATATATATATATTAGGGTGTGTTTATGGTATATGGTGAAAAATGCGAAATGAAAATGCAAGGGAGCGGAACCCTTTATTTTGTGAGGATACATGAGAAAACAGAACAGGAAAATTTCTTTGTAATCCAACAACATTTAGAGGTTGCCCACAGCTGATAGGTATTTTCAATTTATAGGGCAATGGAAATTTTAATTCTCAGTTTAAATGATAAATTGCATCTCCAATATACATCTCCAATAAGTATTCAGAACAAATATATCGTGTGAGTATATTCACTAAATTCATAATTAACGATTAAAGTACATGACACCTCGAGTGTTGGCGTTAATTTTTTCATCAAAGTGGCTTTGGAGGCTGTCGGCAAGACTTTACGATGTTCTTCGACGATTTGAATCATGAACTGCATCTGCTCTTCGTTCCGAGTCCTTCCAGCCTTCGTGAATTCTTGAATCAATGCTATGCCTCGCTCTGCTGCATCATTCACTACATTTAAGGAATCCACCCTGATCTTTGCTGAACCAAAGCTGGTGTTGTTTTCCCAGTTTGATGGATCCTCTTGCAGGAAATCGACCGGAAGATCTAGAAGGGTGAACAGATTGCACGTATTGGAAGAGCAAAAGTCTGCCAGGTCTTTCCTCTTGGATCTGGAATCCAAACTCGTCGGGGGGGAGCTTCTGACCCTTCAACGGAATTCATATTCTCTACCATTTTCCACTTCTCATCATCATCGACTGCAGGATCGAATAGTGCAAGGCCCACGTTTACCTCATTGAGGTACAGGAGATGCCGATTAAAACTCTTGTACCCAGCGGCGTTGGTGTTTTGCAACTTTTGAAGGAGGGCTAAGTCGCTTCGTGGAGCGCTTGCTGCTTCTCTTGCTGAAAACCACGGAAGGACTTAATCTTGAGCAACGAAGAGACAGAAGTCCCGCAACCCAGAAATCAGGCGGTCACTGCTACTTGCTCCACGAGATGTTGAAGGACATTGGTTCATGTGCATCGTGAACTGGTATCTGAACATCCAAATCTTGAAAGAGTAAATTCCACGCGCCATCCACCGTGCTCGGTGCAAAGCCCCTGGAGCCATGAACACAGGACTCCGACGTCCGTGAGGTACTCCTCCCAAGAAAATGACTACAAGTTCAAGAAGCTCTTTGTAGTCATCTCTGGGATGCTTCACTTTCAGAAGGTCATTTGCTTCATGAATCATCTTCTCGGCCCAGGGACTGATCACTGCAGCCGTGTCCTCTTCGTCCGCGGCAGTGGAGTATTCATTCAATTTCAGTTGCGGCCAAACATTACGGAAGCTCTGGAAAATCGTAATCTCAGGTCCTTTGGAAAGGTCTCCAACAAGGAAAGAAAATACTGCTTCAAGCAGCAGTTCCAGCACGTGATGTCGACACGCAAAGTAAATCATTTCACGCCCGAGAGCCTGCTCTACTCGCACACACACTCCTCCATGGATGCCGGTGTTGGTGGCTGTCGTGTCAAAGCAAAGAGCTTTGATCTTCTGGCCAAGATCCCAGTTTTCGATGGTTTCGATGATGACGATTGCTGTCCTTTCTGCCTTGGAGTCTGGGATTTGGGGATGGCTAGAATCTTGCTCATCCCATCCCCGTAACTAAGATGGCTAAACGGTCGATTTTGTCTCTTCCCATTAAGTCTGCCATAAGTTTTCCATCCCAGTGAAGAACAAGAGGGCATTCAGGCTTGTAGGAAGCTCTCACCTCTGCTTCGTGGGCTGATCTGTACCTGGATCTGCTGGCCCGAATAGCACTTGGACTGAGGCACATCTCACTTATGTCCTGACCCATTTGCATGCCAAAGGGGATGAGAACACGAGCAGCTGCCCTGTCGCTCATCCGCGTGCGGTCCAATGCCGCAGCGACCTTCGAACTGATTGCCGTCGTCCCACGGCGATGTTTTGGAGCCGACGATGTAACTGGCTTTCTTTCGGGACTTGTTTCCTCACTTGATGACGCTGACGATGAGGTTTCCATAACAACGGTAGCAGAGATTTCTTCCATTTCCTGCACATGCCTGTCTTTCCGCTTCAATTCCTGAGCAGTTCTTTCTTTGGCCCTTGCGACTTTTTTGGCAATCTTGTCGACATTTCCAATCCTTCCTCTCCGACCCTCCTCCCTTTGAGCAAGCAGGAAGTCCTTGTCCTCCTGAATTTTGATAAGATTTAGGACATTTTGGTGACCAATGTCGAAAAGGTTGTTCAAGCTTGACCTGAACGCAGCCTGGTTGTCCAAATTGGTCTTCGTTTTCCGCAAAATTCTCTTCTTCAAACCCTGCCATTCGTCATGCAATTTCCGGACGTGCTTCTTGACGTCGTGCGGATGTTTCGTCGGTAAACCTTCTGTCACCCAGATTTCAATGATGGCTTGTGATGTCGAGGACACACTCTCAGCTAAGGATTTCTTCTCTTCATTGTGGAGATGGAAAAGGTACTTCAATACATCACCTCTTGAAGGTAATTGCTGACCGGCAATAGTAGGACTTGATGACCCCACAAGCCAGATTGATTTCTTCGATCTTGTACATGCCGCCATCGTTCACCAGTTATCTGTGAATAAGACAAAACAGTGAAATTGGTAAGTTAATTTAATAAACACTAGAAGTGACTTAAAAAGGGCGCATAAATAAATGAGCATATGGGTAAAACTTTTGGGTCTTTGGGCAACCTCTAAATATTTGATGATTTTCCAGAAAAATCATGTTCTTTATTTGCTCCCGGAACCTCATCATTTGCGGGGTTCCGTGACCCGAAATTCACACTTTCAGTTTTTAAAAGCACCCTAAATATATATATATATATATATATATATATATATATACTGTATACACATATATATTTGAATAGAAATAAATAAATAATAACAATTCAGTAGGGAAAACCGCCCAAAATTATTATGAACTCAAATAATTACTAACACGTAATTTCTTAAGAATCTGTTTATGTATTAAATATTCCTCCCTTTTCAAGTACCATCCCCACTTTATGATTTGTGGTTATACAAGGGTTGAGAGCTAACGCTCAAGAGAGACAAAGGCTGAGACACAGAGGCCTCCGAAATTAATAATTTCTGAGTGAGCACGCTCATATTACGTATCGAACCAAGAAATGGAGTTCGAATGTGTGTGTATATATATATATATATATACACACTTCTATATATATATATATATATATATAAACAGACTCTACAATCTCCTGCAATAAAGATTTTGTATAAACAGAATCATTTCTAATTATTACAACTCATAACCCTTCTGAAAGGTGGTTTATAATTTGGGTGAACTGGCCGGGATCGGATCCAATTTCTCAGCCCGGAAGAGAGGACCGCCAACCCCTGATAGCATAAATTTCCGGTGTGAAGACAGATAACTCAGAAGAACCACACCAGAAAAATAAACAAAGAACAATATATGTAACATGTATCATATGCCTTGGTTACCTTGGTTTTGCTTCCGCCCGAATTGTTCATTCTGACGAAGGTCAAGCTTGTTGCTCCACCTTAGACCTACAGTTTAACGTGGAATCTGAACCCTACCCCACCACCACAGTAGGTCAGAAATTAAAAAGTCCTCGCCCGGGCTCGATCTCACGACCTCCGGATCAGCAGCCCAGCGTCTTAACCACTAGGCTACACAGGGTACCTATTTATCTACCAACCAAATAAATAAACGAACCACCCAGGTTCGTTTGTTTATATGAAAAGACACAAAACATTGTATTTTTTATTTTTTATTTTGAATAATGGTATGAAAAGTGTCCCAGCTACGTTTTTATTCATCTGGTATTACACCGTCTCACCTGTAAAACTTTTGATGGGAAGGGGTTGTTACGTTGTGTTAGAACAGTGGTTTTGTGTTCCACGGAACCCTTTGGTTCTGTAGAGTGTTGTCAGGGGTTCCGCGAGAAAAAAAATCAATAATGGCGGCATTAAACTGAAATGATAAAATTGCGCACAAGAAAGTTCTCTGCAAACATTTCGTGAAGTGATCGTATCCGCAAGAAACTTTCATCTTCCGTTCTTGCTTACAACCACAACAACTACTTCTTAAAATAGCCAACGTTGACCTTGAGTCCACCAATCACAGTCACACAGTTCTCTCAGCCCTCTCCTCTCTCTGAGTCGGCCCCTTGTATCTGGAGAGTCGGGCAGTGTTGTTTAAACTTGTTTAGTGTTGTACCACCTGTGTGCGCGCGCTGATCATTAATATACTCGTAATTTGAGCGGTTTCTCTTTATTGTATTTACTTAACTTCTTTTCCTGTGATGTTTTATAATGGATAACTGGCTGAAATCAGGAAGTCTGAAAAGGAAAGTATGTAAACATAGTAATGGTCCTGAGTTCGAGGAAGAAACTTGTGTTAGTGAAGCTACTGTAGTTCCTGTAAAACCAAAATTTTGAAAGTAAGGAAGTACAATGAAAATTATTTAGCTTTAGGATCCACATGTAGTGACGATTCAAAAGTTCCCAATGCCCAGTGTGTGCTGTGTTACAAAATCTTGAATAATACTTCTAGGCTCCCTGCCAAGTTACAAAGACATTTGGACACACAGCATAGTGAGTATAAAGATAAACCTGTCAGTTTTTTCAGCGCATACAGGATGAATTAATACAGTCTCAACGTGGTATTATTTCTCACGCTACAAAGGAAGAAAATGAAAACGCCTGTGAAGCGTCGTACAAAGTGAGTTACCGTATCGCCCGTTCTGGTGAGGCTCACACTACTGGAGAAAATCTTATAAAACCCTGTGTAGAAGACATCGTTTCATGCATGCTAGGGGATAAACAACTAAATACAATCAATTCAGTTCCACTTTCAAACTCAAATATTTCAAGACGAATCCAGGACATAGAAATCGAATTAATCAGGCGCATCAAAGACAGTTTTTTTTACAACTTCACGAGACAACTAATGTCGCCAATCTTGCTGTTTTGCTCGTGTTCGTAAAATACATACAGAACAATATAGTTGAAGAGGAAATGTTCTGCAAACCCTTGAAAACATACTACAGGTGAAGAAAGTCTTAATCTCGTTGACTCCTACTTTACGGCAAAAGGGCTCTCATGGGAACAGTGGGTTGATGTGTGTGCAGATGGCGCGCAATCAATGACTGGCAAACACCGTGGTTTTATTGCACGCATGAAGGTAGTCGCACCAAAATGGGAGTAGCCACTGCATCATTCATCGGCAAGCGCTCGCTGTGAAAAAGACTCCTGAAACACTCAAAAACGTGCTTCATGAGGCTGTTCAAATTGTTAACTGTATTAAATCAAGGCTATTAAACTGAAGACTCTTTAGTTCTCTGTGCGAAGAAATGGGTAACAGCTACACGACTTTACTTATGCACACTGAAGTACGATGGTTATCTCGGAGTCGGAGTAAAGTTTTGGTTTGTGTGTTCACTCTGCACTCAGAATTGTTGGTATTTTTGACAGATCACCCCTTTAATTTTTCGTCACGTTTATCGGATCCTGCGTGGCTACAACGATTGGCCTATCTGGCAGATATTTTTACCAGGTTGAACGAACTTAATTTATCGCTTTATGCACGACTACAACAATTTTATCCGCTCGTGTGAAAATTGACTCTACATTACGGAAGATGGGATTTTGGGAAACATGCATAAAGAAAACTGTCACCGATTGTTTTTCCACCTTACATGACTTTTTGATTGAGCTGGAGAGCGAGATCTCTGTTAGTGTATGGTTAGAAATTACTCAACATTTACGAGACTTACAGCAAACCATCAGGCAATATTTCCCACCTGATGAAGAACACGGTAGTTGGTTGCGAAACCCTTCCATTCACCGCATCGGTGCCACATCAAAATTTAAACGTGAAAGAAAGTGAACAGTTGATAGACATAAGTACAGACATGGTGTTAGAAAACACTTTCAGCAACACTCCATTGGTCAATGCCTGAAGGAAGAATTTCCTGAAATTTCAAAACATGCTGTGTACAAGCTATTTCCCTTTGCAATTACATATTTCTGCGAAGCAGAAATTTTTAAAGTACGGTATAATTAAAACAAATTACCAAAGTAGGCTTCATGCAGAACCGGATATGAGGCTTCAGTTATCTAACATGGATCCTGACTTTAAGAAGCTCCTTGACAAGAAGCAAGCTCAGCCATCTTATTGACTCGAAGTAAGTCAACAAAAATGATTTCAGTAGCCACTCAATACCTATGTAATATTTTTTTAGAACATTTAATAATTGTTATATTACGTTAGGGTTCCGCCGTGGATTAATTTTTGAAAAAGTGTTCCGTGGTAGCAAAAAGGTTGAGAACCACTGTGAAAGAAGACTGAAACAAAGAATTCTGCTGAAAAAGAAGATTGTTGCATTCGCCGAGAGAAGATTTGCAGAAGAGACGCAATTTTCTGAAGAGAAAATCCCAGGAAAAACAAATAAATGAAGAAAGAAGAAGACTTCAAGAAGACGACAAACGAATGGGAAAAGACGACTACAGTCAGAGAATCACGAGACTACTGATGGAGAAGACTATAACACGACGACTATAACACTTCACGACTACAATAGAATGGTACAGGAAATGACTACACGACTAGAGAGAAATCGCATACAATAATTAAAATATTCTCATAACGAAAATGTGTTTGAGTCCAAATACTTCCATCCTTGAAGGAAACATTCCGGAGATAGATAAAAAATCACATAAATTTATATCAAAGTAAATAAAAAGCAGTCATACTATAAATAAAATATTTTTTTTTGTCATAATAAAGAAAGAGAAATTTACATTATTGATTCCAGTCGATAGCTCTTGGCATTAATTTCTGCGAGACGCGCATTAAATTTGGTTTACAATTTATTTTTGTTGCTTTAAGTATAAAAATTGTTAAATTCCACTAAAACATTGAAACGTGGGAGGAGTTTAGCTAAATGAGATATTGCTAAATAATTATGCTGATTATTCGGAACGGGAAACATATTTGTGTTTCGTTTCAACATTTGTTAATGTAAACGAAAAAATTGGATATAATGAGAACGGATCGAAAGAGCAATAAACAGATAGACTAATGATTGAAATGATAAATTTAATATTGAGAGAGATTATAAAATGTTTTATTATATAGCGTATAGTAAAGGGAATAGTCTGGCATAGGCGATGACTGGGATACTTGTGGAAGATTTGAAAATTTGGGAGACTTCCAATAAATTCTCTGTCTGAGTCTGACGTAAATTATGTCTGAGGGTTGCGGAGCATAGAAGGTTTTGATTGCAAACCTGTGTATACTTTATGTATATTAACTCAATCGAACGTAGAAATAAAATATTTAATGAAATAAATGATTTAGAAATTCTCCTACACTTTTCTCCGAATTGATTATCGTCAGTGATAGAGAAAACTCTCAACCACGCATAGCCATTCAGGAGAGGGTAGATGAAAACGAATATGATAAATTATGTTATGCTGGTTTTGAAGAAGAAATTTACATGTCCGTAGTATGTGTGCACTGAAACCATAGAAAATAAAATGATTTATGAATTTTGTTATGTTAATTCTGATGTGGAAATTTGCGATTTCAGAAGACTTTTGAAGCTATTTCAACGAAATATCTGGAAAAGTCCAAACGTTATAGTACTTTCAAATTGGTACAACTTCAACTGCGTTCTTCTGGCGTTCTTATTTTTGTCGCTTAGCCACTTCTTCCTAGGAGGGCCTCATATAAATAAACGAGCCAGAAGAAGAACATGGAGAAACATTTGCTCGAGAACATGGAGAAACATTTGCTCGTACCAGAAATCGAATTTGTTGGACATTTTCATCCGTACGAGAAGTGGAAGGGTGGCCACTGCGTTCCTTGTCTTCAAGCGATGTTTCTCCATTTTTAAACTTTTTGTGCCATTTGTAAACGTTAGCTACACTGAGAGCATCATTTCCAAAAGCTGTTTTAATCATTTCGTTCGTCTCCGAACGCGCGTTGTTCCATTTCAGAGATTTATACGTACTGCAAAAACACCCACTCCTTTTCAGCGCTCCAACCAACTACTGACTCATGGTAGCAGATTTTGCTTCAGATTGCAGACGCCAGAGGGCAGGAAGACTCACATATGTAAACGGTTATTTCTTATTTGCATTCATTTGTCCGTAGCAATAAAATTATCGATACTTTCTGATCACTCCTCGTATGATTCTACATGAGCACCATCAGTATCTCTACAGAGTTCGAATCTGTCAGCAGCATTGCGGAACACATTTTGGAGCATGACAGGGGTTATTTTTGTAACTGCTGTTACGATACGAGCACGTAAATGTCCCAGCTTCATTCAGATGGCATTTTAAACACCGTCGTCTTTCCAACAAGATGGAGCACTTTGTCATTACGCAAACATTGTTCGGGAGTACCTAAATGAACGATTTCCAAATCGGTGGATCGGACGTGGACACAACAAGCCCTGGGCGGCTCGATCTCCTGACCTAAGCCCTTGGATTTCTTTGCATGGGGCTTTATCAAATCATACGTCTATCAAATGAGGGTTACAGATCTGCAAGATTTACGTGCTGGTATCGTAACAGCAGTTACAAAAATAACCCCTGTCATGCTGCAAAATATGTTCACAATGCTGCTGACAGATTCAAACTCTGTAGAGATACTGATATGTTTAAGTATTCATTAAATGTATGCCTTCTATTATATTGTTATTGAATTTTACCCTTTTTGCTACGTTCTCACTGAAATAGATAGGGACTTTATAAACACCCGGTATGTACCTTGTTAACCTTGTTGCTATTTCGTGCGTTGGTCTCTCTTCACACAGAGGTCAAGCTGTTGACCCCGCCTCTAGTATATATATATATATATACTTTCAGATGTTCCGTGCAATAATTCTTCATTTCACGGAGGTTAGGCTTGTTGCCCCTCCTTTTGAGTTGACCTGGTGAAGTAAAGAATAAACTATTTTCCTTCAGGATTGAGAATGTTCCCTGCATATCCTTTAAGTTGGGAACATGACACATTCTTCTTTTCCTACTTTCCACTGTTGTTTGAGTGGTTATAGGTTGCAAAGCAAGATTAGGAACTAGCTCCTCCATTATTTTCCAAGTGTAAATAATGGTGTACCTGTCTCTTCTTCTTTCCACCGAATATAACTTTAATTCACGGAACCTTTCCCAGTAATTTAGTTCTTTGCATTTTAGTTGTGAAGCTTCTCTGAATCCCTTCTAGTTGATTAATGTCTTCTTTTTATGTGGGATGTTAAGACCGAGCAATACTTCAACTTGGGTATGATCATTGTTTTCAACACAGGAATCATTATATTCCTATCACTTCTTTTAAAGGTTTTCAGTGTCTGTCCAGTTATTCTTTTTGCTCTGTTTACTGCTATCTTATTTTGAGTTTCAAATTTCGTGTCATCAATCATTACAACTAAATCTTTTGTTTTAGAATTTCTCTAAATTTTCTGTCCATTTGTGGTATAGTATTCAATGGGTTTTAGGTCCTTAGTTCTTCCGTACCTTAATAGTTGAAATTTCTCGGTGTTAAATTTCATATTATTTCCTTCGGACCAATTCTAGATTCTGTTTATGTCTGTTTGTAAGGTTCCTATATCCTCTGGGGTTCTTATTTTTCTACTGATCTTTGTGTCATCAGCAAAGGATGTTACTTTACTGTCACTGGTAACTTCCTCATCTTAGTCATCTATATCAGTTAACATAATTGCGAAGAGTAATGGACTAATACTGTGCATTGTAGTACTGAGCTAAGAACCTCTGACTCTGATGAAGATATTCCTTGAACTATAACGACTTGCCGCCGCTCACTAAGGAAATTATACACCCATTTTCCTACTTTTCCCGTTATTCCCTTATATTTCAGTTTATGTATCCTGATACTATGATTCCATGATCACACTTGTCGAACGCCTTGGCAAAGTCTGTGCATATTCTATCATAGTTTTTATTGTTTTTGTGTACATCAGTAATCAGTGTTGCATTAGTTGTGATAGGCATGATCTCCCTGACCGGAATAATTTCCAAAAAAGTCATAGATTTTTTTCTCTAAGTATTCTTTCAAATATTTTAGTGAGATGGGATGTAAGCAACACTGGCCTACAGTTTTTAGCCTCGGATCGATCGCCTCCTTTATATATTGGAACTATGTTCGCTCTCTTCAGGATGCTTGGTGTTTCTCCCGTGTCTAGTGGTATCGTCTTCATATCCAATATTGGGGCTTCATTTCATTCTTGCAGCTTTTGATTAGTGTGGTATTCCAAATATATATACAGTATATATATATATATAAAGAGAGAGAGAAAGCCGTGATGTCAACATAATATTAGCACCTTGCATGCAGCCACCCCTAACTTCCCTTGCCCTCCTTCACCGTAAAAAAAAAAAAATTACCGAAAATTTCCATTCATTACGAACGGAGGAAAAAAATCTTCGCCATCATATACTTCGACGGCAAAAGGATTAGGTATTCATGTGTGCCATGAATGACAAAGTCTTTGGCAGTCACTGTGAATTATAATGAAATAGACGAAGGACAATCGCCGGATTATATTTCGTGCATGTCCTGCGATGGTGATCATTTGTCGTGCTGTCCCAAGCCTGCTTCCAGTTGCCAGAATGCGAGATCCGACTTGTAAACATATAGGATACACGAGCCATATATAGAATGGGACCATATTTTATGAGTAATATGTAATGCAGAGAAAGGTTATGTTATATTCTGTTCATATAAAAATCGAGATATATATATATATATATATATATATATATCAACGTAAAGAACGACGCTTGTATAGGAGAATATTCCGCGCAAGATGAGGAGAGAGAACGAAACAAATGAAAAAATGAGGTAACCACCCGGGAATCGAACCCGGGATCTTCCGATTGCCGGTCAGATATGATAACCATTACACCACGGGCCTCACTCGAACAAATGCCGTAATTCTCCTACATACGCGCAGAAACCAATGCCCCAAGAGGGCACCTCCCGCTTGCCGTACATTATATACATTTTAACCTCAAACACGCAGTATAATTAACGTAAAGAACGACGCTTGTATAGGAGAATATTCCGCGCAAGATGAGGAGAGAGAACGAAACAAATGAAAAAATGAGGTAACCACCCGGGAATCGAACCCGGGATCTTCCGATTGCCGGTCAGATATGATAACCATTACACCACGGGCCTCACTCGAACAAATGCCGTAATTCTCCTACATACGCGCAGAAACCAATGCCCCAAGAGGGCACCTCCCGCTTGCCGTACATTATATACATTTTAACCTCAAACACGCAGTATAATTAACGTAAAGAACGACGCTTGTATAGGAGAATATTCCGCGCAAGATGAGAGAGAGAACGAAACAAATGAAAAAATGAGGTAACCACCCGGGAATCGAACCCGGGATCTTCCGATTGCCGGTCAGATATGATAACCATTACACCACGGGCCTCACTCGAACAAATGCCGTAATTCTCCTACATACGCGCAGAAACCAATGCCCCAAGAGGGCACCTCCCGCTTGCCGTACATTATATACATTTTAACCTCAAACACGCAGTATAATTAACGTAAAGAACGACGCTTGTATAGGAGAATATTCCGCGCAAGATGAGGAGAGAGAACGAAACAAATGAAAAAATGAGGTAACCACCCGGGAATCGAACCCGGGATCTTCCGATTGCCGGTCAGATATGATAACCATTACACCACGGGCCTCACTCGAACAAATGCCGTAATTCTCCTACATACGCGCAGAAACCAATGCCCCAAGAGGGCACCTCCCGCTTGCCGTACATTATATACATTTTAACCTCAAACACGCAGTATAATTAACGTAAAGAACGACGCTTGTATAGGAGAATATTCCGCGCAAGATGAGGAGAGAGAACGAAACAAATGAAAAAATGAGGTAACCACCCGGGAATCGAACCCGGGATCTTCCGATTGCCGGTCAGATATGATAACCATTACACCACGGGCCTCACTCGAACAAATGCCGTAATTCTCCTACATACGGGCAGAAACCAATGCCCCAAGAGGGCACCTCTCGCTTGCCGTACATTATATACATTTTAACTGCAAACACGCAGTATAATTAACGGAAGATCCCGGGTTCGATTCCCGGGTGGTTACCTCATTTTTTCATTTGTTTCGTTTTCTCTCCTCATCTTGCGCGGAATATTCTCCTATACAAGCGTCGTTCTTTACGTTAATTATACTGCGTGTTTGCAGTTAAAATGTGTATATATATATATATGTGTGTGTGTGTGTGTGTGTGTGTGTTAAATTGCCAAAACTAAAAGCTGAAGCCAAATGCTGAAATGGATTCTGTAATCTCAAAAAAATGTAAAACTTATATTCATTCCTCAGTCTCCATAGAATAGTTTTTAAAGTGGATTTTTATTTATAGGTTTATGCATATCGTATCGTATTTAGTTCTCTCTCTCTCTCTCTCTCTCTCTCTCTCTCTCTCTCTCTCTCTCTCTATATATATATATATATATATATATATATATATGGGCCTATATAAAATTAGGTTCATGACATATCTTTTCAAAACGTTTTGTTTTGAAAGATGTTCAGTTCTGTAATTTACTTGTCAAGATTATTTAAAAGTATGCCACAAATCTTTTGTGGGTATGACCGTTTTATATTGAGGGTATGACACCGATGACCGCCGTTAGGTTCATACACAGATTTTTACACTCGCACTTGCGTTAATATTTATATTTGATGTATACCTGAAAATATTACTAGTGCCCATTTTCTCTTTTTATGAGAGGGGCATGACTTTCGGATGCCAGACAGAGCCATTGAGGTTTCCATTTAGGGCCAATATTGCAGAATTTAATGTCAACAGAAGTGAAGTTTCATCGAAGTCACTTCTTCGAAACTGCAAACCGGATCACATTGTTTCCATTTAGACTCACATTATGCCATATATTGCCATTCTGATCGTATAATAATAATAATAATAATAATATAATAATAATAATATAATAATAATAATAGCTAAATATTATGTGAAATTCAGTTACTTGTTGAAGAATAATTATTCTGTGCATATTAAAAAACTAAAATCACTTAAAATATGAATTATGACGTAAGTTTTCAAAGGTTAATAAAACACTAAAACCTTTCATCATGTAACAACTATCTTAAGAGGCCCCCCCCCCTGGCCAAGTATCATTCATTTTAATCATATTGACTCCAAGTTAATTATAATATTCAAGTTATTATTCAAGTGCCCTTTATAACCAATCGATCATTCAATTCAAAATCTCATTTATTTTATGCATTTGCTTTCTCTCCACTCTAACTATTATCTGACTTTGTTTTGTTCTTATTTTGTTTAATTAAAGGAAAAATTACGAAACCTCTTAATCTCCTTTAATGAAAATTAATTTAATTTGATCGAAAGATCTGGTGACCGTTAGCTTCAAGCAAATAATTCTTTAATTAATCTAATTAACACTTTATTATAGGGTCTACTGCCAACAGGCTAATACATACATACATATATATATATATATATATATATATATACACACACACACACACACACATATATATATATACAGGGTGTCCCCAAAAAACTATATACTGTACTTTTATAGCATCATATATTTTATAATTTAAAAAAAACCCAAACAATATATTGTTATAGCAATTGCCAATGAAAGGTAAATTAGTAAGCTAGGTGATCAAAATGTTATAGCGAGTTGTTTGCATATAAAATTTAATTAACTACGCCAAGTGCTCAAAATGTTCTCCGGCGGCATTTTGAACATTTTGAGCACTTGGCGTAGTTAATTAAATTTTATATGCAAACAACTCGCTATAACATTTTGATCACTTAGATTACTAATTTACCTTTCATTGGCAATTGCTATAACAATATATTGTTTGGTTTTTTAAATTATAAAATATATGATGCTATAAAGAGTATATAGTTTTTTGGGGACACCCTGTGTGGTATATATATATATATATATATATATATATATATATATATACACATACACGAGTTGTAACATTTTACATGCAAAGTTCATAAAATATGGGATGATAAATAAATTTCTTGAATTCTTTTATTTTAAGTTTTTATAATCTTAATTTATTGTAATGTTCTAAAAAATAAAATATTGAAGAATAAATTAAAACCATATGCAATAATTTTCTCATTTTCTGTTTTTTCTTTTGTAATAAAATTGCTTTATAACAGTTTATATTGCTATAAAACTGCTTGTACAGACGCACTCCGCACACTCAGGCTCATTTTTTACTTTGCACGCAAAACTCTGAGAAAGATGAGCACCAGAAATTGTTGAGGCATTATTTCATGTAGTCATCATTCCGAAGTGTGTGATTATTTTAAAAATGCTTTACGATAAAAATTTTATTGAATGTATAAACTCTGTAAAGTTTATTAAGGTTTAGGTACCTATAACTATAATGCTAATGATTGTAGAAAAGTTATAATTTCATATTTGCAATCGCCAAAGCAGCGTGATTTCAATAAGTATAAACAACACAATTTTATTGAAAAATTAAAATTAAGGGCTTCCTATGAAGGTCAGGCAAAATTAGATTTATGCCGGTGTCAGGATTAAATCGGATCACCTGAAGATTAGGGCCCCCAGCCTTCTTTAGTTAGTCTTATAAGGCTAACTAACGAGAACATCACGACCTAACCTAACCAATCGTTAGGTCAACTGTACGCCCTTGACGATTGGTTAGGTTAGGTCGTGATATTTTCGTTAGTTAGCCTTATAACGCTAACTAAAGGAGGTTGGGGACCCTGATCTTCAGGTGATCCATTAAATCCATGATTAAATGTACTTTAAGTTACAGATACACTTGCCCTTTTCGAACGTCGCTGCATTTCCAAATTATAACCTAACAATCTATATTCTAAATGAATTGAGTAGAACAATTCTTTTGAGTTAGTATAAAATCCAAGCTTTACATTTGTTGAACCGTATCATTAAATTGTAACCAATCCTATTCATTACTTTGATATCAGTTAATAATGGAGGAACTTCACAAAAAGAAACTCCCTCTTGGAAACAAAATTACACTAAAAAACTCGGATCATCTGAAGATTAGGACCCCCAGCCTTCGTTATTTAGCATTATAAGGCTAACTAACGAAAACATCACGACTTAACGTAGCCAATCGTCAAGGGCGTACAGTTGACCTAATGATTGGTTATGTTAAGGTGTGATATTTTCGTTAGTTAGCCTTATAAAGTTAACTAACGAAGGCTGGGGGCCATGATCTTCAGATGATCCAAAAACTCTATATTTAATTGAACAAAATTTGTTTGGATTTTAGATGAACAAATACCGTGTTCAAAATTACACTCTAAGTCAGTGGTTCCCAACCTTTTTTGTATGGTTACCCAAAACCCAATTCTAGTCCAGCTTCATTACTCTAATCATTATATATTATAGATCACTTTAACATATTGCTTCCCAAAGCATTCGGGAAGCAATATGTTAAAGTGATCCCTCCTGGGAACAATATGTTAAAGTGATTAACACTGGGAAGCAATATGTTAAAAAGAGAAAGGTTGGTTGGTTGGTTAGAAAGTGGTTGGTAATCTAGGAGATAACCTACCGATCATAAACAAAGCTATAAATGCCCTAACCAAGCATTCTTTATATATTTAATGTAGGTTAACTGAATGCCCGGTTAGGTCAACTGTACGCCCTTGATGATTGGCTAGGTTAAGTCGTGATATTTTCGTTAGTTTTAACGAAAATATCACCACTTAACCTAACCAATCGTCGAGGGGGGCGTACAGTTGACCTAACCGGGCATTCAGTTGGGTACTTGTAGGTTATTTCCCCCCACCAATTTTGACAGAATATTTTCATTAAAACTAACGAAAATATCACGACTTAACCTAACCAATTATCAAGGGCGTATTACACTGCCCAAAAAAAAAAATTTTTTGCTGCTGATTTAATTCTAAGACCTGTTTCTGTTAATATTGATGTGCTGATTTAAAAAATCACCTTAGATTTTGTCCATCACATCAGGTTTTCGTGCAATGCAATATGCCTCTTTTGGGTGATCCATGAAGGGCGCTTATCAAAATTGATGATTTTTGAGACCTGTTAACAGCTGTTTTGCTGTTAAAATTTTATCTGTGGAATAAGCAAATCTGTGCATTAAATCTAAAGGTCATGTACAACATATTAAAATCTTGGGTATCTGTGATTTCCCCAGGTGTGAGCGTGACGTTGTTATGATCCAAAAAGTCTGAAAATTATAAAGATCTTGTAAAGGATTTACTTGTAAACTTTCAGCAGTTGGGTTGCAACATGAGCATTAAAGTTCACTATCTCAACAGTCATCTGGATAAATTTCCAGAAAATCTTGGTGATGTTAGTGAAGAGCAAGGTGAAAGGTTCCACCAAAATATCAAAGTGATGGAAGAACGATACCAAGGATGATGGGATACCCATATGGTGGCTGACTACTGCTGGAGCCTGCAAAGAGATTGTCTTGACATCTCTCATTCTAGGAAGTCCTATAAGAGAAAATTTATCAGCACTGAAAAGTAAGAAAACAAGAAAAAGACAATGTTAAGAAAACTGGTCCCGTGCTTGCTTTAATATGGATTCATTTTTTGCTTATTTAAACACTTTTAATCACTTTATGTGTCAATATTACCATTGTATATTAAAGTTCACTCCCTGCACAATTGTTTACTTTTCCATACTGATTCTGAGTATGTAAAAACTTATTTTTTGAAAAGAAAAAAAATTGGGCATAACCCTACCAAAATGCGATATCTCCAAAATATCCGTATTTGATTGCTCGAAAACCTGACGTGATAGGCAAAAACTAAGGTGATTTTTGAAATCAGCACACCAAAGTTACTTAAAAACAGGTGTTAGAATTAAATCAGCAAAATTGGTGTTGGGCAGTGTTATTAATTATAACATTGTTTGTTTCTGGAATAGTATTTACTATTTACTAATAGATCAACTGTACGCCCTTGATAATTGGTTAGGTTAAGTCGTGATATTTTCGTTAGTTTTAACGAAACTATTCTGTCAAAATTGGTGGGGGGGGAGATAACCTACAAGTACCTTCAGTTGACCTAACCGGGCATTCAGTTAACCTACATTAAATATATAAAGAAAATGAAAGGATGCAAAAAGGAGCTACTCAACTTCGGGTCCCGACAAAAGCCCCCTAGGATAAAAGCTCCCTAGGACAAAAGCCCCCTGGACAAAAGCCCCTCAGTTAAAGTGCAAAGTAGGACAAAAGCCCCTCAGTTAAAGTGCAAAATAGGACAAAAGCCCCTCAGTTAAAGTGCAAAGTAGGATAAAAGCTTCCATTTTTTATATTATTGTTCGTGTGCTACGAAGTAATCCTAAACAAATATTATAATCTTTGTCTATGTTGATTCACTCTGGTTGATCACTGTTTTGTCTACCTGAATGGTTAGGTTAGGTTAGATTAGGTTAGGTTAGGAACGTGCCACAAAGGAGCATCAACAGCGTTTGAAGAACCTATGTCTGGACTATGTGAATGAGAGGAAGACCTTGGAGGAATTTCTGAATGTTGTAGGTCACAGCATTAGGTGGAAGTAAAATGAACTTTAAATGAACCTTAACACTTAATGAACTTTTTAATATTGTGCTTTATTTGTTTGATTTTCCCTAGATATGGTATGATGATCCTTTTAAAATGTTCATTTTTATGGTTGTGTAAATAATTTTGTGCTCCTGCAAAATAGTGAGCTATAAATTTATAATGCAAGCGTTAATGTGTGCTTCTGTATAATACTTATAAAGCTGTCTTTGCCTAGATAAGGCATGATGATCCTTTTATAATGTAATTTTTTATGGTTGTGTAAATATTAGCGTTAATGTGTGCTACTGTATAATACTTATAATGCCTTCCTTATTGCAGTCTTATGATATAATAAATGTAATATTTTACATGTCAGAGAAATGTTCATAAACTGTAAATAATAAAGAATAAAAATAATGATTAAAAAAATTCTTCTTATTATTTTTCCTAGGGGGCTTTTGTCCTTACATACACTCAACTCGTACTTGTGGCAAATGATGTTGCGTGACCGATTCTTCCGAAATCTATTTTTTACTTTGTGTGACCATCTCGAGCAATAATTCTAATAAATTTACTTTCAATCTAATATTTTAACATGTTATGATTTACTTTTTATAAATTTACTTTATTAAAGCGAACATTTTTTATCGTACTCCTTATCCTAAATATTGAGAAGCAATATGTTAAAGTGATATACACTGGGAAGCAATATGTTAAAGAGAGGTTCCTGGGAAGCAATATGTTAAAGTGATCCTATATTATTTTTATAACTTCTGGATCGCGTGTCATTTGATTACCCGACAAAATAGTTGTCATTACCCCAGTCGGGTAATTTACCGTAGGTTGGGAATCACTGCTCTAAATGATGTCAAACGTTTGGTTTGATGTATATATATGAAACGTCTACTCAACATCGTATAATGAATGTAACCTTCTGAAACGAATAAATTAATAATAGCTACAGGGTGATAAAAAAGTAACGCAACCCATGGGAAAACGATTTATTTCAGAGCAAGTGCTGGAAGTGGGCACCGTTCTGTGCTTCACACAAGTGGATACGGCGATTCATGTTCTTAAAGACCCTTTGCAACGTTTCCTGTGAAATTGCATCAACACACTTCTGAATCATCGCCTGCAACAGAAGGAAAAAATCAATTATGTGCGTTTCTCCATGGGTGGCGTTACTTTTTGATCACCCTGTATTTTGAAATGTTTAATAGATATTTCAAATATCTGAAAACGGTGTTTAAATGTTTCAACTATATAAAAGCGTATGAATTAAAAAATTCATTTGTATAATAAGTTAGTTTTCTAGTCTTTGCGCCCAGACGCATGCACATTGTGGTTAAAAATATTTTGAAATTGTTACGTAGTTTATTTAGCATTTGTATTAATAGGCTGTCTCGGAAAAAGGAGAAAATAATTATTATATTTGGGCATTTATTCTATGTAGGCTTAGGTCTTCTAAGTGTCTTTGATGCATTTATTAATTTTATTTACTTGGCTAGGCCTTGGCTAGTAAATCTCTCAAGATTAAGAAATAGCCTGTGACTCTGACCCCAGCCTTAAATCTAGGTTACTTGAAATACAGTAGACCTACCCCAGGTTCACTCTCTCAGACAGACAGCCTATACTCGAGAAAAGACACTGTTAAGTTGGAAAGGTTCGAGTTCGAGCAGTGGTTCTCAAACTGGGGTGCGGAGTACCCCCAGGGGTACGCGAGGGAATCTTAGAGGGTACGCGAAGGGGTCCTGAAAATATAACCCTTTTAATTTTATATACGATTAACAAACGGCCACAGGTCACACGGTCGCAAAGAAAGTAAAAATCGTCTATCTCTCTCGAAAATCCAGAAAATCCCGTGAAGGAATTCAAGGGGTACAGAAGAAGAAAAAGTTCGAGAACCGTTGGGTTAGAGCAACCAAAATGAATCCAGAACTGAGAAGTAAAATATATGAGGAAAAATTAGCTGAACTAGATATGTATTCATTTGGAAAGCGTCGGCTTACTGTATAGGACAGCAGTTCTTAACCTGGGGGACGTTTTGATTTTCCATCGGGGGCGCGAAAGCTGGGAAAGTATTCAACATATCTATGACTCAGAGTATATATTCGCAATTAAATAAATTAAATGAAAAAAATATTTTTCTTCCACTAGTAACGTGTCAAAATTCGCGGACGATACTAAAATAGGCGGTAAGGTTGTTAACGAGGACGATAGAAGTAGGCTCCAAGACGATGTTAATAGGATTATGGAGTAGACAGATAAGTGACAGATGCAATTGGACGTTTTCCAGTTTATGTACCGTTTTCTACAGTACATTACATACAGCATAGTAAACATCCTGTGCCCAAGTGACGAAAGTTATAATGTGGGTTAGGTTAGGTTAGGTTAGGTTATCAAGAACTCATTTTTGATCACTCATTTTTGATCTGAAAAGAAGCAAAAATAAATTATATGAAAAACGGTACACAAACTGGAAAAGGTCCATGCAATTTAACGTAGACAAATGTAAAGTTTTGCATATAGGTTCTCGCAACAATAATTACACGTACACGATGGATAATAGGGAGTTAGCGAGCGTTGACGAGGAAGTAGATTTTGGCGTATGCGTATCTAAGGATTTAAAGGTTAGGAACCAGTGCCTGGAGTCTTGCGCAAAAGCTAATAGGATGTTAGGCTTCATAGCGCGTAATTTCGAATTTAAATCGAAAGATATTATATTGCTCCTTTACAAGTCCCTAGTCAGGCCTCATTTAGAATATGCAGTTCAGTTTTGGTGCCCGTATTTGCGTGAGGATATTGATAGGTTAGAAAGGGTTCAACGTCGTGCCACGAAACTAATTCCGTCATTGCGCAACAAGCCTTATGAAGATAGGATTAAAGAGTTAGACCTGTATTCACTCGAAACTAGGAGATTAAGGGGGAAGCTTATTGAAGTTTTCCAAATCGTTAATAACATCGATAACGTAAATTTTGACAAATTGTTCACTTCGATAATAGTAATACTCGTAATAACGGATTTAAGTTGCGTGGCAGACGATTCATTACTAATATCGCTAAAAACTTCTTTACGTTTAAAGTAATTGCTAAATGGCATAATCTTCCGCGTCAGTCGTTCATTCTACCAGCGTTAATATGTTTAAGAACCGTTTAGATAGGCATTTTAAAAATATTAACGTTGTTTAAAATAAAAACAATTAGTCACGGGAGCTCTGGGGGTGGTGGTCGAGGATGAGTCTGTTGACGATTAATGCCAGTTTGTGACATGCAAGCGTGTGATGCCAGCAATAAAATTTAAAAAAAAAAAAATAGACTAACACGAACGTAGATGTAGCTCGTAGAGTAAACTAACCCACTTTTTGTTTAACTTTACCTAATTTCTCTTTTTTTTTTTATCCTCTCCTTACTTTGCATGTCTGTAACTCTCTTTTCTTGCATGTTTGTAGTTTGCATGGTATGACAGTGAGTTAAGACTGTGTTGCATGGTTTGTAAGCGTTCTTATTTTACTTCTTTTCATCTTTCACCCCTCTCCTATTCTCCCCGACTATTTTTCCGACTTGTCGGCAGTGGCCGGCGGATGATGATGGTGAATCTTTTTTTCTCTTTTTCTGAATGAATGTTAACCCACGAGTGATAGGTGTTTCTCCTTACTTAACCCCTTATTCTCTTCTCTTCTCTTCTTTTCTCTTAACCCCCTACTCTTTCCTTTCTCTCGGGCTAACCTTAGAGTGGATCTTAGGGTCTTTGTTAGCCTTAGCTTCTGTAGATCTGTAGATACCTTTGTGACGCAGGCTTTTCAACGCTTGTTGCTGTGAAGACCAAGTGTCGAAACAGGATTAATGTTGAGAGCGACATGCGGTGTGCTTTTTCTTCGACCACACCAAGGATTCAAATGTTGGTGGGGAAGAAGCAAGGCCAACCTTCCCATTGGTAATGATTATGGGTGAAATACGATGGATCTTGTGAAAATATTGCATTCTCTCACAAATACAGAGTTTTTGTTGTTTTTGTTTGTCTATTTATCCAATCTAGAAAGGCATTAAAAGCAATGAAACTGGGACCGTTAAAAAACTTTTATTCTTTGGGGTTCAGGGAGGCTCCACGGGTTGAAGGTTGACCGTTAAGGGGCGCAGTTCCACAAAGGTTAAGAACCGCTGGTATAGGAGAACTAACTAGAGTATTTAAGACTGATACATGCCTTTGATAATGTAAATTACAGGAAGTTATTTGACATGGATACAAAATGAATTTCAAGAAGAAATGGATATAGATTGAAAGTAAAAAAATTTTAAGAGTAATGCTGTGAAGAAATGTTTTCAAATAAGCTTGAACTTATAATTAAACTTAAACTCCTTAAACTTTCAAGCATTAGATATTTTAGATTAGACTTTTAGACGTTTAAACATTTCAAAAATCACAAAATTCAGACAATGAAATATCTAACGAAAAGTCTATTTCTGTCTAGAGTGCAATCTAAATAGAAATATCGGATAACCTGAAGATCAGGGCCCCCAGCCTTCTTTAGTTAGCCTTATAAGGCTAACTAACGAAAATATCACGACCTAACCTAACCAATCGTTAGGTCAACTGTACGCTCTTGACGATTGGTTAGGTTAGGTCGTGATATTTTCGTTAGTTAGTCTTATAAAGAAGGCTGGGGCCCTGATCTTTAGGTGATCCGAAATATCTAAAATGGAAATGTCTATAAAATGTTTAATAAATTATCTAACAATAAAATGTCAAATAAATGAACGTTTAAAGAGTTTAAGTTTAAGGTTAAGTTTAAGTTTATATGAAAAGGGACTTTTTCCGTTCTATGGGCACCATTGAAATGAGAGAAATTAATATTTTTAAACTTATTTTAACTTTTTATTAATAATCAGTACATTTTGAATAGGAGAAATTTAATTTATTTAATCTAACAGCTATGAACATAAATAAGAACAAAAATATTTGTCTATTCTTTAAATAATTTGACGATTTATTACATTACATTATCATTATTATTGGTTATACCAACCTAACCTAACCTAACCCAAACCTAACCTAACGTAACCTAACGTAACCTAGCTTAACATAGCCTAACTTATCCTAACCTGACCTAACCTCGTTGCTGCCCATAGAACGGAAAAGCCCCATGAAAAGAATTGTTTCACAGCATTACTCTCTAAAACGTTTGACTTTCAATTTATATCCATCACTTTTTGTAATTATGAAATGTTGAGCAGACATTTCATATATATATATATATATATATATATATATATATATATATATATATATAACCAAACGTCTACTGCCATCTCCTTTTTTTTGGAGGAGCTGCAAGATTGAATCGGTCCTGGAAGTCTGCACGAATATTTTCAATGGTTTTGTCATTACGTGGTCGCTCATGGACCACGGTACTAGCCAATATGAGTTGTTCAATCGTATAATTGCTGCTATCACACATTTCAAATGGGTGTGAAAGAAAAACGAAAATGAGTTAGTATTTTATTGGGGTGACAAGAAATTGTGGACACTCTGTACATTTGAATAACAATAATGAAAACGAGAGGTGACAATGAACTTTTATTAAATTAAACTGAGCGAAGAAGTTTGTGATTTTCTTCTGGTGAGATCGAGACGTGATGTCTTTCAGGTAAACTTCACGGACTTTCTTCGCATGAAGGATAGCCTCTAATGACTGTCCGAAATTGGGGTCACTGTCAACAATTTCAAGGCCAGAGTTCATGAACTCTATAAACTTATTCATTGCTGATGTCAAACACTCGATTCGCCTTATTTTTGTTTTTAATGGTTAGCGGCATCAAAACTACATTCTGATTGGTTGCGCTGTGAGCGAGGTTGAATTTCGATACTCCATACACTGCGTAGATTTGAAATTTTACCCATAAGAAGATTTTAATGGTTTTAAATTTTTTTCCGTGTAGAACCGGACCGCGTAAAATAACTACGCGTAGAATCGGTCGTCTACTATACATATTCCTGAGTCTAAAAGTGACATAGAAGCGTATAACAGTAAAATTATGATTAGTATCACAGCATACCCCTAGGGTACATTCTTGCATATAGCAGGTTCTATGAGGTTGACGTTTTCTTTAAAAAGGCCAATTACACTGCCCAACCAAAAAAAAATGTTTTTGCTGCTGATTTAATTCTAAGACCTGTTTCTGGATAATATTGATGTGCTGATTTCAAAAATCACCTTAGATTTTGTCCATCACATCAGAATTTCGTGCAATTTTGGGTGATCCATGAAGGGCGCTTATCAAAATTGATGATTTTTGAGACCTGTTAACAGCTGTTTTGCTGTTAAAATTTTATCTGTGGAATACGCAAATCTGTGCATTAAATCTAAAGGTCATGTACAACATATTAAAATCTTGGGTATCTGTGATTTCCCCAGGTGTGAGCGTGACGTCATGATCTGAGAGAGATTTCCCATTGGCGGAGTGAGAGCAGCCGGTTCCGCTAGTGACGTTACTTGTAAACTTTCAGCAGTTGGGTTGCAACATGAGCGTTAAAGTTCACTATCTCAACAGTCATCTGGATAAATTTCCAGAAAATCTTGGTGATGTTAGTGAAGAGCAAGGTGAAAGGTTCCACCAAGATATCAAAGTGATGGAAGAACGATACCAAGGAAGATGGGATACCCATATGATGGCTAACTACTGCTGGAGCCTGCAAAGAGATTGTCTTGACATCTCTCATTCTAGGAAGTCCTATAAGAGAAAATTTATCAGCACTGAAAAGTAAGAAAACAAGAAAAAGACAATGTTAAGAAAACTGGTCCCGTGCTTGCTTTAATATGGATTAATTTTTTGCTTATTTAAACACTTTTAATCACTTTATGTGTCAATATTACCATTGTATATTAAAGTTCACTCCCTGCACAATTGTTTACTTTTCCATGCTGATTCTGAGTATGCAAAAACTTATTTTTTGAAAAGAAAAAAAATTAGGCATAACCCTGCCAAAATGCGATATCTCCAAAATATCTGTATTTGATTGCTCGAAACCTGACGTGATAGGCAAAAACTAAGGTGATTTTTGAAATCAGCACACCAAAGTTACTTAAAAACAGGTGTTAGAATTAAATCAGCAAAATTGGTGTTGGGCAGTGTTATATGGGATGCTAACATTATCCAATTTTTTTCTTCTTTTTGCCCATTTTTAATTTCACTAAAAATTTTCGGATCTTTTCGGGTTGAAGCACTGTGAAAAAACCCAAAAGAAAATAATATTTGTAGGTAGAAAATGTATATATTTATTAAGAAAAGTACATTCTTTACTGGAGAAATATATTATTTGAACGTAATATTTGCTATAAATTATGTTTTTATTTACAGACTAAAATGACTAATAAAAGGAATTTAGAGTAATGTGCAGTTCGAAGAAACAACAGGAAAGTTTTTTCAATCCTACAAAATTGTTCCAGAAGAAAAGTTATGCCGCAAAAAAGCACAAAATGATAAGAAAATACCTACCAGATTGAAGTCCTCTATGGCGATGTCAAAAAGGAGGGTGTAACGAATCAGCTTCAGTTCGCAAAGGAACTTGGTTGGAAGGAGCATCGCTCCAACTCAGAACTTTGATATTATTGTGTATATTTATTGCTGGTTCAAAGAGTATACAGGGTGTTTATAAAGTCCCTATCTATTTCAGTGAGAAAGTAGCAAAAACCGTAAAATTCAATAGCAATATAATAGAAGGCATACATTTAATGAATACGTAAGCATATGATTCTATATGAGCATCATCAGTATCTCTACAGAGTTCGAATCGGTCAGCAGCATTGGAACACATTTTGGAGCTTGACGGGGGTTATTTTTGTAACTGCTGTTACGATACCAGCACGTAAATCTTGCAGATCTGTAACCCTCGTTTGATAGACGTTTGATTTGATAAAGCCCCATGCAAAGAAATCCAAGGGCGTTAGGTCAGGAGATCGAGCCACCCAGGGCCTGTTGTCTTCACGTCCGATTCACGGATTTGGAAATCGTTCATTTAGGTACTCCCGAACAATGTTTGCTTAATGACAAGGTGTCCCATCTTGTTGAAAGATGACGGTGTTTAAAATGCCATCTGAATGAAGCTGGGACATTTACGAGCTCGTATCGTAACAGCAGTTACAAAAATAATCCCTGTTATGCTCCAAAATGTGTTCCGCAATGCTGCTGACAGATTCGAACTCTGTAGAGATACTGATGGTGCTCATGTAGAATCATATGCTTAAGTATTCATTAAATGTATGCCTTCTATTATACTGTTATCGAATTTTACGCTTTGTGCACCGTTTTCACTGAAATAGGTAGGGACTGTATAAACACCCTGGACAAGCGTAAAATTTTGCAGGATGAACTTGGCATCAATCTCTCTACTGTGGTTGATTATAACAACTATTTGAGAGAGGTAAGTTAACTAGAATACAACCTAGAATACAACCTAGAATACAATCTAACCTAACCTAATACACAGCAAATCGAAAGCACTTAGAATATGTTGAAAATACCCAATAAACAGCAAAGTAGGATCAAACATGAAATGATTGACTCCTATCTTTAAGAATTTGTTTGGCGTCGAAAGAACACAAATAAAGACCTATTTGAGAAAATTTTCCAAGACCTCTCCCAATTTTCAGTATATTCTAGTTAAAGTATTATATATTTCTCCACCATAAAGTGTACTTTTCTTAACAAATATATACATTTATTACCTAGAAATACTATTTTCTTTTGCTTTTTTTCACACTGCTTCAAACCGAAAAGACCCAACTATATATATATATATATAGCTTAATTAAAAAGTCAATACATTCCTCATCTCGCGTATATATACAGGGCGTCCCAAACAAATGTATACACACTTTAACAGCTGATAGCTCAATTGATGTTTCTTTCTTTCCAAGTTAAACCCATTAGAATTAATAATGGCAGTCAGACTAAGCTTTGAACAAAGGAAATTCATTCTAAAATGCTACTGGAAGTGTGAAAACGCAGTTGAAGTGCAAAAGACAGTTTAGGAGGGAGTTTCAAACAGATCCACCAACGTGACTTACCATCACTCGAATTAGAGATAAGTTTGAAGCCGATGGAACTGTTCAGAATGTCCACAAGAAGCGTTCCGGAAGACCACGGACATCGACAAGCCCCACAAAGCAAGAAAGAGTACTGGAAACGTATCACCAAAGTCCAAGAAAATCTGTGCGGCAAGCGAGTCGTGAGGTAGGAATTTCAGAATCGTCTGTCCAACGCATTTTGAAGCGCTGTCAATGGAAAAGTTACATTCCAAGATTAGTCCATGCTATTAATGAAGATGATCCGGACCGAAGAGTGGAGTATTGCGAGTGGTACTTGGCACGATGTGGATGTGGATTGGACGAAGGGGGGTTTCGTAGAATACCCTCCGCGTTCACCAGACCTCACACCACTAGACTTTTTTTATGGGGATACTTAAAAGACAAAGTCTACGCTATAAAACCTGCAACAGTCGCTGAATTGAGAGCAGCCATTGAACGAGAATGCACACAAATACCAAACGAAATGTTTCGTGATGTTTGCGATTCCATTGCTTCGCGTTATCAGCAGTGCCTGGACCAGAACGGACGTCAGTTTGAAAACAGGCGTTGACAAAACAATTAAATAATGTCTGTAGATTCTATTACATTTTGAAAATGAAATGTATTTTAATAAACACTGCCTTTATAAGTATTTAAAGTGTGTATACATTTTTTTGGGACGCCCTGTATATATATATATATATATATATATATATACACACACACACAGAGGGATCGACTGTAGGTAGATCCTGAACCTTCGTTCGAACTCACCTAAAGTAAGTACGTATATATATATATATATATATATATATATTGTGCGTAATTTCTGCGGGAAAGTAAAAACATCAAAGAGAGCAGTACTCGCATAATCAAAATTCTCAAAGAGAGGAATAGCTGTATAAGTCCTTTGTAGTTTTCTCGACAGCTCTTTCAAGTTCACTTGAATGAAAAAAAATTTTAATTCATCCTGCATTGAGATTGCTCACAAGATACAGTAAAAGCTCAAAACAAACGCTACGGAAGTGCTGTTTTCGTCTGTTCTAACTTTAATTATATAAGTCTTATACTGTCTTCCTGCTTAAAATTTATCTATATATATATATATATATATATATATAATATATAATATATATATATATATAATATATATATATATATATATACATATACATATATTATATATATATATATATATATATATATATATATATTATATATATATATATATATATATATATATATATTATATATATATAATAATATATATATATATATATATATATATATATATATATAAGGAGAAGAGAGAGATACACCATTATTTACACTTGGAAAATAATGGAAAAACTAGTCCCTAATCTTACTCTGAATCCCATAACTCCCCAAACAACGGTGGAAAGTAGAAGCGGTAGACTGTGTCGTATTCCCAAATTGAAGGCGAGACAGGGAACATCCTTAACCCTGAAAGAAAATAGTTTTGTAGTGATTGGACCAAAACTGTTTAATCAGCTGCCCAAAGACATAAGAAACACGAAGGGAGTTGCAGTGGAAATCTTCAAAAGAAGACTAGACGCCTGGCTCAGAACAATCCCCGATGAGCCGGGCGTACCTGGTTATGTGAGGTGGAGAGCGTAAGAATCCAACTCACTACTTCACCAGGCCAACTCGAGAGGAGGGGCGACAAGCTTGACCTTCGCGAAATGAGAAGTCATCGCGCGGAACCTTTGTAAGGTAAGGTATATAAAATAAAATAAAATGGAAGGCGCAGTCTGACACCAGATAATATATACTGTAAATAATAAGTATAATGTAAATGTAAATAATGTAAATAATGATGTGATTTATGGATGGTGGTTATGGTTGGTGGGTACCAGAAACTATGGTTGGTTTTGTGGGTTCACGCTTTTCTGACTCATGACTTGGGGGAAACCTTGTTTAGTCTCTGTCAAGATGGCATACTGACTTTTGAGTTCACACTGGGAAAGCTTCATGGAATAAATTAAATGGGATGAAAGAAGCTTCGTATTTTAACATTTAATCTGAATTCGCTAAAATGGTTTCTGTGGTGGTGGAGCCATAATGGTTTCTAAGCTCTAAAGTAAGAGTACCACACGGTGTACTAGATTCAAAACGTCTGACCCTGGGTATGGTACTTTTCTGTCTTTTATAGGGGCTGCAAGCCGTGGGAGTGAGTAAGCGGGGTGCCGCGTCGTGCGCAGCCAAGGATGGATTGTTGCATGATTTTCCTTACTTATGAACCTACGTTATGACCTTACAAGGAGTGGTGCATTTTATCACTGAAGGATTGATAAGGATGGCCGTTTTATATATATATATATATATATATATATATATATATATATATATATATATATATATATATAAATAATAACAGGCACGAACACGCGTGCATGGTTTTTGCATGAAACAAAATTCTTTCACCAGCAATTAAACCCGGGATCTCCTAAGGACATATATATTAGTGGTGTACCGATTAATCGGCATCGGCACCGGCAGAACCGGCCAATTTTTGGGCATAGACCGATTCTCTCACCGATTCTTCGAATTTTAAAATTTTCATTACAAAACAAAATCTAGATTTATGAAAAATTGAACAGACAAAAACCACTATTTATGATAATTTATACTCATTTCAAAGTGTAATTATATAAAAATATTTTACATTCAAGAAAAAGGGAACGCTTAATAAGTTAAGTTGCCCATAAAATTACATTTTCTCTAACTAGCTAATCTCTAAATATTATAAACTATTGTAATCTTCAACTCTATATTAATAATAATTCTATATTAAGTCGTACTTTATAATTTATATTTTAAACCATCTTATTATATTGACTTTATTTTAAGTACGAGTACTTTAATAATTTTATAAACCCAAATTATTTTTCAATTTTTTATTCAAATTGGGCAGCAGGGCATTGAAATTTTATTGAAAATTTTTGTTGTTGTTAACATTGTTGAAGAAAGAAAATACCTTCAATATAAGAAAAAACAATTAGGCTCCTACTTTAAAGCATCCTCGTAAAGTCTCCCATTAATACTTAGATACGTAGATTTTTACATAAATGAATTTCCCTACCTATATTGTATATGAAATAAGAACATAATAAAATCATAAACATAATGATATTTACATCTAATAAATAAAATTATATTAAATGAAAATAGCACGTATCTTTTCTTCACTCTTTCGGATGGTGCGTATGGTAGATCATTCACGTGATACTCGCGGCCAGGTGATGTCATGCTCATACCACCACGCAACTTATCTAGAATCTTTATTTTTTCGGCTAATGTCATACCCTTACGACTTTTCTTCTCTTCACTATCAGTTGCAGATTGTTTACGTTTTGGTACCATACTGCTGTCTAAGGGTAATAGCAAAACAACGGCAAAATACGACAAAAACAATCCAACACAACTTCACTGAACTTAACGGGTTAGCGGGACTGAGACAAAGGGTGATGCGAGAGGGAGGGAGATGCGGGAGTGTTGGAGAGTGTAGGAGAAAACATTAGAGCGCGCATTGGCACACGTACAGTACTACTGTATTAGAGCGTGTTTGGCGGACCGTGTATAATCAAATTTTCCGCTCTCGGCAAATAATTGTTCGCCTTTACTTTTCCGTGTATAGCAAATTCCTCTGCAGAGGAACTTTTGCAGAGAATATGGATACGAAGATCCACTCGCTAGAAAGAAAAGATCACAAATTGTTAGAAAATTTCAAACAAAAGGAAATTTAAACAATCAACATAAAGGTAATAGTGATAGGCGACGATCCCCAAGAACTGTGCAACTCATAAATATGGTTCATGAAATTACTGCGCGCAGTCCGCAGAAGTCAATTTGACGTTTGTCAGCAAAGGTAGGTATTTCACAATCATCTGTGCATCGTACACGTCGTACCGAATTAAACCCTTTTCCCCACAAAATTCACTCACAAACTTCACTGATTAATGTTCAAAAACAAAAACGAATGGCATTCGCAACATGGATGTTAAGCAAAGCTAGAAGAAGATCCTAAGCTTTTGAAGCACATCTTCTTCGCTAACGAGTGTTATGTATATTTGTCGAGGTAAATTAATAAACAAAACTTTCGTTATTGGGGAAGTCATGCTGGCGCTCCAATAGTTTCCATGTACTGTTGCTAAACTCAACATTTGGGTCGCTGTTGGGTGGTATGGTGCAGTACAGTGGTTCTTAACCTTTTCAGGCTGCGAGAAAAGAAATAACTATATTACCACAGATTCACAGTGGTTTCAACAGAATGGAGCACCTTCACACACTGCTTGTAAAACTCGCAACATTTTGAGGAAGCATTTTTCTGGGCGACTAATCTCCCTTCATGAGCCACTGGAATTGCTCCCATACTCACCTGGATCTCACAACATCTGACTTTTTTTTGTGGGGGTTACATAAAAGACAGGATCTATTCTACCAAGCCTAAGACACTTAAAGACCAAAAGACCAAAGTCTGCGAAGTAATCAACAGCATCCCAGCTGAGCTATTTCCAAAATTTATGCCAAACATTTATGTAAGGTTGATTATTGTGTTAAAAAAAATGTCGATTACACTGAACATGTTGTTTAAGTAAGTTTAATAAATTCCTATGTTTTACGTACCTATTGCGTCTGTATTTGTGTCTAGATTCCCTTTTTAAAGTTTAGAGTATTTGTTTAGAAATAGAGACATTTTTGGGACACTTTGTATATAAAGAGCGCTCTCTCTCTCTCTCTCTCTCTCTCTCTCTCTCTCTCTCCTCCTCTCTCTCCTCCTCCTCCTCCTCCTCCTCCTCCTCCTTCAGTCATAATTCCAGCATTTCTGTCAATATGCTAAAAAATAATATTGACCTCGTGTTGGACGATCTCCTTAATTGAGTAAATCTTCTTACTATCTGATTCTTAAGCCGATCATTGAAATAGGTTTCGCTTCTAAAGGCATCTTAACCTGCACATTTTAGTCGGAGGAGAGGGCGGTGAGCAGGAGGGGAGGCCCTCTTCCGTGTATGTGTTTGATCTTATATCTTCGAGTTTGTCTGCGACTGTATGAAAGCTATGGTTGCCACTTTGAGGTCCCTGTAAAGCTGTTGTGGCTCCATCTTATCCACTCTCTCTCTCTCTCTCTCTCTCTCTCTCTCTCTCTCTCTCTCTCTCTACTATCTATCAACGAAATTGGAAGTTTCGTTCTTGCTCTAATTTCCTTCATTCCTTTTTCATTTTGTGAGACGCTCTTAATCTCGTAAGTCGATGTCAGGTCCAAAATGAAGCATTTGTATTAGAATGAAAAGCGTAGGATTTGTCATTCCTCAAAGTCAGAAGAGATAGAAGTAGTATCATAGATCGAAGTAGATAAAGACTTCAAACGCGGTTTAAATTACAGTATTTTCAATATCATTTTAAGTTTGGTAATAAAACAACATTTATGAATTTCATATCTAAATTTATAACTAAGTTATAAATTTAAGTTTATAACTAATGTAATTTTTCTTTAAAAAAGGAAGATCCATTTTATTTTTAATGGCTGGGCATTATTTTTCACTTCTGGGCTCCAAAGGGGAATTGCTCTGAAACATTACTGACTGAACAAAAAAAAAATTAAAAGAACAAAATTTACAAGAATTCCAAACAGAGAAGGAACACAGTACAGTTATTGTACATTTAATTAATTCTTAGATTTTCGTAATATAGGCTGAAATGATAATTGAGAAGAAAAGATCAAGAAACCAAATCAAAAGAGAAAGATTATTTCCTAATCTACTTTCATTATGATTTAATTATGCTATAATTCATTTTATTCTCCAAGGAAGATCAGCGTCTCTCTCTCTCTCTCTCTCTCTCTCTCTCGCTATATATATATATATATATATATATATATATATATATATATATATGCTAGAGCGCTGCTCATTTTATATATATATATATTAGTGATGTAGCGGATGTCATTTTTTTCACATCCGCGGATGCGGATGCGGATGCGGATGTTTGATTTTAACATCCGCGGATGCGGATGCGGATGTCTACATTTTCGTTATTTTTTAGGATATATTCGAGATTTGTTGTGTTTAACGTATATAATAAGTTATTATATAGAGGGAGCTGTAGCTATAATGTAGTATAATTGATTAATTGTACAATAATTGCTGTACTTTTCTCTGAACATATAAAATAATATCAAGCATCTAACTAATATAGAAATCAATTAGTGAATTCGTCTGCAAATAAATTCGTTATATTTTGTTGAGTTTCAGCCACAATTAGAAACCATAATTGTGTTACCAGGATGCGGGACGTGAACCCAACTCAAATGCACCCCCACCGACCTCTTTCCCCAACCTCCACCCTTATAGAAAGAGATCTTTAATTAGCTTCATAACTATTTATATTAAGTTTAAAGTTTTATTAGGCATATTTATAAATGAGTAATTAAAATAAAGTAAACTAAGATGTTCATCGTTTAATGTTCAAACTTAATTATAGGAAGGTTATGCTTAAGGAACATTAATTTTTCTGCCTTTTCTGCTGCCAGTCTGTTTCTCTTTTCATCATATATTAATCCAGCACTGCTAAATAATCTCTCGCTTGGTACGTTTGTTGGAAGACAGGCAAATGTTTCCTTGCAAGTTTACTCAAGTATGGATAGATATTCTGCGTATTTTTCCACCAACTAATAGGATTGTCACATGCAGCCAGGCGTTTTTCTTGGTGATAGCTCTCGATCATTTTTACTACATCTTTTGACATCGCGTAGGTCTCGTCATTGCTGCTTGACTCAAGAAACTGAGAGACAGATTCTGTGATAGATTTGCTTGCTGAAGATGTTGGTTTTGTCACTGAAAGTTTTATTCTTTTGGTGGGTGGCGAAGCGACAGATTCAAGAGATTGAAGCTCTTCAACTGCTTTGCCAAGTGATGATTTAACTCGTTCTAATGTACTAGGTGAAAATAACTTAGCTTTGTAACGTGGATCTAAGTAGGTTGCAAGAGAGTAACTTCATACAAGAACAGCCTCTCGTCTTGTCGCTTGCATCACTTTTGCGCACAATGAACTAGTTCTACTAATATAGTAGAATTTGATAATTTCCGCTTATTAATGACGTTTTATCTCAACGGTCCACATCCGCACGACATCCGCAGTCCAAAGTGCGGATGCGGACGCGGATGCGGATGCGAGAGAATGTGCGGATGTTCCGCGGATGCGGATGCGGATGCAGATGTGACCTACATCACTAATATATATGCATGAACTCACAATGGTTCCCTGAGGTTTTTCATGATACACACAGACCGTGCATGGAACAAGGAACTCTTCAGGGAAAATTAAATCTACTATAGCCCGAATACCCCTAGATCCTGTCCCAAAGCTGGATCCTATCTGCTTTGCAGATAGCTGGTGAGGGAAGCTATATTTTTGGGACCTCTTTGCGAGTGACCCGTTGCCCTCGTCGGGCTAACATCACGAAAAAGAAAAAACTATAGTCTTTGTCATTTACCATTACTTTTTCGGACTATAGTGCATTTAATTTTCCCTGAAGAGTTCCTTGTTCCATGCACGGTCTGTGTGTATCATATATATATATATATAGAAACCTACGGAAAAATTATTGAATGCCCGGTTAGGTTAATTGAATGCAGGTGAGGTCAACTGTACGCCCTTGACGATTGGTTAGGTTAAGTCGTGATATTTTCGTTAAAATTAACGAAAATATCACGACTTAACCTAACCAATCGTCAAGGGCGTACAATTAACCTAACCGGGCATTCAGTTAACCTAACCAGGCATTCAATTAATCTAATCGGGCATTCAGTTAACCTAACCGGGCAAAAAATATATATATATATATATATATATATATATATATAGCGTTCAACTTCCAACCGGGGAACGCCGGGTTGCTCCGCTAGTTGCTCATAATCAGTCATTGTAATATTTGACAATTACCTTATACTAGGGTGTCCCACTTATGACCTTTTTTTTCAGATCCATTGAACATACCTTTTTTCCTGTTAGAAATGGTTCAATTTTACTAAATATATCAAAAAAAGATTCAATTTAACAATTTTGAGGTCCCCGAACCACCCCCGAAAATGGGCCCCCCTGAAAATGCTAGAAATACCCATTTTTTGCATTGTAATCAACCTATTGTGTCCCACTTATGGCTTTTTTTTCAGATTTATTGAACATAGCTTTTTTCCTATTAGAAATGGTCCACTTATACTAAATACAGTATATCAGAAAAAGATTCAATTTCAATATGTTATGGGTTAAGGTACAGTAAAAGGCATTTGATCAGGTGAGTGGGCCTCAAATTCTCAACTAAGAAAGGGACTTTTTTTTATTTTAGCTAAGAAAGGCGCAATAGCAAGAGTTTATTGTGGAATAACCATTTTGTGATTTTTTTCAGGTATTTAGATAATAAAATATGTTTAATAATGAGATATTGCTTATTCAGAGGCTAGCTGTCATATCAATCGATCACATGCTAGTAATGTTTCGTTGCTTTTGCGCATGCGCGTAGTCGCCATATTTGGCATTAACTGCCAGGAGTCTTCCATCATGCAAGATGGATGGCTTCAATCCTTTACACCAATAAAATGTATGTCTTCTCCCACCAAGCTGGCTACGATGATGTCACTATTCAAAAACTTGAACGATTTTGTCAGTTTACATCCCTGTTTATGGAAAATATTGGTTGTCCTGTACTAAATCATCCGACACTCCTGTAAATGATCTTAGATTCTACAATAAATTGATAAAATATAAAAAAATAGACAGTGAGGTTGCCGAATCTCTCCTAGCCATTTCTCGAGGTCATTATTGGTACTTGACTGAAGAGCTCGTCCCCATGGCTTTGTTTGGCTCTGTTAATAATGAAGAAAAGGTTAAGATGGCCAAAGAATTAACAAAATATGATCCTCCTCAAGAGTTCACACCAGGTCAGCCTATCTTCCCTATTCTGAAGCAGGGTGTCAGACTTTATCGCCTCATAGGTCCAAGATCTTGGTATCTATTCAGACTTCTCAACTCATCTAGGGAATGGGTTAAAAAACCCATATCATTATGGGAAGAAGATGACAATTTTAAAAGAATGAGGGGACTTATTTCGTCTGCCAAAGTAGTAAATGACACGGCAGAGCGTGGCGTGAAGCTCATGCAAGATTTTCATGGGCATTGTAAGGATAAAAGTGAGTTTCAACAACTTTTGCAGGTCGTTGAACAAAATAGACATGCAATCCCAAACATGACGAAGAAAAATTTGGTCACTGCTCTGAGGTTAAAATGTAACTAAGATTATTTGTTTTTGTTTTGTATTTTAAACTTTGTTTCAAGCGAATAAAAGTTTGTTCATTGCTTCAAGTGCCAAAGGTTCCTAAGATTACTTTCTTTTGTTTTAACCTTTATTTTCTTATGTTATTGGTAAAGATCTTTTTTGTTATTTTTGAGAAATAAATAAAAAAAAACGATGGGGCTTTATTAACATTGTCAAAAGCTTAAAGTATTTTAATTTATGTAAATTTAATTTAATGTTAACCAAGTTGTTCCCACTTCGATTCGATAAGATAAATAAAGTTTTTACTCGTCTTATCCTTTTGAGGCCCATCACAATAAAGCTTCGAATTACCTTTCTTTTGATATCAAATATGTTGATATTTGTCAAAAATCTTGTTCATTTAGATTGATTACAATACAAAAAATGGGTATTTTAAGCATTTTCAGGAAGGCCCATTTTCGGGGGTGGGTCGGGGACCCCAAAATTTTTAAAATGAATCTTTTTTTGATATATTTAGTAAAAGTGAACCATTTCTAACAGGAAAAAAGGTATGTTCAATGGATCTGAAAAAAAAGGTCATAAGTGGGACACCTTACCTTATATATACTGTAATTGTTAATCACTGTGAACAAATAATTATATAATTCATCTATTTTTCTAATTAAACAAAAAAAAAAACCACAAAGTCATTTCTTTCTCCTTATTACATATTGTTTGTTTGGGCTGAATGCTCAGAGTGGTAACCCTAAGCATTCGTTTCAATCTTAATTTATAAATTATAGGAAGCCTACTTTCTAGTCCACTCTAAATTCGTGACCTGAAACCATTTTTAATTATTTATTATAGTAAGCCGACACGTAGGCTACTATAAATCTATCCTTAATAGGAAGATTCTTAAACACCTCTCTTCTCACAATATTCTCTCAGATCGTTAATATGGGTTTCGCAAGAAAGGCCCTACTGGTGATCTTTTTGCACATCTCTCTGACCCTTGGTCATCCTCCTTTCGGGATTTCGGTGAAACTTTTAGTATTGCACTTGACATATCATAAACTTCTGATAGAGTCTGGTACAATTCCTTAATTTCGAAACTGCCCTTCCTTCGGTTTCTATTCTCCTATCTGTACCTTCATCTCTGATTTCCTCTCTGGCCGATCTATAACTGCGGTTGTAGATGACAACTGTTTTTCTCCTAAAGCTATTAATCCCTTCGGTGTTTTGTACGTACTTGTAAGCAGAAGGTACGGGTTAGGCTAAGTGACTTTAGGTGTAAAATGAACACTGAAAGGGTTAATAGTGGTGTTCCTCAGCAGAGCTGGGCATTTGCGGCATATTTTGCGGTACTGCGGTACTGCGGTACTACCGCAAACCGCAAACCGGAACCGCATAACGCAGTACCGCAAAGGATCGCTGAAAGTACCGCAGTACCGCTACCGCATTCAAATTTCCGCGTACCGGTTTGGTGCCGGTTTGGTAGTTTGGTAGTACCGCAGTACCGCAGTACCGCAAAATATGCCGCAAATGCCCAGCTCTGTTCCTCAGTGCTCTGTTCTGTCACTCACTCTCTTCATTTTATTTGTCAATGATCTTTTAAGTCACATTTCCTGTCCTATCCACTGCTATGCCGACGATTCTACTCTTCACTTCTTCACCCGCTTCACAAAGCGTCCCTTTCAACAGTCACCCCATGATTTGCATGGGACGGCTATGATGCATCTGATCTTTCTACTGTATCTAACTGGGGGAGAGAAAATCTTGTGGCTTTCAATTCCTCAAAAGCTCAGTTCCTTCATCTCTCTACTAGTCACAATCTTCCACACGAGTATCCCCTTATCTTCACCAGTTCACAACTCAAACCTTTCTCTTCTCTTAACATTCTTGGCGTTTCCTTTACAAGTGATCTTTCCTAGAAAGATCACTTATACTCTCTTCCTGAAACAGCCTCTAAGAGGTTAGGTGTGTTGTACCGGCTCCGTATTTTTTTATCCCTACTCAGTTGCTGTCTTTGTACACTGTACAGGGGTCTTGTCCGCCACCGTATGAAGTATGCTTCTTATGTTTGATTGCTCAACACACACACCTCTACTTGAACGTGTGGAGTCAAAGGCTTTTCATCTAATCAATTCGCCGCCTCCTACTGAATGTCTTCAATTCCTCTCTTTACGCTGAGATGTTGCCTCATTCTCTTTACTATCACTATTATAACGGACACTCTTCTGAACTCTCTAATTGCATGCCTCCTCCTTTAAGGAGAGCTTGTAGTACCAGACTTTCGACTGTCTCCTTCCTTTTCTGTCCAACTCTCTAAAGTAAGGGTTGAGCGATATCCTCAGTTTTTCATCTACTGAACCGGTGAACTCTGGCACAATCTTCCCCAACCCATCTTTCCCCCTTTCTATAACTTCCAATCTTTCAAACGCAGAGTGTCCAGGCATCTCGAAAACCTTAGACCATGATTTTTATTTTCTTCCTCCTCTATGCGGTGGGCCGGGGTGGACGCGTTTTTGCGGGCATCTGCCCTTGGCCCCTCCTTCCCACATAAAAAAATACGATTGTGTATTTATATCTAGCAGCACACGAGCTAATAAGGAACCCGAATGTGTTTTAAAGTGCTTTGAAGGAATTTATCTTAATTCAAATATAAAGCTGCGCGGACCATCTCTCAAAACCTTGCCTCTTATAGGAGAGTGTAATTGTTTCGTAATTAGGAATTAGGATTTACGTTTCTGAAGTGAAGTGATTTCAAAATTGCATTAGAGTAACTTTGTAAGAGCTTGTTTCATTTTGATTTTAGAATTGGTTGGCAGGTACATGCTTCGTGAACGCATTTTAGAATTTATTACAGAGTGCTTTAAGAAAAGATAAACTACTCTCTGTAAATAATACGATTTTAGTAAAGATCTTATATGCAAGATCATATACAGATTAAAATTATGAACGTGAATATAATATATATGAAACTATTTACTTTATTTCACTGTAAAGGAGTGTATTTGTGTATACGCGAGTAGTGTGGGCGCAGCCGAGTGCGATGCACTTGCAATGCAACATTGCATACAAAATTGCATGCAGCATTTGTAACATTTGTAACATTGCAGAAAAGATGCGCAGAGGTCTGTAAAGGGGGATAGGGTGCAAAACCTTTAAATAAAGAGAACAGAACCTATTGCATCATTTGCAACATTCTGCAGCATTCCTGGTAAAGATGCGCAAGGGCTGAGGAAGGGTGGTAGTGGGGTAGGGGGGGGGGTGCCAAACCTTAAAATTAAGCGAATAGAGGAACGTAGCTCACCCATCACTATCCCACCTCAGACCTACAACCAGACCATTATTACAACACCGAAATAATTACGGACTTCAGCGACCACCAACAATGCCATACAATATCAGAGTAGAGGGACGTAGCTCACCCAGGAAAGCCCCACCTCATTGCAAGAAACTTCCAAATTTTCAGTGCATCGTTTTATTTTGATGTAGGATTTTAGTGGTGTTTCCATTCATCTTTTCCTTTTTACAACTCAGAACTAGTATTTTTTTCTGTACACATTCATTTCTTGGACCAAGTAAAGATAAGCACCCCCAACCTTTTTTAGTTAGCTTTATAAGGCTAACTAACGAAAATATCACGACCTAACCTAACCAATCGCCAAGGGCGTACAGTTGACCTAACGATTGGTTAGGTTAAGTCGTGATATTTTCGTTAGTTAGCCTTATAAAGCTAACTAAAAAAGGTTGGGGGGGTGCTTATCTTTACTTGATCCCATTTCTTTTATTTGTATTATTACATTTTTACATAAACATGATGGTTTTTAAAGTAATTGTGTAACGGTTAATAAAACACACATATACATTTTTGTTTATTAATAATAATTTTTAATCAATCAATTATAATTTAAACCCATATTCCCAATGTTTTGATAAGAGTTCTTTTTTGTCTTTACGGGGTCACAATTTCTGATCCGGTGATATGATATATATATATAATATATATATATATATATATATGCATTTAACTGCAATGACCACGCAGTATATAAGTGAATAGAAACGACATAATATTAAGGAACGTTTCTGCACACCCGGAAGAGAAATAACGAATAAATGTGCAGAAACGTTCCTTAATATTATGTCGTTTCTATTCATATATATATATATATATATATTATAATTCAGAGATGGGAAACTGATAAATTTTTAAGTCCAGTTTTCGATTTCAGTTTAAGTTTGCAAAAATATCGATTTCAGTTTCGATTTAAGTTTTTAATTTTTTTTTCAATTTGAGTTTATTTTTCGATTCAAGTTTTATATTTTTCGGTTCGATTCAATTTAAATTTTGATTCCATTTTTTTTTTCAGATTTCTTTAAGAATTTCTTTGTACTGTTTATATTATTTTTTGGGGGGGGGTACCCTATTGACAAATTCAGATTTAATTTTATATTTGTATTTGCATTCGATTTCTGTTTTTCAAAGAGAGAATTTGATTTAGTAACTATCTTTACTTTTGTATGATTAAACGTTTATCTAAGCATCTATAGGCAACTGAATCAGCACGAAACACTCATCTTTTTTTACTTATTCGCTTCATTTCTTTCACATAAAGTTTTGTTTAACAAAAACTTTCAATTCGAAATGTTTTATTAATTCGTACACTTTTTAAATTTTAAAGCACACGACATGTATAAAATATATAAATAGTAGATAACACAGCTCAACAAAAAAAATTTTTTGTTTCGTTGCCAAGGAAATTTGTACGAATTTAGGGTATTTTGGGGTTGCTGAATTCCAAAATGAAAGTAGTTTTTCCGATTTGGCTCTAGTTCTTGAGATAATGAATACCCTCAATTAATAGAAAACGTAACCATAACGCGTGCATATGGGAAACTACCGGAACATTCTAGATGGTGAGACACGCGAATATTCTTAGTGTTTACTCCGCGATCATTCTAGAATATTCCCCCTCCGTATATAAGTCATCGGCCACCCAACCAGTAGTCAGTTGACAGTTGGCAGTGGAGCGGTACGTGTTGTCTGTTGTGTTTTTCGTGTTTCTCGTCCGTGTAATGTATTTATATACATGTACTTAGTGTACATAAGTCAATATGAAATGAACTTATAATTTTATTGTTTTCTTTTTTCAGAGAAATATGAGTTCTTCACGAAGAGGCTGCTTAAACAATCCTAATGTATTCTGCTACATTTGCGGCGAATACACTCTGCAAAAACAAAGAAAAAACATCACAGACTTTGTAAAGCAAGCTTATCTTGCGTATTTTGGCGTGGCGCTTGGAGACCAAGACAAGTCATGGGCTCCCCATAAGGTTTGCAAAACCTGTGTAGAATGCTTACGACAGTGGAAAAATCGGGAAAGGAAAAGTTTAAACTTCGGTGTGCCTATGGTGTGGCGAGAGCCTAAAAACCACCACGACGATTGTTATTTCTGTGTGGTTAATGTGAAAGGTTTCAATCGATACAAGAAACTCAAGTGGGATTATCCCAATTTGGAATCAGCAAGGCGACCTGTGTCACACAGCGAAGACGTTCCCATACCAGTGTTTACCACACTGCCCGACCTTCCGTTGTCAGAATTTGAAGAAATTCAGGACATAGGTGGTAGTAGTGGAAGTGACTATGAAGGAAGCATTTCAACACCTCAGCAGTTCTCCCAAGACGAACTCAATGATCTGATACGGGACCTCAGTCTGTCAAAGCAAGCATCTGAACTTTTAGCATCCAGACTAAAAGAAAAGAACTGTCTACAGCCAGAAGCTAAAATAACAGGTTATCGGACAAGAGAGGTGAGACTTCTTCCTTACTTCAGCCAAAATGAAGAACTTGTATACTGCAATAACATCCCTGGACTTGTTCTTCAAATGGGACTGGAATATCGACCAGGAGATTGGCGGCTTTTTATAGACAGCTCCAGTAGAAGCTTGAAATATGTTTTATTGCACAATGGTAACCGATATGCATCTCTTCCAATTGCTCACTCAACAAAACTTAAAGAAGAATATGAAAATATCAAAATGGTCCTGCAGAAACTCTGCTATCATGGGCACCAGATGCCTATTTGTGTTGATCTAAAGATGGTAAACTTCTTGCTTGGGCAGTAAAGTGGATATACGAAGTACCCTTGTTTCATCTGTTTATGGGATAGTAGGGCAAGGCAAGATCATTGGAAAAAGTGACATGGCCTTCAAGAGAAAACATGACTGTAGGTGCAGCGAACATCATTAACGAGCCTTTGGTTGACAGGGAAAAAATCATCCTCCCACCACTTCATATCAAGCTGGGACTAATGAAACAATTTGTTAAGGCCTTGGACAAAGATAGCGATTGCTTCAAATACATTTGTAGATCGTTCCCTGGACTAAGTATGGAAAAACTAAAAGCTGGAATCTTTGATGGCCCTAAAATCCGTACACTTATCAAGGATTCTAATTTCACAAAATTTATGAATGGTGTTGAAGCTTCTGCCTGGTGCAGTTATGTCTCAGTTGTCAAGAACTTCTTGGGTAACCACAAAGCAGACAATTATGAAGAACTGGTGCAAAACATGCTCACAAACTTTGAAAAGTTGGGTACTAATATGAGCATAAAGGTACACTTTCTCCATAGCCACTTACACAGATTTCCGGATAATCTTGGTGATTTTAGCGAGGAACAAGGGGAGAGGTTTCATCAAGATATCAAGGTGATGGAGGAAAGGTATCAAGGCAGATGGGACAGACACATGATGGCAGACTATTGCTGGAACCTCCAACGTGATTGTCCTGATAACCCACATAAAAGAGAATCGTACAAACAGAGATTTACTATACATTAATTGTAATTATGCGAATCAGCTTACTGTGTTTATCTGTTATTATACCGAATAAAATGCCATTATGTATTTCATGTGTTTACTTTTGTATGATTTGAGACAATTTCAATGCGATTTGTAAGTAGGCTCCGCCTGAACATTAAATTTTTTGCATTTTTACGTGTTTCAATGGGGTACCAATTATCTCATAAATTAGAGCCAATCTAGCAAAACCGATGTCATATTCGGAATCAGCACCACAAAGTTACCCCAAAATCACTCTAATATGATTGGCAATAAAATGAGTGTTGACCAGTGTAATAGATTAGAGCAACATTCCAAAGGACTAACATTTGAGTTTAAGTTTGGTCATTTCCACGGATTATCTCAATCACTTATGTAGATATAGATAGTATAGCTATTATCGAACTGAAAAATTTAATGGTCAGAAAAAACTAAAGGCGTCCTTACCAAGTGATTAAACTTAGGTCAACGAAAGGAGCACAGTCATTATTGAAAAGATTGTGATATGGGATAAAAATTTTCCTCCCTAATTCTTTTTCTTTCATTTCTAAACCCATTGTCTCTGAATACTTTCAGCTGCGTTATTTTCTACATCGAATTAAAGGATAAATGGCTATTTTAAATCCATACAAATGTTAAGTCGCAAAAAAAGGAAAATAATTCACGTTATTTTCTGTTTTTTCAATCCAAATGTTCCACAAAACTGAAACGCAACACTGTTGTTTTTAATCTATTCGAATTCAGATTTCAGTTTTTGACTGTTTTTCAATTTCAGTTCGAATTTCGATTTCAGTTGCCAGGATTTTTTTCAGTTCGAGTTTTTTTCGAATTCAGTTCATAAAATAATATAGGTTTTATCAGTTTATCGATTCCAGTTCAATTCAGTTTCCCATCCCTGATATATATATATATATATATATATATATATATATATGGAGAGAACCAAATTTTTTATCAAACTTTAATCTGAAGATACGGGCCAGCTGCGTTTAAGTCAAATTTTGAGCGATTACAGAAAGCCTTAAATATATACTATTCACATTCGCTAAAACGTAATATATATATATATATATATATATATATATATATATATATATATATATATATACAGGGTGTCTCAAAAGTCACTATCTATTTCGGTGACATTAGATGTTTTTTTAAAAAATGCTATGCTGGCATAAAGATATGTACTTCTGGTGCAAATTTGTGTATTTAAAAAAGTTAATTGGTTTATTTCGAATTTTGTGTAATTTATAAATTTTCCATTTCAGACCCATCTTGACATGCTTGAACAATTCCTCGAACCTCAACTTCTTACAGATGGCATTCTTGACACAGTAGTTTTTCAGCAGGATGGAGCACCGTGCCATTATGCAATAATTGTACGTGATTATCTTGACAGACGCTTCCCCGGTCGCTGGATTGGTCGTGGAGGAACACAACCATGGGCAGCACGTTCACCCGATTTAACACCATTAGATTTTTTCGCCTGGGGTTTCATTAAGTCTAAGGTGTACACTGGTAGAAGAATTAGTGATGTAGCCGAACTTCGAAATCGTATTACCGATGCAGTTCAGAAAATAACACCTCAAATGCTGGAAAGTGTGTTCCGGGAAACAACTTATCGCTTTGAGCTCTGTAGAGACACTGATGGTCGCAATGTGGAGACAGAAAAATAAATAGCACTAATTCTTTGTGGCACTTACTTTGAAATAAATATATTTTTTTCATGTCTTAAACCAGTTTTTCGTAATTCCCATTATTTTTCAAAATAGATAGTGACTTTTGAGACACCCTGTATATGTGTGTGTGTGTGTGTGTGTGTGTGTGTGTGTGTGTGTAAGCACATTGTATACTTCTAAATATGTGGGCGGTGCTTGTACCTCATGCTCAGACAGGATAGCAAATTAGCTGCTACTATTGGCACGCGCATCTCTATAGTGGGCGGAGGCTGTACGTTATAGGGTGGGTTGAAAAGATTTAATTCAACTATGAAAAAATAAATTGCGAACAAAGGCCACAAAAGATCCTTTTTAGCATGTTTCCTTAAATTAATTTTTCGCCTCACAGGATCTCAACAATAAACTCAATTAATGCCAATGTCTATCAAAAAACCATTAATAAACATTGTTTTTGCTTATTTTAAAATGTAGAACCCATATGTGTTTAACCTATCATGTGTACTTGTGTGCCTACATGTGTATTTGTGACCTATCATTTGTTTGACCTATCATATGTTTCCTGACTCAGCATTTTATTTTCTTTTGTTTCAGATTAATAGCATAACTTCCAATGGCCTCTTCTGGTATAACAAGAGAAAAAGTGAAGCGTTCTGTTTTAACGCCAGCAGAGCTTCCTGACAACCAACTACCAACTTGTGAGAATGTATTCAAAGCTTATCTTAAACATAAGCTCATTACTGCAACATTTAGCACTCAGAAATACTCTGAAATTATCGCGGAAGGCGTGAATGATATATATATCCGTGTTTCCATTCCAACAATCGACTTCAAAGGCATAGTAATTAAGGTAAAGATATTAATTGAGAAGGGATAAAAACTTTAAAAATATCCCATGAGTAAAAGATCATCCAGCACTTATTAAAGTAAATATGATTCCTTCAGAAATTTATTTGACATATGTTGTTGCAAGTGCTATGCCTCCGGTTCTCGTAAAAGAAGCGAGTGTAAATGCGCTGAGGCAGATAAAGTCCCGAATGATGAATGGGAGTTCTGGATTGATCAACATACTGAACGAAAAATGATTATAGGTAAGTTGGACAAAGTGAAAACTTCAAAACTACAACAAATGGAAAACAAATCATAAAAGACAATTCTTTAAAGATAAACAAAAGAGTTTTGTCCAGGAAATGCAGTTGAATCCTTGTGATATTGGTGAGATCAGCTCTGAAAGTGAAAAAGGTCATCAAAATGAAGATTTCGAATTGAGCGAGTACGAGTTAGATACAGAAGCTAGCACTTCTCAAAATCGACAGCAATATCCAGAATTATGCAAGGCAGTTGATCGATGCAAAATAAGCAAACGTGATGCTTGTTTAATTGCTAATGCAGTCTTAAAATATCTTAATCTATTCCCTGAAAATACTAAGATTGATCCCAGTAAACTACGTTGTCAAAGAACCTTGTGGAGAAGCATAGAAAGATAGAAGCATGAAGAACAGAATAAAGGAATAGTTTGCCTTTGATTTGATGGAAAAATTTATAAAACTCTTTCAAAAGTGGGAGAATGCCAGAGGACTTTGAATGAAGACCACTATGTGTTAGTTTCATTACCAGGAAACGAATATATTGACCATGTTGCTCCTGAAAGTGGAAGGGCAAGTGATATTGCTAAAGAAATTATATCAGTAATTACTCACACCAACTCTGCACCGACTTTAAAAGCAGTAGTTTGTGATGCAACTAATGTAAATACAGGTAAATCGGTGCTCTTCCAATATGTGCTCTACCGCGAAACTGTGATCTACCATATTCCAACTAATATTCCATATTCCAGGCTAACTAACGAAAATATCACGACTTAACCTAACCAATCGTCAAGGGCGTATAGTTGACCTAACGATTGGTTAGGTTAAGTCATGATATTTTCGTTAGTTAGCCTTATAAGGCTAGTTTCACGGTAGAGCACGTATTGGAATATGGTAGATCACAGTTTCGCGGTAGAGCACATATTGGAAGAGCACCGGTAAATCAAATGGAGTAATTAGAAAACTAGAGCTGATATTGGGAAGCCCATTACAATGGTTTATTTGCTTACTTCACACTAATGAGCTTCCCTTGAGAAAATACCTGGAAGTTCTTGACGGGCACACGACAGGACCTAGAAGTTCACAAGGCAAAATCGGCAAGGATCTGAACTTTGATCCAAAGAACAGACCAATTGCAAAATTTCCACCTCTCGCTGGAAAAGTAATGGACTTACCAGAAGAAGTGCTAGCATATCTCAGCAGTAACCAGCAATACCTCCATAAGGCGTGTTTGTCAATTCAAAACGGTCATAATAGAGATCCAGCTATGAAATTGATAGCAACTGCTTAACCTGGGTCTCTCAATAATGCACGGTGGCTGACAAAAGTGAATCGTCTCTTACATTATTATATGTCGCACGAAAAACCATCAGATACACTTCAAAGGATTGCTCATGTTATACTGAACTTCTATGCCCCTGTATGGTTCTTTAACAAAGCAAACTGGTCTTGCCAAGATGGGTCAAAAAACTTTTTCTTCATGACTGAGCTCTATCAAAAACTACATACAATCGACCAAGACATTATTCGTCCTGTGTTACAAAACAACTGTTACTTTTGTCATCCTGAAAATATACTTTTATCTGCTATCGCTGATAAGAATAAGAATATTCGGAAGCTAGCAGTCGAAAAAGTGTAACAAGCGAAAAGAAGTGTTATACCGGGTGAAATTCGAATGTTTGACAAGAAATCCATCAGGCTCAACCTCTCAGCGTCGACCTACATGGATATGATTGATTGAAACGAAATGGATATTACTGTTCCTTCCTTACTCTCTGATGTTATAAGTAGCACTGATGATTGCCAAAAACCCATAATTCTTGACACATATCCGTGTCATTCCCAGGCAGTTGAAAGAAATATGAAGGAAATCTCTGCAAGTGAAAAAGTCTACGGACATGACGCCCGCCATGGAATGGTTATTCTCAGCAAGAAATCTCAGCTAGAGAATCCAAAAAGGGAAACAAAGTCAGCTTTTAAGTGACTCAACAAGACGATAGCAGTTACACTTCATATAATTTAGTGATGAACACATGTTTTGGTTTATAAAAGGAAATATTGTTATAATTTTTAACCAAGCTAAATTTGCTTCAAAATTATGGCTTTTCTTCAAAATTGAGGTCAAAGTTGCGAGAATGCACATATTCATAGGCTATAAAAGTTATTTTTATGATAGGTGGGTACTAGAGCAACTTTTCAGCCATGTTTCATACAGACAACTTGAGTTCGATATATTTTCCTCCCGCCCTACAGTGTACAATATATTTCCACTTTTCCCCTATTCCTACAGCCTATATAATGGCCGTTCAGAACCTAACGAGAGCAGTTCCTTCCAAGGTAGCACAAATATATTCATTCGCAAGGAATGATTGAGAAAATGACCGAAGACAATTTAGAAAGTGCGTAAGTATTTTTTATTTTATTTTATAAAGTGATCAACTACCTCTAAAACTAAACCTTATTATACAGGGTGTCCCATAAGTCCGGCATCATAGGAGAAATTCATATTTTTCTATTTCTACAAACCATAATTCATATTTTTGTCTTTCTACAGGCCATAATATCTGTAGCAGACTTGTTGCAAAGTTTAAGGAAACAGGATCCATAGAAGATAAACCACGCAGTGGACCTTCAAGGAGGTCCACTGACGATGACACAGCGACTGCTATCCTGGCTCATTTTAACAGAAGTCCCAATAAGTCTCTCCGGCGATTGTCCGCCGAGACAGGCGTGTCGAAAAGTAGCATCCATCGCATTCTTCAGGCTCACAAATGGCATCCATATAAACTTCAGATCCTACAGAAATTAAGCGAAGATGATCCCGACCGGCGGATAGAATTTTGTGAATGGGCTACGGAACAATATGCTCGGGATGACAATTTCCCGTCCATCATTCTGTTCAGTGACGAGGCTGTTTTTTATTGAAATGGTGAGGTAAATCGACAGAACACCCGCTACTGGTCTCAAAACAACCCTCACTGGAATACCTCTTCAAAGGAACAAGGTGCATCTCGAGTGATGGTATGGTGTGGCATTTGGAAGGATTGCATCATAGGCCCCCTCTTTTTCGATGAACATGTCACTGGAGGCACCTACCTACGTATACACTCCTCTTCAACTTATACATGCATGACATTCCAACACCCATAGATAAGAAGCTTACCTTATCATCGTATGCAGATGATATCACTCTAACATCCACCCACAACAACATCGACACCGCTACAAATAACCTACAAACATACATAAACAGTATACAAGACTGGCTCACACACAATAGACTCAAAGTAGCGCCCACAAAATCAACCATCACCTTGCTTACAAGCAACACAAAAGAACACCAGGTAATTCCACAGCTTACACTAAACAACATCACCATTCCACACACTCACAGAACTAAAATACTTGGTGTCACATACAACACATCATTATCTTTTGCAAACCACATTCAGGACATTAAAAACAAATATACGTCAAGACTTAACACGCTTAGGGTACTAACAGGCACAAACTTTGGACACCAGCAGGAAACAACATCACTCATATACAAACAATATATTCGCTCAGTTATGGACTATGCTAGCCCATGCTGGGCACCCATTATCTCAAACACACACATAAACACCTTACAAACAATACAAAACAACGCACTTCGTATCATTACAGGATGCACTCAAACAACACCACTAGAACACCTGCACACACAAACAAAAATACTGAAAGTTAGGGAACATTTAGACATGAGGGGAACACAATTCATGGCAGCAGCGACAACTAACCCACAACACCCTTGCCACTACATGTACAATCATGCACCAACACCTCGCACCATTAAGGTAACATCAGAGAGACATTATAACCAAATACTGCATTCCATACCACGCCCCACCCACAGACATCACACAGTACAGAAAACACATACATACACACCTAACCCACAAAGCACTGACACGACTCGGTCCGAATGCGGTCCTAGGTGCGAAGCCGCCGCTTATTAACAGGTCAGAGATCAGCCTCAGCAGATCGGATCGAGTTAACTTAGTACGATTCCGATGTGGACATCACCCCAACTTACGGACATATAAACACAGACTAGACAACTCCATAGACGACACCTGCCACCTGTGCCAGGACACACCACAAACAATTGAACACATTATGACAGACGGTACCGCTCTAGCACAACAACGAACACAACACAACATCACTAGTGCGCTGAACCTCTGGTCCACTCCGGAGAGGGCGATCGGTTACCTGCGTGCCGCTGGCTTGCTTGATCAGGGTGGGCTGATCGGCTAAACAACAACAACAACAACCTACGTATGCTCAAGAAAGAAGCATTTTCCAGTGTCTTGAACGAAGAAGGAAATTTCCAACATGGTTCCAGCAAGACGGCGCTCCTGCACATTACAGCACCCAAGTAAGGGAATACCTATACCAACAGTTCCCTGGTCATTGGGTAGGACGTCGAGGGCCTGTGGAATGGCCAGCTAGAAGCCCGGATCTCACGCCACTAGATTTTTATCTCTGGGGCTACTTGAAAGTGCTGGTATACGCAGAGAAAATTAGGAGTGTTGAACATTTGCGGCAGCGCATTATTGGGGCATGTAACACCATTACTCCTGACATCATTCACCGTGTGCTTGCTGACTGGGTATCACGTCTGAATTTGTGTATTGAAAACAATGGTGGACATATTGAGCACGTTCTGTAAATAAAAGCTTTTGTTTTGCTTTTTTTAATTATTTTTCCTATGATGCCGGACTTATGGGACACCCTGTAGTGTAAAATTTCTTGTGTACAAACTTATTTTTTAAACTTTAATAACTATGTACAGTTTCTTTTTATTCACAAATGGAAAGGGTGTATCCAATGTATCCAATGTATCTAATGTTCGCCACGACCGGTTGAGAAGTCTATTAATTATAGCGGCAGTGGTATCACATTTTTTCTTGTCCATAGACAATCTCTCATATTTCGCGAAGGTACCCATAAAAATTTTACGAGTAAAGTAATCTATATTCATAGCCATTTGGATTGTGCGCTGGTCCATAAAAAGTCGGTTATAACCGACCTGAAGTGGTTAATCTCAATAAGACCTTGTGACTCCAGGTAAATTAGTACAATGATAGGACTTGCTAAAGTTTTCTAAACTCTAATTTCAAAGACAAATGCCCATTCTTCTGAGGGTTTATGTATGCGCATTAGTCTGAGCAGTGGTCAGGAGCAATACTGAATGCATATACATTAATTTGCTCTATATATTCGTTTATTGTTATGCCTGTACCAATATCGTTACAGCCACTGATTCCATGATTTAAATTATGGTATGCTCAGCCACATACCGAAAATTCTGCTCTAGCTGACTAAAACATGTCCAAAGTTCAGTCTACGACTGCACCGTTCACAATTAGGGATATATTTTTTAGATTAAAACTTTAAAACTTGAAAGACGAATTTTATATTTATCGGAAACAGTGTCATGACCAACCATTGCAATAAATATTCTTCGGGACAGACGGCCAAGTATGGCATTATCTGTTTCGAGGACAAGCAAAATGTAAGAGTAAATATTTTTACTTGGGTGCTCTCTATGGGGTATTTAGAATTTTACAACACTTTTTCAATCTCCATTTGCTTAAACACTGATAATTTCACGCGTCATGCTCTGAGATACGTTTTCATTATGTGGAGGACCAGCAACGTGCAGAGAACATTTGAGGGGCAGGGACTTAAGGCCACAAAAGGGCACCACTTTGTGGGTGCTGAAAAACGGGCACTTCTAAGTCATGGAGTGAAAAGGCATGTTTAGACATATGGAATGATTTTAATATAAACGATTTTAATTTTCAACTCGGTGGCATTTAGCAATAATCCAGATTTTTTAAATTAGCCTGTAAACTGCTCTCCTTTTCAGCGTTATACAAGCTAATTATACAGGGTATTATACTCCTTAGTAATGAAATGAGTTTCTGTAGCGTCTTTTGAGTAGTTGAGAACGTTTTCGAAATAGGCGCGGTAATGTTAGTTGGTTGAACTAGCTGAAACATTGGTCTGGTTTAGATATACATCGCATTGGCTGATCAGTGTATATAAAAAGTTAGTCTCGGGGCAGATTGCATAATCTGTCTCACAATCTGTCCCACCAAAGTGGGCTATTCAGAGTTTTGCATACATATATATGTATATTGCCACGATCGTAAAAGTATGAGCCTCCGCTGGGTATAACGAGTTCAATAGGCGCAGTCACTGAGCCTACTGTATTGAGAGGATTAATCGTAACAGAGTCGGAATCTTCGATTGACATTTGCTTAGTGGAGGGAGGGAGATTGAATATTGATAACTCCGCTTTACAACATTCTTCGCTGTGTGCGTGAATTAGGTGGGTCATTTTGATTTGGTTAGAACGGATCTGGACCGTACTTCGCACTACAGAAACACAGATATGTGTGACATCCTACTGTACAAGGTTCGGTTTACATCAGTTAAAGAAATCAACCGCAGGTTTCATACGTTTTGAGCATTTCTCTGATTTTTTTTAAATGGATTTCTTTTTCGTTTAACACCACGAGATCGGCTCAGTTTCTTGGTCTTCTTTTTCACACGTCTTTTTTACTTTTTTTACTCCTTTTCTTTTTTTTTAAAGCCTTTACCGCGCATTTTCCTTTTGAGAACTTTTTTAGTGTCGTCGATGATTTCATCTCGCGTACGTCGTAAATGTTTTTTCAAAGCCTCTCTAGGTTTAGCTCCAGCCATCACATCTTCAACTGTGTTAGGTCCTCATTGCAGAATCTTTCGCCCAAGATATCTGGCACCACTCTTTAGTAATGGTACAGCTGTTCCTAGTATAGATGAAAAGGGCGAGCCTATTCCGTTACCCGGTTGATACCTCACGCCGCGATACATGTGTAAAGGTTCTTATATCATACTGTAACACACCGAAAATGTAGCTTCGCTGTTAAACTCCCTTACCCGAATGGATAGTTTTCCCTTGCAACCGTTCTTATATGTACAGAAATACTGCTTAGCAGATCTACAGATCTACAGAAGCTAAGGCTAACAAAGACCCTAAGATCCACTCTAAGGTTAGCCCGAGAGAAAGGAAAGAGTAGCGGGTTAAGAGAAGAGAAGAGAATAAGGGGTTAAGTAAGAGCAACACCTATCACTCATGGGTTAACATTCATTCAGAAAAAGAGGAAAAGTGTCTCACCATCATCATCCGCCGGCCACTGCCGACAAGTCAGAAAAATAGTCGGAGAGAATAGGAGAGGGGTGAAAGATGAAAAGAAGTAAAATAAGAACGCTTACAAACCATGCAAACACAGTCTTAACTCACTGTCATACCATGCAAACTACAAACATGCAAGAAAAGAGTTAGACATGGAAAGTAAGGAGAGGATAAGAAGAAGAAAAAAAAAAAGTAGGTAAAGTTAAACAAAAAGTGGGTTAGTTTACGCTATGAGCTACATCTACATTCGTGTTAGTCTAATTTTTTTTTATTTTTTTAATAATTTTATTGCTGGCATCACACGCTGGCATGTCACAAGCTGGCATTCATCGTCAACAGACTCATCCTCGAGCACCACCACCAGAGCTTCTGTTGCTAACTTTGTTGTTTTTTAAATTAAACAACGTTAATACCTTTAAAATGTCTGTCAAGACGGTTCTTAAACATATTAACGTTGGTAGAATGAACGACTGACGCGGGAAGATTATTCCATTTATCAATTACTTTAAACGTAAAGAAGTTTTTAGCGATATTAGTAATAAAACGCCTGCCACGCAACTTAAATCCGTTATTGCGAGTATTACTATTATCAAAAATGAACAATTTGTCAAAATTTACGTTATCGATGTTATTAACAATTTTGAAAACTTCAATAAGCTCCCCCCTTAATCTCCTAGTTTCGAGTGAATACAGGTCTAACTCATTAATCCTATCTTCATAAGGCTTATTGCGCAATGACGGAATAAGTTTCGTGGCACGACGCTGAACCCTTTCTAACCTATCAATATCCTCACGCAAGTACGGGCACCAAAACTGAACTGCATATTCTAAATGAGGCCTGACTAGGGACTTGTAAAGGGGCAATATAATATCCTTCCATTTAAATTCGAAATTACGCGCTATGAAGCCTAACATCCTATTAGCTTTTGCGCAAGACTCCAGGCACTGGTTCCTAACCTTTAAATCCTTAGATACGCGTACGCCTAAATCTAATTCCTCGTCAACGCTCGCTAACTCCCTATCATCCATCGTATACGCGTAATTATTGTTGCGAGAACCTATATGCAAAACTTTACATTTGTCTACGTTAAATTGCATCTGTCACTTATCTGTCCACTCCATAATCCTATTTACATCGTCTTGAATCCTATTTCTATCGTCCTCGTTAACAACCTTACCGCCTATTTTAGTATCGTCCGCGAATTTTGACACGTTACTAGTCAATCCTACATCTATGTCGTTAATGTAAATTACGAATAGCAATGGGCCTAACACTGAACCCTGTGGGACACCGCTACCTACATCTAACCACCCTGATTCACTACCATTAACTACGACCCTCTGTCTCCTAGCACGAAGCCATTCTTCTAACCAGTTAGCTACCTGACCGCGTATACCGTGCGCTTTAACCTTCGCAATTAGTCTCCTATGCGGAACTGTATCGAACGCCTTTTTAAAATCTAAATAAATAACGTCAGCTGCTCTATGCCTATCGTATTCGCGCACTATTTCGTTATAAAATTCTAACAAATTAGTTAAACAAGACCTATGGCGTCGAAACCCATGCTGACTACTATTAATCAAATCTCTACTTTCTAAGTGATCGGTAATACGATCCCTAACTACGGATTCCAAAAGTTTACCTACAATTGACGTTAAGCTAATGGGCCTATAACACTGGGGAACAAATTTCAACGTTTTGTCTATTGAATTAGATTTGACAGTTAGTTCTAGGTAATTTGGGTGCGCTGAGCACGAATGTTTACTCGGTTTTGCTCTATCAGGTCCTGATTTTGCTCAACACCCCTCCTCTTTCGTCGTATTCATAAAAAGGTTTTTTCTCAATACTCGCTGTCTTTTTGCAGTTACACATTATGCAACTAGGTTTTTATCTAGGTATTTGTACCTATTGTTATGGTATTGTTGTATTATGTATATTTTTATATGTAACACCCTAAAAATATTTTTAATTTTGTCATTTTTAACCCATTTTAATGTTAGTAAATTAAGCTAAAAATATCATAGAATTCTAAAATTTTCTCGAGCGTTCCTGTTCTCTGTAGAGTATTCTAGAGGGACAACTAAAATATAAAAGCGACTCGTTTCCAAAGTTAATCAGTCAATTCAGTCAGTCAGTCAGTCAGTCAGTCAGTCAGTCAGTCAGTTGAGTTAGTTAATTAAGTTTGGGCATTAACATAATTTTGAATTGGCATATGATTTAGTGAGTAATTTTGCCATCGTGATTTAATATAGTTGATTTAATTAGACGTAATTTATATTGTACCTACTCATCCGTGTTTCTAGTTTAATTTCATAGATTGTAAGTACGTATTTCATAATAAGTACCTATTTAAACTAATTTTTGTGTTTATATTTCAGATTTTCTTAAATTTATATGAATTAAGGGCTTTAAATACCTTTACAAATTGGCAGAACAATCAAGCAATATGTCATCAAGCACTAGAAAGTTCAAATGCAAAAACAACCCTGATTCCTTCTGTTATATATGTGGAAATTTTACACTTCCACATCAACGAGCAAATATAACTGACTTCGTAAAAAGAGCTTACTTAGCTTATTTTGGCATAAAACTGGGGGACCAAGATAAATCGTGGGCTCCACATAAAGCCTGCACTATATGCATTGAAAGACTGCGACATTGGACGAAGGGTTCGGATTCAAAAATACCTTTTGGAGTTCCGATGGTAAGTTTATGATTTCATAAAACTACGTAATTTAATCACTAGTATACTGTAACTTACCTAAATGTAATTGTAACTTAGGTACATAAACAAAAATTTACAGAAAATGTTTATAAGAATCTCAAATATTGCATAAGGTTGAAACACATAGAAATGTTAAATGTTTGGGTGATAACTTTTGATAAAATTCATAAAAACAAGTCTCTCGTCGCTTTTGTTAACGCTTTACAATTTTTTTTCCATATCAGGTGTGGCGAGAGCCTACTAACCACGAGACCGATTGCTACCTTTGCTTTGTCAAGACTTCGGGCTTCACTAAGAAAAATAAACATTGTATCGAGTACCCAAATTTCGACACCGCGATACGACCTGTGCTACATTCAAATGAGATCCCCATTCCAAAATTTAAGGGTCTGCCAACTCAAGAATTAGTTGAAGATGTTCCTGAAAATAGTTATGCACTTTGAGGAGTCAGACACCGATTTTGACCCCAGCGTATTTGAAAGTCAAAACGATCCGCAAAAGTTTAACCAGGCCGAGTTGAATGATCTTGTAAGGGATCTAAATTTGCCAAAAAAGGCTGCGGAAATTTTAGCTTCAAGACTTAAAGAGAAAAACTTGCTTACTTCAAACACATACATTTCATTTTACAGAAAAAGAGAAGAAGAACTTGTTAAATATTTTAGAACAGAGGATAGTTTAGTATATTGCTGCGACATAGTTGGTTTGTTAAAGAAGATGGGGGTTGAGTCTTACGATGCAAATGATTGGAGCTTGTTTTTAGACAGTTCGAAAAGAAGTCTTAAGTGTGTGTTGTTGCATAATGGCAATCTATACGGCTCGATACCGATTGGGCACTCAACAAAATTAAAAGAAAAGTATGAACATATAGAAAAGGTTTTAAATCTTATCAAATATAGGGAGCACGAGTGGATCATATGTGTTGACTTAAAAATGGTTAATTTTCTGCTAGGACAACAAGGAGGGTATACTAAATATCCCTGCTTCCTTTGCTTATGGGACAGCAGAGCCAAGGAAGAACATTATTTCAAACAAATCTGGCCAGCACGAACATCACTTACTGTCGGAGAAAAAAACGTAATTAATCCACCTTTAGTGAGCAGAGATAAAATCATATTTCCTCCTCTGCATATAAAACTAGGCCTCATTAAACAATATGTAAAAGCTTTAGATACGAACGGCGAGTGTTTCAAATACATAACTTCAAAATTTCCAAGTTTAAGTTATGAAAAAATCAAGGCGGGAATTTTCGACGGTCCACAAATAAGAACAATGATTAAAGACAGCAATTTTCCTAATGTCATGAATGAACGCGAAAAAAATGGCTGGTTCTCATTCGTGGACTTGATAGAAAACTTTTTAGGCAATTATAGGGCAGATAACTACGAAGAAATCGTAAAAAAACTTTTAAGGGACTACAAAGAGTTAGGTTGCAATATGAGCATAAAAATGCATTTTTTGAATAGCCATCTTGACCAATTTCCAAGTAATTTAGGTGATGTAAGTGACGAACAAGGGGAGAGATTCCACCAAGATATCAAAATTATGGAGGAACGGTACCAAGGCCGCTGGGATTCCCACATGATGGCTGATTACTGCTGGTGCTTGAAAAGAGACCTGCCATCAACAAGCAAATACGCTAGAAAGTCTTACAAAAGAAAATTTTTGCCACAGTGAAAGCTTCATATCTGTTTGTTTTTTTATTTTGTCATTTCTATCGTTATAATGTAATTTTACTGTAGTTTGAACTGCTTGTATTCATGAAACTTGAAAAAAAAATTTAACACATGACTTAATTTTTTAGTCCTAATTTGAAAAATCTGGAAAATGGCACATAGGCTGTCGACAAGAATCAGGACCTGATAGAGCCAAACCGAGTTGAAATTCGTATTCAGCGCACCCAAATTACCTAGAATCAAGTGTCAGATATCATTCAATAAAATACGTGTTGCCCAGTGTAATTGCTAGCTACCGCGCGGTCGCCTTTTTTAAAAATAGGCGTGACGTTAGCTAATTTAAAGTCTTCAGGAATAATCCCCGTTTCGAGTGACTGATTAAAGATCTTCGTTAAGGGGCCTACGATAACTTCTTTCAAATCTTTCAAATGTCTGGGATAAAAAGCGTCAGGGCATGGAGCCTTGCTAACTTTTAGCCTATCGATATAATGCGCAATCTCAGCCTCGTAAACAGTTATTTCATCCAAAATAGTCTCGCTACTAAATGGAACGATATCGTCAACGTCGGGGACATTATTTACGTCTTCTACGGTAAAAACTGTCGCAAAAAAGTTATTGAAAATACCCGCCATCGCCTGAGCGTCAGAAGCCAAAGCGCCATTAACATCCACTAGAGGGCCTATGTTATTTTTACCGGCTTACGATTATTAACGTATTCAAAAAACTTTTTTGGATTATGTTTACTATCCGCAGCTATAAGTATCTCTAAATTACGCTTAGCATTCCTAACTGATCTTTTAACCTGACGTCTAAGCTCGATATATCTATTAAAGTTAGCTACCTGGCCATTACGCTTACTAAGTCTATACGCTCTATTACGCTCGTTTATAAACTCTCCTATTTCCCTACTCCATCACTTCGGTCTACCACGATTACTAGCGCGCTTGGGCCTACGAGGAATAAACTCCCTTTCAATATTCCTAAAACTTTCTTTAAACGCCACCCAACGCAAATTTGTGTCATTACCCATAAATAAGTTATCCCATTCCACTACTCTCATCCTATCCGCGAAACTATCAAAATTAGCCCTACGAAAATCAGGGACTTCTATTACGTTACTATCCTGAGGGTTTTCTATCAATAACTTAAACCTAAGAATTTGATGATCGCTACATCCTAAACTCTCGCCTACTTCTAAACCTTCGACTATATTCTCGCCGTTCGTCATCACCAAATCTAAAATATTATCACCGCGCGTTGGTTCGGTAACTATCTGTCGTAAAAAGTTATCGTCCATAAACTCAACCAATCTCAAACCCTCTTCATTACCCGTAAAATTCTCGTAATTAACATTAGGGCAGTTAAAGTCTCCGACAATTATACTATTCCGATTGTCAATAAAATTACCAAGAAGTGAGTAAAATCTAGTATCTATATCGAGGGGTTGAACGGGAGGTCTATAAACAACAACAAAAATAAAACTAATACTACGCGCCCTAACTTCAACACAGATCGCATTAATTGCTGCCGGAAAATCTAACTTAACCTCGATAGCCCTAAGGGAATTACGAATGTACAGCAAAACGCCGCCTCCAAATCTATGTAACCTATCATTAGTAACGAGTTTAAAACCCGGTATCTCAAGTTCCCCCAACAAGTCCCGAGTCACGGTATTTAACCAAGTTTCAGTGATAGCAACTATATCATAGTTGCCGGAATAAATTACCGCCTTAAATTCATTTGATTTATTTCTAATACTACGCGCATTGCAATAAAAAACGTTTAAGTTATTTTTTACCACGGGCCCGCGTTTTAAACTATTTATCACGTCGGGCCCGCGTTTCCCGGACCCACAACGTTTAAAGAAGGCTTCGACCTATACAGCTTTCGCACGCTTTCATCTATTAACCTACCTAGCCTAGCATTACCTATTTCATTAAAATGCACCCCCATCTTTTATAAAAAGGCTAGGATCATTGAATTCGGACCACAGACAACTTTGACTTAATGAGGATAATCATACGTTATGCTCTAGCTTTTTCCACCATTATCGGAGATGTGCACAATGCGTAGCAATTACACCTGGCTGCCTCCCACAAATTGATGCTCTACGATGTTACTGTAAATGTAAACATAGAAGGTCTATCGAACAGACTCTCCTTATTTTAGCTGGAATAATAAGTCTCTTTGGAAAAATATACTGAACCTTCCTTCAGGTACAATCCCGAATACTTTTTTATCCTTGATTTTTCTACTCATCTTTGATCTTAACAATAGACCATGTTCCGAACCAGCAAAGCGTAGGATCTCGAAAAGTAGTTACTTCGTAAGGTTAGATTTTTCAGGCACTTATTTAGGGCTCTTACAATACCCTCAGCGTTGTCATAATGGCCAGATTCTAGTGTTATTTCGGTACTGTAGTACTGTGTACCATCGTTCACGGCTACACGCATAGTTTTATCCTTTGTCACACCTGCTTTCCCAATCTCATCGTGTTTTCTAAGTACAATAAAAACTATATGCTTCTTCTTCACAGTGCTTAAAAGTTTGGTGTTCAACTGAAATTCACACAATCCCACTTCACTTTGTAAGCCCCAGATTCCAGATCAATAGGTCTATGCAGATCTGTCGTGAAGTTGGCTAAAGTACTGTCAGGATACGTCCCCAACGATCCAGAGGATGGGAATGTGATGTTTAATTGGTCGGAAGGTATAATATATATACCATTAGAGTATCATTATTGCACTAGCTTTTATATAAGAATTGAAACTTTCTGGGTAGCAAACCATTGAATTAAGTACATTTTTCGCTTTCCTGTACCTTTGCTACATAAGAATTTCTCAATTTTAAATGTCTTTTTTCATAAATTGAACATAACCTTCTGCAGCTCCTCGCCACATAATCTATCCTCAATATTTTCACCATTTAAGTCTTCAACATAGTACATGACCACTCCACCTTTAGGTATGATAGATCTAACTTTAAAAATTTCCCCTGTCCAACCTTGTTCAAAACCTTTCGTAAACTTTCCTCCTGGTCGTAAAACACGTACATAGTCATCGACTTTGAAACGTCCTACCAAAGATGATGTGTTGGGCCTATTTTTTGTGTTTTTCATCCCCGGTTCTGTATACGTTCTTCTTTTAAAAACTTCCTGAGTTGTCCCAATCATGCAGTGATGAGAAAGATTGCAGGATGATGCTAACTGGTCCAGAATATCTATATATTTGTACGTATTTTTGTATGTAAAATAACGATGCATACGTTTCTTATTGGTACGTTGTACCCTTTCGGCTAAAGAAGCTTTACTGTTAAAATAACTAATGTTAAATTCGGCCAGCATGTTTTGAAAAGATCTACCTATAAACTCTTTCCCTAAATCTGTACAGAAATAGGCCGAGATTCTATTTTCCTTTAGCATGAGGGCCTTTGTAGCTTTAGCAACGGTTTCAGGCGTTTTATTTTTAAGAGGTATAAGCCATAAGTATCTGGAGAAGACATTGACTATAAATAAAATAAATCGATGATTGTCATTATATGTTCAGTATCCATCCATATCAGTTTTAAACATTCTTCGCACAGGTTTATGAGGTGTATATGTATCCTGTTCAGGCAAAAAATCTCTCAACATCTTTTTTTTCTAACCCTTCAGTATAAATACCTCTGTAGAGTCTCTCAACTCTGCCGTAAGAAGCAGGGGTAGAGACGTCGTAATAATTTTTCTCTAATACGTCAGCCATTTGCGTATTTTAGTTGCGTGTGGATAGGGTTGAGCGGTGATGAGTCTCTTTTTTTTTTGGCCTTAAACCGAGTGCATCTGTTAGCGGGGTGTTCTGGTGTGGGGGCCTAATTATATGTACCAGTTCTTTTATTCTGTTTTAGTTAGCAATCAATGTTTTTGGCATAGTCATTTGTTGTAATCTCGTCCTAATATGCCTCCAGCCTGGTGGCGCTGGTTTGTCCCCTTTTCTCTCCAAATCATGTACAACATGAATAATGTTCGAACCCGGAACCGTTGTACCTTCAACAAAACAATGACATTCCCCGTGTTTGACCACTGTATAACTGGATCATTATTCAATAGATTAAAAAGACTTAATCCTTTATTCCTCAGTGTATTAGGGAGACTATTTGTTAACACATGTCCGAAGTGTTGGGTGCTTCCTCCCTCGTCCTTAGGATGTTCGCCTCTAGTCTCAGCACGTTCAGCTTCATCACTGTGCTTGACAACTACGGGTAACTCAACAGGTTTCTTATAATCTTAGTACTCTTGAAGAAATTTCTGAAGAGTTTCTTTGTATAAAATTCTTTTCTCATCACGATGCATTTGTTTATTTAATATATTCAGCAATTCGCCCCCCATTCTTTTAAGCCTGTTTATACTGGGCTCTAGAGAGGTTTCCCGAGTTTTTGTATTTTGTAGTGAAGTGTACACATCGTGAGGTAACACCACAGCATCTTCATCATCATATGACACTAGATAATAAAGGGGCTAAAACTGAAAATAGGACAGGTAGGAATAATCCCTCTCTTTGTACAACAAGGCGTTTTTTCTTTGACACCATTTGTCTTTTACGAGCGAGTGTTCGTATTATCTTTTTGTAACGACGTAGGCGTTCCTTCTGCGACGCAGTCATTGGAACGTTGCATTTTATAACATTGAGACATGTTTCACAGATACATTTTAAAAAGTCGTGGTCAATATCTTTTACAAATAATTGTTGGAGGGTACGAGGCAACCCATGGAAGGTTTTTATATATTCGCAATATTTCTTTACATGCCTCGTCACTCCGAAATGAAATATATACGGTTTCAACTTCGTTGGGAAATATATTCGTTCTTAGAAGTACCCTAAAAGTATTTCGTGGATGAAGGTCACAGAGCAAATACCCGTAACGCTGACTCGTGGCTTTTATATAAACTTCTAAAAAAAAGCTAACACTGGCCGGGAAACATTTGGCTGGCTAATATACCAATTTGCGACGGATCTCGACTTTGTACGAATAAAACGAGATACTGGGTGTTTAAAGAAACATCCCGCATAAATTTGTTCTTTAAAGACAGATTTTGGTTGATAAAACAGAGATTTATGTTAAGATGGTGAAAGAATACTGTAAACGTCTCGGTAATCGTTTTATTCATTTCTAGCATAAGATCATCAATCACAATTAGGGGAGACCGGGGCTAGTTGGAACCAAATTTATGTTTGGTGCTATCTACTTTAAGTGTAATGTATTAGAAACGTATTCTGATTGCCACGGTGTCACAGGTTCTCAGGTTGTCAGATTTTACCAATGACTCAGAGAGTAAATTTTCATCAATACATTTTGTTTTGATTTTTATCAAGTGCGCCACAGCGTCCCAACTTGCCCCATCATGGGGTAAATTGGAACAGACGTTGGGTTAAGTTGGTACGATTTTAAAATCACTAAACTCTAGGATTTAGCTATTATTTAACGAATACATCCTTATTTATTGTTGACCAACAGATAAACAATGTACCAGACAATCTCAGTATAGCTCAACAAGCTTAAAATTCGTCCAATGAGGAAATCAGTCCGAGTCGCAATTTTGACAGATGTATGCGCAGCGTCCTTTCTCCGGGGTGCAAAACTCGTGGACCCAGTGCATACACTGTATGCACTGAACCCAAACTTCACTCGGTTTGATGGTTGCATATGGCTCCATGCATACGATGCAGAACACATCCTGGTCATTAAACTCCTTATCAGAAGACACCTTTTGATAAATTTAGTCCTTTCTTGGCCTTCTTTGGTTTCTTTTTTTGCCTTTTGCTCTTCTGCTAAGGCATTCTTTGTAGGCGTGTCAGTGAGCACTGCTGCCCTTCTCTTCCGCCTTCCTTTGTTAGTCTTCCTTGGTTTCACTACCTTTGGAAGAGAACGAACATGCTCTGGTGAAAAATCACATATTTGACGCTCTACAGTGCTGTTTGATCCGTATGTCTCAATTAATTTTGTAGTCCTGGCCATTTCGCAGACATCCTTGGTGGAAGATCCATCAATAGTGCCTCTAATTGCGTTTGAGGATCCAGGCGACATGCTTACATCTGTGCTTGAGGAGACTGATATTTCGTTGGCATCCGCAGTAGAACGTAAAGTGATCGTACCTATATCTGCGTTGGAGGATTCAGGCACCACGCTTGCATCTGTATTGGAGGTTAAGTGCTCTGCATTGCTATCCGTTGTATGCAAACGATCTGTAAGACGGGATGGTAAAAAATTATCTTCAGTGAAAACATCCTTGTTGAAGGGAAAGATGCCAGCCACTCGGAAACCACTCATGATGTTGCATGGAAGCGTTGCGTCAGGCCAAACCGCTCTTATAATTCCAGGAAGGTCATAGATTGTCATGGTCTTACCTGGGTTGGATTTCATCCAACCATCTTATGCTGATGCTAAGAACTTCTTGAATGGGCCATAAACGGAGCGGTCGAGAAGCTGCAGTTTGTGTCTGTAATGAGGAGGGAAGGACAGCAATACGACTCCGTGGGCCTTCGTGTTAATAAGAGCGTTTAGACTCTGATGCGACTGATGGTTATCGAGTAGCATCAGCACTGAGTGTTCTTAAGTCGGCTTTGCTATTTTAACAAAGTGTTCCATAAACACAAGGAAGTCAGGGCCAGTCATCCACCCTGATGTATTAGCTGATCGAGCACATCCTGTGGGTCCATCTCTTATGAAATCGTCCTTGAAATGTTTCCTGGGAAACACAAACATAGGTGGAATAGAGTTACCGACAATGTTAACTGCAATGCACATGGTCATTATAGCTCCCCTCTCTGCAGACGTCATTGATCCCACTTGCTTCACACCGCTTTCAACAATCGCACTTCTTGGCTTTTAAGTTGTAGTCACACCTGTTTCGTACACGTTCCATATCGCATCAGGAAGGAACTGGTCTCTATCCATGACTTCGGATAACTTTTTGAAGAATTCCTAGACATTGTGTTTATTAAAGCTAGTAGCACGAGAAAAACTAGTTGTTCAGGCGTTTATATCGATAACACTGCACAACAAAAAAACATTTTTTGCAGGTGATTTAATTCTAAGACCTGTTTCTGGATAATATTGATGTGCTGATTTCAAAAATCATCTTAGATTTTGTCCATCACATCAGGTTTTCGTGCAATGTGCAATGCAATATGCCTATTTTGGGTGATCCATGAAGGGCACTTATCAAAATTGATGATTTTTGAGACCTGTTAACAGCTGTTTTGCTGTTAAAATTTTATCTGTGGAATACGCAAATCTGTGCATTAAATCTAAAGGTCATGTACAACATATTAAAATCTTGGGTATCTGTGATTTCCCCAGGTGTGATCGTGACGTCATGATCATGGATTCATTTTTTGCTTATTTAAACACTTTTAATCACTTTATGTGTCAATATTACCATTGTATATTAAAGTTCACTCCCTGCACAATTGTTTACTTTTCCATGCTGATTCCGAGTATGTAAAAACTTATTTTTTGAAAAGAAAAAAAATTGGGCATAACCCTGCCAAAATGCGATATCTCCGTATTTGATTGCTCGAAAACCTGACGTGATAGGCAAAAACTAAGGTGATTTTTGAAATCAGCACACCAAAGTTACCTAAAAACAGGTGTTAGAATTAAATCAGCAAAATTGGTGTTGGGCACTGTAATCCTTGGTACTTCTTCATAAACGTAAATAGCCAGTCGGGTCCTGCACATTTGTCTCGGCTCCATGAGTTAGGGACATCAATGCTGAATGTAATGACGCATTCGAACGCTAAAGTTCTTACTTCCAAGTGACTAAGGCCAAAATAAATACTGGCAGTTTCTTTCAAGTACGCTTCTATGCGTTCTTCTTGGGAATTCGTAAAAACTTTGCGTCTCTTTAAGTATCCTACAGAAGTAATTTCTACTCCGTTTCTCAATTGAATACCATACCGACTTAATGTGTTGTGGGCGATGTATATTTGCTATTGCGCGTATGCTTTTCTCAGTGTCGATAACCTCTCGCGCTACTTGGTGCAAGTAGTATAGCCGCAAAAGGGGAGAGTGCAAGAATGTTGCAAGTGATTACGTAATGTTGCAAAGGGGTGGGGGTGTTGCAAAGGGGGTAGGGTTGTTGCAAAGGGGAGTGTTGCAAAAAAAAGAGTACTGGCCTTTGTTGCCAACCGGGGTTGCAAGGGGCATGCAACTTGGAGGCGGAGTTCTCCCCCAAGCTATTCCCCCCAAAGGGCCAGAAAGGAGAGAAAGGAGGAGAGAAAGGAGGAGAGGTGTTCACCTGGTAGGAGCCAAGTGCATATTAAGACTTCAGCCGAGTAGGCGTTGTCTTATAGGCTCCTAATCAGCCAGTTGGCTGAGCCAAGGGGGGGAGGGGCACACCTGAAGGAGAGAGAGAGAGAGTAGTTGCCTTTGATTGCAAGGCATGCAACTGGAGGCGGAGTTCTCCCCCAAGCTATTTTCGTTTACCTAACCTAAGAGGCCTCTAAGGGGTTTTCCAAAAGGGCCAGAAAGAGAAAGGACCAGAGGTCCTTGCTCGGCTGGGAGCCGAGCTTATAATGACTCCGTCATCAGCTTCTCGGTCTTTTATAAACCTCTATTCTGGCTGAGTTGCCAGATAGCGCCATGTATTCAGTTGCCAGATAGCAATATTTAAAACCATATATTAATCATCCATTTAAATAGTGTACCACAATATATATTTATATGACGGTAGTTAATCGATGAATCCAATTAAATTCTGTTTATTAAATAAATAATTTTTACACACTTAATTTTTATTATAAATATTTAAGTCACGAATATCAGTGGGAAAAACGAACGGAAAAGAAAATTTGGGAAACAATTCAAAACATACGATCGTCATTCCCCCACCCATCTGCGCTTGTATATATAATAAACTAATGAACCACTCGTGTGCACAAACCATATAAAATACCACAATATATTTATATAGTTAATCAATTGGAAGATTCATTTAAAGTTGAAATTAGCCACAACTCGTGCGCACACACACACACACACACACACACACACGCGCACACGAGGAGAGGACTGGGACAATTCGAAGAACACCTGCTTGTTGAGAGACCTTCCTTCCAGACCGCTCTTGATAAGTCTCCCTTCACTCCAAATGAAAAGAAAATTTACGAAACAATTCAAAACACGATTGTCATTCCCCAAACCGATCTGTATATATATATATATATATATATATAAAATAAACGAATAAACAACTCGTGCACACACACACACACACACACACACGCACACGAGGAAAGGACTGGGTCAATTCGAAGAACACCTGCTTGTTGAGATACCTTCCTTCCAGACCGCTCTTGATAAGGCCCTTCACTCCAAATGAAAAGAAAATTTACGAAACAATTCAAAACACACGATTGTCATTCCCCAAACCCATCATATATATATATATATATATAATAAACGAATAAACAACTCGTGTGCACACACACACACACACACACACACACGCACACGAGGAAAGGCAGAAACTAGGTCAATTCGAATCGTCTCCCTAGAGACCTTTTTGGTCGAGGGTTAATCCTTCTACCAATCTATTCGAGCAAAAACCACCGCTCACTCCATTTCTTATTATTATCATTATTATTATTTCTACGATGAAAATATTTTAAAAATATAATTAGAGGAACTTTCACGAGTGAGTGGTTATTTATTCAATATAAGAAGTTAATCATTAAGCATTGTTTTTCCTTTCACGAGGAAAGGATTTCTGTAAGTGTCTATAATTCGATTTTATATATATATATATATATATATATATATATATATATATATATATATGGAGGGTCGTTGCTTACTCTTCCACATTTCAACATAAGATTATTGAACCGGATTTAAAATAACAGGATCATTTGATCCGAGGCAGTAGTATGACTGAAAAGCATGCATGATTTTCTCTTTAGTAATAATAACAACTAGCTCGAATTGTAACAACGGGTAAAGTTTTCACTCCACCTTAGACCCACAGTTTAATGTGGAAACCGAACGCTCTTTTAAAAATATAATTAGAGGAACTTTCACGAGTGAGTGGTTATTTATTCAATATTAGAATTTAATCATTAAGCATTGTTTTTCCTTTCAAGAGGAAAGGATTTCTGTAAGTGTCTATAATTCGATTTTATATATATATATATATATATATATATATATATATATATATATATATATATGGAGGGTCGTTGCTTACTCTTCCACATTTCAACATAACAGGATTATTGAACCGGATTTAAAATAACAGGATCATTTGATCCGAGGCAGTAGTATGACCGAAAAGCATGCATGATTTTCTCTTTAGTAATAATAACAACTAGCTCGAATTGTAACAGCGGGTAAAGTTTCCACTCCACCTTAGACCCACAGTTTAAATCGGAAACCGAATGCTTTTTTAAAAATATAATTAGGATATATTTCTTTGAGAAAATATAAAGATGTCATTAGTCGTCCTGCCCCGTTATAGCGGATTGGTACACGTCATAGCTCCACCCAGCTACACCGGCAGCCAATCACTACGAACATCTGGTCTTTTGGGGCGGAGCTTGGCGATTGTGCATATAAAAGGGGATATTTTTCAGTTTGGAGTAACAGTAGCTATTTTCGCGTCAGTGAATAATCCTGCCAGTGCATTCCTCCACCATGGACCTGCACGTCTCCCCCGATTTGTATGAAGAAAGTGACACTGCAGCATTGATTGCAATTAATCTTTTTAACGCGATTGACCGTGATGAATTATTTCCAACGCAAACCGTTGAAGATATTTGCAGTGACGCTCCTTACAATCCGACGCAAGGGACTACCATAGAAATGTAAGTGTCTATAATTCGATTTTATATATATATGGAGGGTTGTAGTATCTCGTCAAATACTTCATTTAGATACTCGCCAAAAAATCGAAATTTTTTATGGCAATCAATGTTATTTGGTTTTACCTCTTATCGCCATTATGCTAAAATCGAAATTTTTTATGGCAATCAATGTTATTCCTCTTAAATGAACCAAAGATATCTTCACATAATGGGGATCTGTCTGTATACTCTGTATATGTTTTAAAAGAATGAACATTATTCCTTTAAGGTCCGATGAGGATTTGACACGTGTTATACAATCTTTTAAGGAATCTCGTGTCATGAATACGGAGGATATACTGATCAGTCAGCATAATGAATGTCACACATCCTCCACCATGGAACTGTACGTCACCCCGGATTTGTATGAAGAAAGTGACACTGCAGCATTAACTGCAATTAATCTTTTTAACGCAATTGACCGTGATGAATTATTTCCAACGCAAACCGTTGAAGATATTTGCAGTGACGCTCCTTACAATCCGACGCAAGGGACTACCATAGAAATGTAAGTGTCTATAATTCGATTTTATATGTACATATGGAGGGTTGTAGTATCTCGTCAAATACTTCATTTAGATACTCACCAAAAATCGAAATTTTTTATGGCAATCAATGTTATTTGGATTTACCTCTTATCGCCATTATGCTAAAATCGAAATTTTTTATGGCAATCAATGTTATTCCTCTTAAATGAACCAAAGATATCTTCACATAATGGGGATCTGTCTGTATATTCTGTATATGTTTTAAAAGAATGAACATTATTCCTTTAAGGTCCGATGAGGATTTGACACGTGTTATACAATCTTTTGAAGAATCTCGTGTCATGAATACTGAGGATATACTGATCAGTCAGCAATGTCACACCGAAATAATGTAAGTGTTTTTCGATCTTTTTGGGGTAAGAAGACAATATATTTTCATAAATTTATTAAATGAAAGAAATCATACAATAACCAACTACAGAATATACCGTTACAAATATACGAACAAAAACATTATACTATACAACGAGTACGTACCATTGGAAAACGGATTTTTATCTGTCTGCATACCATTTCATCATTTCGGCGAGTGTGACACGGGTCAAATAAATTTAAAAAATTTATAAATTCTTTATCACATGATATATGCGTGAGAAATGAGACGCAGTACATTCCGCAAACATTACTAAAATATCCTTGTATACGAAATGGGTTCCATACAACTTCGGGAATATGTAACTGAGCGAGAAATTTTACAATAATAGGGTCACTCCAGGGTTGAGTACCGAGTGAATCAAAATAGTACAGGCGCTGTCTATTTTTAAAATAGACAGCGATCCAATGAATCCCTTCATTACCGATGACATCTGTGTTCACAATAAGACTACCGCATTCTCGCGTACTTGGCAAACTCAATGTTTCATTCTTCGCAAACACGCCGATAAATTTGGAACGTGTGACTCGTTCCATTACTTTCTGAAGTGTATTAGCATCCATTTTAAAAGTCGGTGATAACGCTCCTAAATCTATCTACTTCTATTAGGGCTTACGATTCGAGATATACTAGTACACTAATAGGAGCGTCTATAGGCTTGGCGAATTCCAGCCGCACCGAGATGTTTCCGCTCTGCTGTGGGGTTAAATGGGTATTTACGCTAGCAGATAAGTCAGGTGTAATGTCAAACGGATAAAGGTTAAATTGATCAATGAATTCTTCCTGCGTTACCCCATTACCAAGCTCATCACAATCACCTGCAATATGGGTCAGATTACTATAGGCTCTGGCACAAAGAGGTAACACAGCGTCTGATGAATAGTCCGTACCCATTGTTCCACCCAAAGCAGTGCCATTAACGTATAGAGTTATATTTTTAAGTCCGAAATTCTCGAATTTAAAGGCACTCTTTTTATATTTTCCATTCACCGAAGCATGGTCCTGCATGCCGATTAATATCCTTTTAGGAAGATTTCCCAGGGCAATGTTTTCTATCTGCTTCGATGCCAACCCTGCAGGAACCGTATATAGTTTGATTTTCACCCTGTTAATAGGATATTTCACTGTAGCGTTTAGTCAATTTTTCTCAATTTCTAGTTGTTTTGGTAAACTTAATTTCACTCGCCGTACGCGGAGGTATGTGTCCATAATGTGAACCACAACGGGCTTTGCACCCTCTTCTTGATCTGCATCCAGATTTAAGCAGATCTCAGGACTCGTGCGGGTGAGCTTTATTTTCATATCCACCCCGTTGACAAGCAACTTCTCCTGGAAAGTGAAATCTGTGTGCAAGCGTCCAAAACACTCGTATATTTTCTTTTTAGAATTTTTAAATTTGTCCTCTATACTATTTTCATCTTTAGTTTGATAATATCCCTCGGCACTTAAAAAGGTATCCTTCGCTTCTTGGAAAAGTTGAGGACATTTTCCAGATAGGCTCGTAGATGATAGTACCCCGTGCCTGCCGATATGTTGGTCTGATTTAAATATACGTCACACTGGTTGAATATGGAGTGCAGAAAGTTTGTTTCAGGGTATACAGCATATTTGTCATCGCAGACCGTTCCATCAGAATGGGCTATACGTAGCTTAGCGTACATGTGCACACAGCTTGGATCAAAAAAGTAAGGGCCTGAGCTGGGTATCACGAATTCTATAGGTGCACTCGGGGAACTAATTGTGTTTAAAGGGTTAATTGTAATAAAGTCACTGTGCTCAATAGAAACTTGGGTTGGAGGCAGCTCAAAAAGGGACAGCTCCGATTTACAGCATTGTGAACTACATGGGTGGATGGGTGGATGAAGCGTGCCATGGCGAAATAGTGGCTCCTCTCTCGACAAGTGGTAAACAAACTATGATTCATGAGAACAATGTCCTTAGCTTATATCAGTCAAAAAAGTGGTCAACCATAGGTTTCATTCGCTTACAGCACTTCTCTTTTGATGGCCTTTTACGTTTAATACCACGTGACCCCTTCTTCTTCCGGGCAGCCCTCTTCTTCTTCCCGCCACCACGCATTTTTCTCTTTGCATCTTTGATGATTTCGTCCCGTGTACGCTTTAAATGTTTTTTTAGAGCTTCTTTCGGTTTAGCCCCGGCCAATATGTCTTCTGCAGTGTTAATACCTGATTGTAGCGCTTTTCTTCCAAGGTATCTGGCCCCCCTCTTCAGCAAAGGAACAGCCGTACGTAGTATGGATGAAAAAATGGATCCAAGTCCACTACCGCGCTGGTATCTCACCCCTCGATAGACGGTGAAAGGCTTTCTATCCATTATAACTCAGTACGTCGAAAGTGTAGCTTCACTGTTAAGCTCCCGTTACCGAATGGGAAGTTTTCACCCTCAATCGTTCTTATATATATTGAGATATTGGTTATTAAATTAGTTGCGACATTCACATAATGGGGTCTGTCATATGTAATACTCAAACTTCCTTCCTTCTATGGTTGGGGATGTGAGCAATGTGCAGCAGGCGTGCCTGGGTATTCCCAACAAACTGGTGCTCCACTATATTACTGTAAATATAGCACATGTCTGGGGACCTTTCAGCCAATTTCTCCATCTTCAATTGATACATTAATCTGGACAAGTCATGCTGTGTCTCGTGAAATGTGTCTCTTTGGAAGGCTGCGCTATATCGACCATTGGCTAGAATTTGGAACTTTCTATGGTCTTTAATACGTCTGTTAGTCTTTGATTTTAGGATTAGTGTATGTGCAGGGTTGTTTACGATTTCGTATACTAAATCATTCGTAAGGTTTGAGTTTCTTAAACTTACGTTTAAGCCTCTCATAACATCCTCGGCCGAACCATATTGACCCGGTCCTAGTCTTACTTCTGTACTGTAATACCGTGCAATCTTAGTCCGAGCGATACGCATAGTTTCATCCATAGCTACCCCAGCTTTTTCACACTCGTCAATGTCTCTAAGAATCGTAAAAACGGTTTCTTTATGTTCAATATTTAAAAAGATGGTGTCCAGCTGAATTTCGCATATCCCCACCTCATACGAATCACGACCCAATTCAATGTGCTTGTGGAGTTCTGTTACAAAGTTGACTAGTGTGTTGTTAGGGTGTACAGACAGGGACGAGGAGGACGGGAGTGTGACGTAGAAATGGTTAGGAGCCATGTTGCATACTATTTAAGCTTCATTATTGCAACAGCTTTTATATAGGTGTTGAAGCTTTCTGGGTACCCTAGCCATTTCACCAGGTACATTTTTCTCTTTCCTGAACCTTTGCTTCCTAAAATTTTCTCAATTTTAAACACATTTTTTCCTAAATTAAACGCAACTTTCTGCAATTCCTCGCGGTAAAAGCCTCCTGAGATTTCTTCCCCATTCAAATCTTCAATGTAATACATCATTATCTCACCTTTAGGTCTCATAGCCCTAACTTTAAAAATCTCGCGTGTCCATCCTTGCTCAAAACCCTTTGCGAATTTGTTCCCCGAACGCGACAGCCTTACATAATCATTGATTTTGAAGCGCGCAGAGAGTGGTGGTGGTGATCCATCTCTTCTCGGGAGCTTACCTCTTTTTAAAACTTCGTTAGGTGTTGTCCCAATCGTGCGATGGTGTGAGCGGTTGTAGGATGATGCCAATGATTCCAGAATGTCTAGAAATCTGTATGTGTTTTTATGTGTAAAATAACGGTGCATGCGTTCCTTTATGGTGCGCTGAACTCTTTCAGCTAAAGAAGCCTTATGTATAGAATTGGTTGTGTAATAGCTGATATTAAACTCTGTCAACATGTTCTGAAAAACACGGCCTATAAATTCCTTCCCCATATCCGTACGAAAATAGCCAGGAACCCTGTTTTCTTTTAACATTAGCGTTTTGGTGGCTTTAGCAACTGTTTCAGGTGATTTATTTTTCAGAGGAACTAGCCACAGATATCTAGAGAATACGTCTATTATGAATAGAATGTAGCGGTAACCATCGTTATACACAGAATATCTTTGCATGTCTGTTAAATCTGCTTGCCAAATAGAATCAATCGAGGAAGCCGCTGTCTTGGCTGTTTTAAAACTTTTTCTCACAGGCTTATGAAGCGTATAAGCGTCCTGCTCCCTCAAAAATCTTTCAACATCTTTTTTTCCTACTCCGTAAACACTTCTGTACAGTCTATCTACGTCGCCGTAAGAGGATGGGTTAGAAATGTCAAAATAGGGTTTAGTTAATACGTTAGCCATTTGCGTATTTTAGAGGCACGTGGGTAGGGTTGGTTTAACCTCTTCTTGCTCCTCTTCAAAGGTGTTACCGCCGGGGGTGACGGCGCCTTCAATTGTGTCACACGCGTTGCATGTTCCAAGTCTTTTAACCTGTTCAGATTTCCTATCAACGTTTTAGGGACATTTATTTGTTGTAGTCTTGCTTTAATATGCTTCCATCCTGATGGTGATGGCCTATCCCACTTTCTCACCAGATCATGGACAATGTCTATGATATTCGATCCCTGTACCTTTGATCCTTCCACAATGATCTCGCCTGTATCGGTCCATTGTATGGCTGGATCCTCATTCAATAGATTATATTATAAAGACTTAAGCCTTTACTCATCAATGTATGTGGGAGTGTGCTTTTTAATACATGTTCGATATGTTGTGTGGCTAATCTTTTTGGTTGGTCAGCTGCATCGTCGGGATCAGATCCTATGTCGCCATGTCCATCGTCCCGCGTGCTGTGCCTAATAACCACAGGAATCTCTGCAGGGCTCTTATAATTTTCGTACTCGTGAAGAAATTTCTGCAGAGCTTCTTGGTATAAGATTCTTTTCTCATCAGGTGTTTTTTCAGTGTTTAATAGGGCTAGCAATTCGCTTTCCATTCTTTTAAGTCTGCTTTTACGGGGATCTAGATCCGTGTCTGGATTCCTTTGCAGTGAAGCGTACACCTCGTGGGGAATCACTACCACTTTCTTCATTATATTAGTCTAGTCAGTAAAGGACCCAAAACTGAAAATAAGATGGGGAGAAATGACCCTCCTGTTTGTACAATAATTCGTTTTTTCTTCGCTACAGTTTGACTTTTACGAGCGAGTGCACGTATTATGTTCTTGTAGCGGCGTAGGCGAGCCTTCTGAGGGGTTTTCATTGATACATTGCAATTTATAACGTTAAGACAGATTTCACAGATGCATTTTAAAAAGTCTGCGTCGATATTTTTAATAAACATCTGCTGCATTGCCAGGGGTAGCCGATGATAGATTTTTATTAATTCACAGTATTTCTTTAGTCTCTTTGTCATTCTGGAATATACACCGTTTCAGGCTCGTTTGGAAATATATTCGTTCGTAGAAGCACTCTAAACGTGTTTCGCGGATGAAGGTCGCAAAGCAAATATACGTAACGCGTGCTTGTAGCTTCTTTATAAACTTCCAAAAACTCCTTACGCTGATTAGGGAACATTTGATTGGCTAATACCCCAATTTGTGATACATCTCTACGTTGCGCGAATAAGACTAGATATTGCGTATTTAACGACACATCGCGCATGTATCTATTTTTGAAAAATAGATTCTGATTGATGAAGAACACGCTTATGTTGAGATGGTGGTAGAATACTGTAAATGTCTTGGCAAACGTTTTATCCATCTCCAACATGAGATCGTCAATTACAATGATTGTATGTTCATTTCCCTTTAACGAATTAACGTCATATACGCCTTTGTGGAACAAAATATCATCTTGGTACTCGTTGAACACTGATTGATAAGTCGAATAGCACCATATAACTTTATGTACAAATTTCGAGAACATCTCTCCCTTTTCTTTAATGATTTTAAGCATAAACACAGTTTTACCACATCCTGTAGGTCCAGATATAATACATGTGGATGGACTCGTGAATCTGAATTTTTCTACAGAGTCCATTTCTAACACATCACACTCCTAAGTGGGTCATTTACAAAATATTACAAATTTTGAGTGCTGTTCCTTATATTTTGCTTTTTTCTCCCACAGAACCGTGAATGACGATGAGGTAGAGCATCCCATCATTGACATTACGGATGACCTCGACGACAGTGTAGTTGTGATCTCCTCCCCTGCCAACGAACCCTCACCAGCGATACCGGTAGCACGTCCAAAGCGGAGGTGTGAGAACCCCACGTCAGGTATAAAGCGACCGAAATACGCGCCTGTTGCGCCAGTAATAGATCGCCAACCCTCAACCTCTTACGCAACAACCCCCCCAGCAGCACCTCCCGCTAATATATCCCCTTATTCATCCGCCACAGTTGCCCCCCGTTCTGTTAAGTCTACAATAATAGATCCCCAACCATCAACCTCCTACGCAACAGGCCCCCCAGCAGCAGCACCTTCCGCTAATATATCCCCTAATTCATCCGTCACAGTTGCCCCCCGTTCTGCTGAGGATGATATAACGTTCGAGTTGGTGCGCTTCGCAGCCCCCACCCCAGCCTTGACTAGAAATCGGTATAGAGTCAGGGTCGACCCTAGAGCCATGTATAGCAATGGAATTGAGCGCGGGCTACGCCGGGTTGTACAGCGTATTGTAGAGTTTGCTCTTCAGAATCGCGACGAGCGTGAAGTCAGGACGAGTCTGTCCTTTGGATTCGGGTCAGATGACGGTGATGTAGACGATTATTGGTGATAGTGCCATTTAGACGTTTGGCGGCTGAAAATGTAGAATATATATTAGGACGTATAATGCAAGCCGCCCAAAGTAGTATAGCCTTTAATATGGACAACTTCACGGTAAATATTGACCGTGTATTCCGTGTTGCGGGTCATAGTGCCATACCGTATACTCTTAACTTCAATTCTCCGACTATTTACCGAAAGCATATAAATGTCGATCGTGGTTGCGGCTTTATAGCAGTACTCTTAGCACGTATGTTTACTGTACAAAATACAAGGACTCAAAAAATTTGGCTGCCTACGGTCGTGGAGCGTGCCCGTAAACTAGCTGTAGACTGTGAACTTCAATTTGACTGTAATATGGGTCCTGAAGAGCTGAGAAGGGTAGAACAGGAAATGAATGTCCGCAAAGTTGTATTTGAGTTGGATGATCGTCGTAGGACTGTGTATGTTTTAAAAGCTGTGTGAGAGATCGTACAAGACCCCTACTTATTTTAGGATTGTCAGGGACAACGTATCTCCCCATCCGTAATATAAGGTGGCTTTACGCGAGTTATGACAAAAGTCGAAAATATGGGAGACATCATGATTTGTGTAAGGGGTGCCTCGAGTTTGCGGATGATATAGTGAGACATTGTAAAGAATGTCACATGGTATGTGAGCAGTGTAAAAGCACCAAATGTGAAAGCCGTGTAGTTGAAGCTGAGAAGAGAGACTGTGATGTGTGTAGACGCACATTTTTCAATAATAGCTGTTTTTATTTCCATAAATCAATTGGTACGTGCAGGAAAATGAGAATTTGTGAATGTGGTATGTTTCACACAATGGATAATTGGGGGAAATTTAAGCACAAGTGTGACGTAATTCTCTGTCCTACATGCCAGGAGGAATATAAGGCGGATGGAGTAAAGCATGTATGTTATATGAAAGATGCTAAGCCTAAAAATAACCCTTGTATAACTGTATACTACGATATAGAAACATATACGAACGCTGAAACCAAAGAGGTAATTCCACATTTACTTGTGAGCCAGACCATCTGTGATGAGTGTATGGGTATCGAATGTGACGGGCTTACGCCCGTATAAAACTTTGGGGTCTATTGCATTCTCTTGGGCGGAGAGTATTGTATGCCGATACAGATAGCGTGATATTCACAGAGAGGGAGGGTGAATACATGCCCGCTATTGGGGAGTTCCTCGGCGAGCTCACTGATGAGATCAAGGATGAGTATGGGGACAACGCATACGCCGACTCTTTTGTCTCAACAGGACCTAAAACTTATGGGGTACGGTTCAGGGTGGGGGAGGAAATGAAATATATCGTGAAGGCAAAGGGTATTACGCTCAACCATGCGAATCGGCGGGTTGTTAACTTGAAATCGTTGAGGATCTAGTGTGTTTGGACGATGATGAGGGCGAACGACCTCCCCAACTAATTGTAGGCACCCACAATTTTCGGGCGCAGAAGCTGGGGGGGCGTGAAGGAACTTAGGGGTACGAAGCTGTGCCGCAACACCTATAGGAAACGTTACCAGTCACCTGGTACCTATGATACCGTACCCTTTGGATACCATAACGCTTGATGCTTCTATTGTTAACTGACACGTATTTGTCTTGTATTTAATCGTATCTATTGATTTATTACACGTATTTGTAAATATATATATCTATAACTTGAATATCTCGTTTATTAAATCGTATTTGTAAATATATATAACTTGAATATCTCGTTTATTAAATAAATCATGTTTCAATTAGTGTTTTACTTTCTCCTTTGTTTGTGTGTGTGTGTGTGTGTGTGTGTATGTGTGTGTGTGTGTGTGTGCGTAGGTGAAAATTCTAAGCTCCGCCCACTGTAAGACCGTGAGTCATGCTACTATCTGGGAGTCCCTGAAGATGTTTAGTAAAACATAAAATGTGCCTAGTTCTTATCCTGAGGTAAACTGTCTGGTGCGTAGGCTGGTAGTGATGAAATTAATTCTTGTACCGGAAAAACAAATATGTACAACAATTCGGTACGACTCGCGGATCATACGAGTGCGAACAACCCCATTCACGTATCATCGAGTCAGCCGCCCGTCGAACCGTTCCTGCCTACCTGCGTGCCTCACACGGCTCATAGTTATCTCAGAGCTTGAGCCGAGTGGACTTGCGCTCCTCGAATACGATGGAACTTCCTTTGAGCAGCATTCTCAACGCCTCGTACGATGTGTCCGTGACGAAATCGTTGCGCGTGTTCAGGCGTAAATCCGGTACCGTTAGCTATGTACTGGAAACGGAATGTAGACAAACAAACAAACGGGTTTATTTAAGTGTCGAGGAGATGAATAGAATCTTCGTGATAGTTGAGAAGTGGAGTGAAGATCGTTATAAAATACCTGCTAACGTAGGTACAAGAAGAGAGCAGATTAGTGACGCACCCTCCTACGCCGTTGTATGTACGTTGTGTATAAATAACGATCGGCCATGCATTGATATACGGCTGATGTGGAAGAATGCTTCTGATAATAACGCTCTTGTTCCTACGCGAAACCGTTTCATCCTCGACAGAATGTTTGAAATCGTCGGATTCCGCAAGCTGAAACCTATATTAGACGCGCGTGTTACGGATATGCTTTATTTTGATACAGTACTTGAATACGCATACACCGCTCTGCTCGATGGGTTTACCGGGTGTAGGGCTGGTGAGAATGGTCTAGAGCTGGACGTTTATTTAAAAAGTTTAGACTCTTTGAAATACCATGAACTTTGGTACAAAGCAATTTTTCGGTACAAGGCTGAGCTCACCTACACCGTTCACCCTAAAGAACTATTTCTTTATATAACGCGCAGTTGTCGTAACGATTTAGAAGATTATTTCAATTGCCGCTATGTTGAGTGAGTTCACGATTGAAAAGCTCGAGTCGGTAGAAATAAACCCTCGATTGGAAAAGCATGCTTATAAACTTGTGTTCAATAATGTAGCTAACGATGAACTCTTTGTGCGTGCTTTTGATTGTATTCTAGACGTATTTAAAGATGATTTACCAACCGGTTGTAAAGTGGGAACAAAAATAGTACTGAACGATATGAAAGCCCTTCATATCGAATACAGATTTCCCTATACTTTAATCGGTGAAATATTATTAAACCTCGTATACTGCGTAATGCAGAGCAATAATGATGTATTGTAAACTCGATTAAGTGCGAGTTTAGTATTTTGAAAAAAAAGTGAAATGTATTTATATATTTTGCTTGATATTTCTCCTGTACTGTTATGATTATATGCATATTTCTATTATTATTGAAATGTATATTTATTTCTATATATCTCCATAATTGTGTGTGTATATATTTTTTTGTTTATATACATATTCCTCAATTATTATTGAAATGTATATTTATTTCTATATATCTCTTGTACTGTTATGATTATATGCATATTTCTATTATTATTGAAATGTATATTTATTTCTAAAGGGTGATCCAGAGAAATGGGACCCAAAAGAAACCCCTGTAACTCTTAAAGTATAAGTCCTTTTATAAAATCATACGCATCATTCGAAAGAGGATAGTTACAAGTTTGTACAGGATTGTATAGGTTTTGACAATACAAGACAAGATAAGATACAAAACAAAATAAAAGTGTTAGATAAAACTAACCCTTCAAGATGACTGCATGGACTGTGGAACAGCTGCGTTTCATAACTGAGCAATATTATGAGCATGGAAGAAGTGTAGTTTCAGCTCAAAGATCTTTCAAGATAAATTTTCAGATGTCAAAATCACCTTCTAAGAGCTGAAACTACACTTCTTCCATGCTCATAATATTGCTCAGTTATGAAACGCAGCTGTTCCACAGTCCATGCAGTCATCTTGAAGGGTTAGTTTTAACTAAGACTTTCGTTTTGTATCTTATCTTGTCTTGTATTGTCAAAACCTATACAATCCTGTACAAACTTGTAACTATCCTCTTTCGAATGATGCGTATGAATTTATAAAAGGACTTATACTTTAAGAGATACAGGGGTTTCTTTTGGGTCCCATTTCTCTGGATCACCCTTTATATATCTCCATAATTGTGTGTGTGTGTGTATATATTTCTTATTATTGAAATGCCATTTACGCCTTCTAAGCCTACTGGCTGATTAGGCGTATATAATAATGTATACAATGGTATCTGGCAACTCAGTCTTCGATTAGAATTAAATATATAGCACAAACTGAATACATGGCGCTATCTGGCAACTCAAGCCATTTACGTCTTCTAAGCCAACTGGCTGATTCTAAGCCAACTGGCTGATTAGGAGTCTATAATAATGTATACAATGGTATCTGGCAATGCTAAAAAGTGGTATCTGGCAACTCTAGCCATTTGCGCCTTCTAAGCCTACTGGCTGATTAGGCGTCTATAATAATGTATACAATGGTATCTGGCAACTCAGTCTTCGATTAGAATTAAATATATAGCACAAACTGAATACATGGCGCTATCTGGCAACTCAAGCCATTTACGCCTTCTAAGCCAACTGGCTGATTAGGAGCCTATAAAACAACGCCTACTCGGCTGAAGTCTTAATATGCACTTGGCTCCTGCCAGGTGAACACCTCTCCTTTCTCTCCTCCTTCTTTCTCTTGGTGGAGAACGCCGCCTCCAAGTTTTCCTTGTTGCACCTGCAGCATCCAACCTTTGGGGTAATTTTTTTTGCAACACCCCCTTTGCAACAACCCCCCTTTGCAACATTACGTAATCACTTGCAACATTCTTGCACTCTCCCCTTTTGCGGCTATACTACTGGTGCATGACCTCTGCCGATGTGCTGGCGCGATTGGTTTTGCGGATATAAGTCCTCATTTTGGAAGAAATTATATAAATCATTATTTAAAAAGAGTAGGTAGAGTTAATTAATATCATGATGATTTCAAATATAATATGAAAACCCTAGTTTATACAGCAAAATATATATTTATGACCCATAAAATTTAACTATATCAATAATTTAGGTGTCGGTATTTCTTATATTTCAGCCCACAAAGCAATAACTTCTGCTTTAGAGTTAGCCCTTGTTGTAAGATTAACATTCTAGATATGCAGTTCAGCTAATGGGGTAAGTTGGAACATGTTCCAACTAAACCCGAAAATAAGGAAATTGCAATATATGTGCGTATGTGTAAATATATATTACTTGATATAAACACCTAGTTATCACAAAAGTTATAGAAATTTGAAAATTTACTAATGACCGTCAAAATCAAGCTTCAATCAATAACTGACATAACCTACCTAACCCCACCATGCCAATTTGGAAGGAAAGACTAGCCTAATGCGCAAGTGCAGCGTCAGCAGTGACTACAGTACATCTATCAGCAATGGAAAGAGTTATGTTCATTGTTCCGAGTTTCCCCTGTTCCAACCAGCCCTGGTCTACCCTACTCTATGTTTATCACGCCTTAACGACGCAACGTCTTAAATCCCTCTATGAAAAAAATATTTTTGTATTCGTCGAAAATAGGCTGGTAGGGTGAAAAGCACCATTTAACGCTGTGTACAGGTTCTGAGAACAAAATGGCTTTGTTTTTAATAACTAAGCATCAACACATTTTTGCCACAACCTATGGGTCCGCTTATAGTACAAGTTGACGGACTTGTGAACCTGAATTTTTATAGATATTCCATCTCTCTCTTTATATTTGGTATTTACCAAATATAAAGAAATTTTAAGTGTCAATCATTATATTCAGTAACCTTTTCTTCTTCTTTTTCCAGGTTGGCAAATGACATCACCACTAACCAACAACACCAGGAAGCTGTTGGGTATGTTAAGGCAACAGAAGGGGTTTCCTGCAGCTCACCGGTTATGATGATGTTGAGGCCGTTCCGGGGCCATCTGTTTCTGGTGTAGAATCACCTCGTTGAGGAAACAGTCAAAAGCCTTCGACCTCCACTGTTGGAGTTAAGCGAACTGCGATGATGGTGGTGGAGGAGGAGGAGGAAGTTGATGAAATTACCGCCACGCTGGGTAGGCCCAGTAAACACCCACGGTACGACACCCACAGTTCTCATCGCTGAACGTCACCACCAACACCAAGCCCCTCATTAATATCCCCTTCATCGTCAAATTCGCATGCATTTTAGAATTTAATTCCCCGCGCCCCCTTAATCATCCTACGCGCTACCCAAAGAAACGCCTTCTACTTCTTCTATACCCTCTGCTACCGCTGCTGTCACTGCTGCTGCTGCTGCTGCTGCTGCTGCTGCTGTTTCCACTGCTGTTCCTTCCATATTCCGCGCATCATCATCATCATCATGAACAGCATCTTCTCCTTCAGATGCGGACGTATCATTCGTGCTGATATGCAATGTGACCAACACACCCGTAGTGCTTAGAAATTGTTACGCTGTCAGGGTTGACTCACGAATCGCATATGCTGACGGTACTGAGCATGTAAGTCAGCGCGTTATAACGTACGTTCTTCAGCGTAATGAGGGACGTGCGGCACGGGTGAGTCTGGCACTTGGTTTCGAACTAACTGATGCGGCTGGTGGTAGAGGATATTAACTATATCCTTAACCGAATAGATGGGCGGCATGCAGAACGAATCAAAATTTAACTTGGAGGATTTCATGATCGATATTGACCACGTCTTCCGTGTTGATGGGCATGACACGACACTTTATACACTTAACTTTAACAGTAAACATATTTACAGTAGGTATACAATCATTGATCGTGGTTACAGTTTTATGGCCGTGGTTATTGCACATATGTTCGCCGTATTAAATATACCCACAAAAAAAATTTGGTTGCCTACGGTTGTGGGGCGTGTGAGAAAGTTGACTACAAAATGCAGACTTAACTTTAATTGTAATATGGGTTCTGAAGAGTTGAGAAAGGTAGAGTGGGAAATGAGAGTACATATAGTTGTATTTGGTTTGGAGCAGGCTGGTAGAACAACGTATGTATTTAAAAACCGTGGGAGAAATCACACAAGACCTTTACTTATTGTAGGTTTGGTGGGAACAACCTACCTTCCTATTAAACACATTATAATGCTTTATGCTAGTTATGACAAAAGCCGTAAGTATGGAAGACATCATGATTTGTGTCAGGAATGCCTTCAGTTTACGGATGAGCTGCTTAAACATTGTAAGGAATGCCATATGGTGTGCACTCAGTAAGCGATGAGTAAGTCAGGTGGTAGAAGTTGAAAAGAGAGATTGTAATCTGTGTAAACGGACGTTTTTCAACAATAGTTGCCTTGATTTCCATAAGACGAATGGTGCATGTAGGAAAATAAGTATTTGCGAGTGTGGTATGCTCCATACAATGGGTGAGAGCGGAACATTCAAGCATAAATGTGATGAAATTCATTGTTCTATGTGTCATGAGAAATATAAGGCGGATGGAGTAAAACATGTTTGCTACATGAAAGATACAAAACCTAAAAGTAAACCTTGTATAACTGCATACTATGACATAGAGACATATACGGACCCAGAGACGAAAGAAGTTACCCCGCATTTACTCGTAAGCCAGACCATCTGTGGCGAGTGCATGAATATTGAGTATGATGAATGCTCCATATGTTTTAAACGGACAAATATTTTTAAGATGACTGGAAGAATCCCACCCGTGAAACTGTTTGTGAAATATATAGTGAAATTAGCTGACCAATTAAAAAAAATGACTATATTCTTGCCTATAACGCCGCCGCAAAGTTTGATAAGCAGTATCTTTATAAGGAGCTGCTTGAACACAAGTCATCGGAAATATTTGAGGGAATCCTTTGAAAAGAGGAAACAAGCTTATACAGATGCAGATAAGGAATAATGTTCAATTCAAAGACACGCTGTTATTCACACCTTGTAAATTAGCAAAGTTACTCAAGGTAATGGGTGTGATTGCTGAAGTTTCAAAAGGGTATTTTCCTTATACATTCCTCACTCACGACACTCTAAATTACGTAGGGTCCCCACCCTGAATGATGTGCGTATACTCAGAGTGTGCTTCTAAACCTTCAGAAACATGTACATTAACCGTTTCAACTGCGACCCCTACAAGCTGAAATCACGATCGCGTCATTGTGCTTTAGCTCGTTCAAAAATAACTTTATGCCAGAAGATACACGTGCAATCATCCCCAGGAACAACCCTCGCAGTTACGGCTATAAGGGTATTTACTGGCTAGCGCACCTACAGCAACAAACAGGTGTGCTTATAAAACATGCTCGCAACACGGAAAAAGTGGCCGTTAAGATCAACGGCTGAGTTTCCTGGGTGGACGGATTAAGCGAAGATCATCAACTGGCTTCAAAACGGGATACTTCTTCCACGGTTGCCGCTGGCATGGTTGCCGACTTCCTGAGTGTGGTATCACAGGCGACATCCACGGTAGATCCCCTGCTCATAGTCTTGTGTGGACCTGTACTCGCGACCAGCTTATAAACTCCCAGTTCAATCACAAGGTATTATGGGAGCATGAGTTTGATGCCTGGATGGAGACGAATAAACAGTACCGTGACGAGATAAGAGCCATCAAACACACAATGGTAGTGGACCCTTTCAAGTGCAGTGATAGTTTGTCTGGAGGTCGGACAAACCCCTTCAAATTATACTTTCCACCTACAGAAGGGGTGAAGATTCACTACTACGATCTCTCTTCTTTATACTCTTACGTGATGAAGAACAACCTGTATCCTTTGGGCGCCTCTGAAAAGCTCGTGGGACCCGCCCTGCCTACCATCGAGGAGTTCTCAGCCAATTTAAATGTGAACTATTTTGAACTTTCTTTCGTTGACGTGTTTCCCCCTCGCGACTTGTGGATGCTGATCTTACCAGTCATCATAAAACACAAATGCATGTTTCCCTGTGTGTAAAGTGTGCGGAGAACAGCAGTACGTGTAATCATACAAACAACCAGAGGAAGAGTCGGGGAGTCTTCAAAAGTCCCGAGCTGTGTCTGGCTCGTCACAGTTACTGAAGATATAGGAGATGTGGAGATTCCAAAAGTTCGACAAACTTTCTGCCCTACATCAACACCTTTCTGAGATATAAAGTTGAGGCATGAGGGTATCCACGGGGAGTTAAATCCGAAGCTGAAAAAACATTGTGTATATACAACGTTACCAAGACCGTGATTGAATACAGCTTGAGCGCGAACATATTGCACGAAACCCTGTCATCATGCGTCATCATGAATCATCATCATCATCATTATTGCGCAATATATTTTTAGCGGGCTAGTTGTTCGCAACCGTTGTTGATGTGTGCCCGTGCTCAGCTGTTGCTGAAGTTATACACTAGTGAGTACATCATTTAACTTTTTAATAACAATGGTTGCCGCGGATATTGCTTATTCCACCTTCCTCAAATGGTACTCCGTAAAGTCTGCAGATGTTGTGAATACTCAAAGAGCTTATATTCATCCGTCTTTTGAGGCCTTTAATTCTGCCTTAAATCATGCGAAGCTGGCGAAACAGGATATTCAACTACATTACCGTTATTCTGGTAAGAACATCACACACTTTCATAATGCTAAAGATGTAATGAACTATGTCGCGAGTTTATGATGCGTCAAAGAATACAACAAGTGTGAAGTGAAGGAAGGAACGTTTACTGAAGAGAAACAGAGACTCTGGTTCATGAAACTCATTGATGAGTGGCACGACAAGAGCTATAACATCATGCTACATCTCACCGAATACACACCGATGTTAGAAAACGCTCATCTAGTTTATGGATAAGTTAAAATATTTCTACCATTACATCCATGTATACCATGATGAGGTGACCAACGAAATTATAGCTAAAGGTTTGTGTGAATATTTAAGAGAATTTAGTGATGATTATTATTTATCTCCCAAAGTGGAACAGTATGGGTACGTCTATTTCTGAAATAGAGCCTCTCGGTGTTAGTTGAATTACGCTGAACCTACGTTTTCTCACGATATGTCTAACATATCCTTTCATGTTTCGCATCATTTCCCTAGTCACACCTGCCACGTAGGATCTAAGACGTATGACTCACCATCAGCCCGGACCCACGAACCATGATAAACACTGCGTACCGCCTCACAACAGGTTCGGAGTTTGAAGCGTCGTGACTGCTCTTTTCACAGTCTTACCAGGAAACAAAGAAACATAGAGCTACCTCTAAGCAGTATTCTTAACGCCCAGTACGATGTAGCCTTTTACAAATCGGTGAGGGTGTTTAACATAGTAGTGGTGCAATTAATTACGTGCTTGAAAGATATGACCCATTGAAAATATGACCCATAGGGTGGGTGATTGCAAATCATCATTTATTCAAAAGTTATGGAGCAGAAACAAAAAACACTCTGACTCCTTCTGTGACCTTGACCTTGAAGGCATGACCCATGGGGTGTGCGATCATAAATCAACTGATGGTGGGTAACAGTTGTGTAAAGTATTATTTCAATCTCTTCACTTATTCAAGAGTTATGGAACAAACGCGAAAAACATTCTGACCCATGCTGTGACTTTGACTTTGAAAATATGACCCCCGGGAGTGGGCGATGACAACTTATCCAGGGGTGGGTAACAATTGTACAAAGTATCATCCCAATCCTCTCATTTGTTCAGAAGATATGGAGCGGACAAATGTTGGCATTCTTCATTGTGGGAGTATCATATAGGCTGATGCGCTATCCAGTAATTTATAGAGATCAGTAGTCCAGATCAGTTCTATTCATTTTAAATCAACGACTAATCTAGCTTCATTCTAGTTTGTGGGTAAGAAACACTTTGCAGAAACTAATACTATCACCATGGCAACAAAGCGAAAAAAAGCACAATGTTCGTATAGAATATCGCTTTGAGATAGCATATATTACAAAGGTGGTACAGAAAATTACTTTCCACTTGGGTCAGCCCCATTTGCGGTCCAAAATGTGGGAATGCTCCAAATGGGAATTCCAATTTTGGAAAAAGAGTTTCCCGATTTTGAAAAAAAAAAAAAAAGGCTGTGGCGCATTTGCAAGCCCAATCGGTATTTTCTACAAAAATCTAACTTAAGGCGGAAAATCCTAACTCTGACAGTGTGAACAGATCGATTTGAGAATTCCCTCCTTGAGAGGTTCACTTTCGGATTTCATTGTCATTCATTGACGAGGACTAAAATAGGAATTGCCAAGACTGGGGAGAGATTGGTACACATCTTTAATTCCTACCATAATTGTTTGAGGTTATATACATTACATGTAGACGACAGAGCTCATAGATCAGTGGGTAACAGCGTTTTCCTCGAATGCTATCTTATATCATGAAAAAGTGGATATAATTATGGTTACGCTAGGTTAGGTAAGGTTAAATTAGGTTTATAAAATAGGGCGAGTGCCTCGATGCATAACTGAATATGTGAGAAAGTGTGAAAATGTCGCGGTTCTGTAGGGAAGCCAAACATATGTGTGTGTTTGTGTGCGCGCGTACTGGCAACAAGGCATAAGTGAGGACAGTCTGGTCGAGTGTGTGATAATTGACAGATGTAGTGGGGTAATTTTTTCAGGAGGTACCTCAGAAGATTCATATAAAATTTATAAAACAAGCTAGAAACATTTTTACTGTCGAAAATAAGATATGTTACTCTTGATTAGGTTAAGTCACGCTAGGTTAGGTTAGTTAAAGTTTAGTTAGGTTAGGTTAAGCTAGACTGTTTAATGATTTAAGAGAAAACACCATTCGAACCCTCAGTTGTGCCCGAAAGCTTATCATGCCGCCTCTGTTTGATGACGCTGAGGTTAGGTTAGGTTAAATTGGGTTTCATTAATTGTTTTTAAATAGATTTTAGAAAGTTGGTACCTCGCTTATGCAGAGTAAATGTCACATGAGGGAGGGAACCTACTGCTTTAGGGGGATTCGAACCACGGTCGCTACATTCTCTGAACGCAGAGGATGGTCACCCATCCTACTACTACCCAGTGCTCGTTATAATAATCTGGGAGTTAGTGCAATGGGTCGCATTAGTTGGCCTGAGCGCTGTGCCAGTTTCTAGCCCTCCTCACTGATTATATTTACGCACAGACAACCACCGAATAAATTCTTTACATGAGGAGTCCTCCATTTGGAAGCCAAATCCTCTGAGGCTCGGTACAGAAATGTATTTCTTGAAGATCGATGCAACTTTGACGTTTTCACCGATCATAAACTAAAAAATAAAGCAAATTACTGGCCTCTTTTCTCTAAAAACATTGGACTCGAGTCGAGTGTTACTAAGAGTGATGATTTAAAACATTTTCTTATGTTCGGATAATTTTCTCACTTTTTTTAAAGTTTTTTTGTACAATTTCAAAACTTTTTTAAATGGATATTTATCTGTTTTGCTTTCGACATTTCTTGACTGGTTCTTGCGGAAGTCCAAAGCATGCAAGGGATCATAAAGCTGGGGTATTGTAATGTACCGGGTGTCCGAGAATTATCTGTACAATTTTTGGCTGTTATTAAAAGTCAACCATGAAGTGTAGAAATTCCAGTGTTGTCCCATTTTACAGAGAAACTCATTAATTTTTTTCTGATAAGTTTTGATAAGTTTTTTCTTTTTTGTACGCGGGTGACAGACATTGATGATTTAAAAGCAAGAATCACAGCTGCTATTGAGCGAATTGATGTGGATATGCTGCAGCGTACATGGCAACATTTGGATTATCGATTGGATGTGTTGGGAATCACTGATGGTGCACATATCGAATGTTTGTAACAACGTTACTTTAATAAAAGGAACTTTTGAAAATACAGATTCTAAATAATCTTGTTTAAGAATTTTACGTGTGTTATCAAGAATTTTATTAAAAGATGAAATTGTACAGATAATTTTCGGACACACTGGAATTTCTAAAAAAATTGTCAAAACTTGGTATCAGAAAAAACTTAATGAGATTCTCTGTAAAATGGGACAACACTGGAATTTCTACACTTCATGGTTGACTTTTAATAACAGCCAAAACTTGTACAGATAATTCTCGGACACCCTGTACGTATGTAATATAATGTAAAAATTCATTCTTCAAAGTAGTTTTTCTGTATATATACATGAAAGACATTTCAAAAACATACTTGAATTAATCAGTTTTTTAGCTCATTAATAATAGGGCTTATTAATGCCATTTGTTATATATACACACACGCGCACATACTCATACACACTATATATATATATATATATATATATATATATATAGCCCCCTTACAGATTTTACCCAATTAAACATTCAATTCGCACACCATTTTGTGTGAAAAACGATGTTGTTTTAGCATATTGTTGACTCTAACAATAACAGTAGACTTAATTAAGACTTGGTATGCTGTTTTCAATTGCATATTCATGCGAAACGATGCAATTAAATGAAAGTACATTGTTGGATAAGCTAAAATGAAGAACGGAATTGGAAATTTTGTTTTATAATATCATCCAAAAATTATTATTTTGTCATTTAACTTCATGTGTCATTGACAGTAATATTGATTTAAAGTTAATATACGAGTATACAAGTAGAGGCCCGCAAAACATTTGCAGTCAAATTAGTACCTTTATTGCAACATTACTTCTTTAAATACAGAATTTCCAGTTATTCTTTCACCAAAGACTTTAACAATCAAAATTTGTCACTCTAGAAAAAGTTACATGAAGTTGTCCATGCTTAAAAACAGACTTAGGAATATAAATACAAAACATCTACTGTCAAATTCATATATGATATTTAGCAAGGCAGCCCGAGATCAATGCAGCAGAATTATGAAGACGCTATTGCAATTGTAAGAAAATTAGGGAAGCCGGATCTATTTATTACGTTAACAGGTTAGGTCAACTGAATGGCCGGTTAGGTTATTTGAATGCCCCCTTAGGTTAATTGAATGCTCGGTTAAGTTAATTAAATGCCCGGTTAGGTCAACTGAATGCCCAATTAGATTAATTGAATACTCGGGTAGGTTAATTGAATGCCCGGAAGGTTAATTGTACGCCCTTGACGATTGGTTAAGTTGTGATATTTTCATTAAAGCTACCGAAAATATCCCGACTTTACCTAACCAATCGTCAATGGCGTACAGTTGACCTAACCGGGCATTCAACACCCAGGTGCACAACCTCGGGACCTAATCAATGTGTGCGAAGTTTCATGTTTGTAACTGCTTCCGTTTTGGACCTATGGCTGGAACACACACACACACACACACACACACACACACACACACACACACGCGCGCGCGCGCGCGCGTCCTTTTATTATTATACTAGCAAAAGATCGGCGCGACGCGCCGATTTTGCTGGATCTGCGGTGCTTACAGCGTATTTTATTTTGAACATCAGTAGCCCTTTGTCTGGATATCATTCCTATTCCTCTCACCTTGTGCCTCACTAATTGGGGTGCCTACAGCCCTCCAATTACTGGCGAACCAATTATTCGGTCAATAAAACTACAGAAAAGAATGCAGCCATGCAAATCTAAAGCTTCACAAATCTCGATACAATGAGCTCGGATGTGAAGCTTAAGATTTTCATGACTGCGTCCTTTTCTAGTTTTATTAATCAAATAATTGAACCAACAGTAATTGGGGTTCAATCATTTGGTCAATAAAACTATAGTCATGAAAATCTTAAGCTTCACAAATCTTGACACAATGTGAAGCTCAAGATTTTCATGGCTGCTTTCTTTTCAATAGTTTTATTAACCAGATAATTGAACTGACAGTAATTAGGGGGGGCCTGCGGTCCCCCAAGTACTGGGACCATCCCCCTCCCAATTACTGGCCCCTAACCCCCAATTACTGGGTTCGAAGACCCCAGCACCGCCGGGAGGGCGGCCAATATTTATTTGGTCAATAAAACTATAGAAAAGAACGCAGCCATGAAAATCTTGAGCTTCACATTATGTCAAGATTTGTGAAGCTTAAGATTTTTATGGCTGCGTTCTTTTCTATAGTTTTATTAACCAAATAACTGAATCCCAGGTAAATGGGGGGCCTGCGGTACCCAAATTACTGGGAGTTCAATTATTTGGTCAATAAAACTATAGTCATGAAAATCTTAAGTTTCACCAAATCTTGGCACAATGTGAAGCTCAAGATTTTCATGGCTGCGTTCTTTTCTGTAGCTTTATTGACTAATTGAACCACCAGTAATTGTGGGGCCTGCGGTCCCCCAATTACTGGGCGTTCAATTAACCAACCAACCACCCAATTAATTAAGCTCTTTTTAGAGACCCAAAAGTTCACGGACAGACAGAATCACACACAACTCGCCACCTAGCGTGTGGAGTGAGAACCTAAGCTTGGCGCAAGGACACACTCGCATGATTTACAAGTTTATTTTCAACTTGAAGACGACACGTTCGGGCCTATTTTTAACTGAAACATAAATATCATCAACTGTTGCCGAAAAATAGAAGTCAACATCTTCCTTCCTTGACTAATCAATTTTAAAATTAGAAAGAGCTGTTTTGAGCAGAAAACTGAGATTTGTTTATAAAAAACCTCTGACCAGTAAGCTAGAACAACGTGAAAAAAGTTTTAGCAGTTGACGAGAAAGCTTCTAACAGTGGCTGTATCTTCTAGCGCGGGACACGTCAACGCGAAGAAGAGGCGACGTCAAACCAAAACATCAACGCGCTGGTGGCCAAACTTCCTCAAATTTCCGTGCAGCGGGCTGTCTACGGTTGGCCAGACTGGCAGTCGACGGCCTGTTGCGTGGCACGGTCAGAATGCCGATCGGCTCCCGGGGCCGGACCTATTCTCAGCGTGCTATTTGCGTGTTCCCCAGACTACTCTCACTCTCCGGCGACATTAAGACTAATCCAGGCCCCACTACAACTTGCACATGTCACCATACACAAAGACATAGACAAAATAGCACCATGAGACACATACAGAAGTATAATATTAACATGTTACAGTACAACGTAGATGGCCTCACAAACAAAATCATGCAGCTTAGGGAATTCGTACACAAACAACAACATTCACATAGCACTTATACAAGAAACAAAACTAAAACACACACACAAAACACCCACCATTCCTGACTTCACGGCGATCCGTCAAGATTGTACTGGGGGTAACGGGGGTGGACTCATCACTTACATACGTAAAAGCATCAGCTACACTGATGCCACCCAAAACATTACAAACACAATCGAAGCAGATAACACGATAGAAATACAGGCAGTTAACATAAAAACACGTGCAAAACACACCACACTAATCAACATTTACATCCCACCAGATAGCTAACCTCAGGTGCAAGCCAATTGCAATCCACAGTTACACAATCTGGCCCCTCTCACTAATTTCATCTTAGGAGGAGACTTCAACGCTAAAGACACTAGTTGGTACCTGCACAACCAAAGCAACACCAGAGGCGCCAACATAGCCACACAATTAAACAGCCTCTTCATTCTTAACAATACAGAAGAACATACACACATACCACATCAAGCATGATACTCAAACTCCTCCCCAGACATACCGTTCTGTTCTCCCTCACTAGCAACACATACACAATGGAGAACAGAAAAACGACTGTCATCAGACCACCTGCCCATCATCATTACAACACATTCTACACTCTTCCCCAACAGCCTTAGGCACACTTACAGAAATTACAAGAAAGCTGATCGGGAACAGTTCAAAATACAGACTGAGAAACAACTCACCACATTAAACAGAACACCCATCATAAACATCAATACAACACTCATGACATTTAATCAGATCATCAATAATGCAAACAAATATATACCCAAGGGTCACATTAGGAAATACAACAAAAATTACACTAGAGAAATAGGCCAACTCATAAGGCAACGTAACAACCTCAAACATAACACACAAACACCACACACAGAAGCCATAAAACAGCAAATACAACAGCTCAACACAGAAATAAACAACAAACTCAAAGAAAAACAAACAGAAACATTTAGGGAATTCATAACAACACTTAACCACTCCACAGATACATCCAGGCTACACAAGACTATAAACAGCATAACCCACTCTAACAGCGGCATTCACACCTCACACGCGGCTATCTGTCGCAGCCAAAATAATATCCCAACATACACACAACAAGCTAACATTCTAGTTAATCACTACGCAAAGATAAGTCACTTAAACAGAGACAACAACCAGAAACACGCAGACAGACAAACAGCCAGACACAAGAAAACCTACAGACTCGACACGACTATTACACCCTTCAATACAGACCAGACCACCACGATCATCAAAAACATTAAAAATTCGTAGGCTACTGGACCAGACAACATATCTAACATGTACCTTAAACATTTGGGCCCACAGGGAATACTAGCTCTTAGAAATATCAGCACATATTCATACCAACACTGTATTGTTCCTGACATATAGAAACAAGGTAAAATTATTACACTACTCAAACCAAACGGAAATCCAACAGAACCAGCTTCCTATAGACCCATTACTTTACTATGCACACCTTCCAAAGTAACAGAAAGACTAATCTTACAAATCACCAACCCACACATACCGCTATCGGCTACTCAACATGGATTTAGACCTCACCACTCAACCACGACATTACTCACTAACCTCACGCAGTATATCATGGATGGCATCAACTCCAGACGACCAGCTCAACGTACACTATTAGCAACAATAGACATTAGTAAAGCATTTGATGCTATCCCTTCCCTCTCAAACAAAATACTCAACATAAACATGCACAATAACAACCAAAAGGTGGCTGAGCAACTATCTTTCAGGAAGATACTCACATGTCACATTTAATGGCAAGTTATCCAAAAACAAGCTTTTTCCGAACGGGGTCCCTCAAGGCTCTCTTCTCTCACCAACACTCTTCAACTTATACATGCATGACATTCCAACACCCATAGATAACAAGCTTACCTTATCATCATATGCAGATGATATCACTCTAACATCCACCCACAACAACATCGACAGCGCTACAAATAACCTACAACCATACATAAACAGTATACAAGACTGGCTCACACACAATAGACTCAAAGTAGCGCCCACAAAATCAACCATCACCTTGCTTACAAGCAATACAAAAGAACAGCAGATAACTCCACAGCTTACACTAAACAACATCAACATTCCACACACTCACAGGACCAAAATACTTGGGGTCACATACAACACATCATTATCTTTTGCAAACCACATTCAGGACATTAAAAACAAATGTACGTCAAGACTTAACACGCTTAGGGTACTTACAGGCACAAACTTTGGACACCAGCAGGAAACAACATCACTCATATACAAACAATATATTCTCTCAGTTACGGACTATGCTAGCCCATGCTGGGCACCCATTGTCTCAAACACACACATAAACACCTTACAGACAATACAAAACAACGCACTTCGTATCATTACAGGATGCACTCAAACAACACCACTATCACACCTGCACACAGAAACAAAACTACTGAAAGTTAGAGAACATTTAGACATGAGGGGAACACAATTCATGGCAGCAGCAACAACTAACCCACAACACCCTTGCCACTACATGTACAATCATGCACCAACACCTCGCACCATTAAGGTAACACCAGAGAGACATTATAACCAAATACTCCATTCCATACCACGCCCGACAGACATCACACAGTACAGAAAACACATACACACACACCTAACCGCACTGACACGACTCGGTCCGAATGCGGTCCTAGGTGCGAAGCCGCCTCCCATTGACAGGTCAGAGATCAGCCTGAGCAGATCGGATCGAGTTAACTTAGCACGATTCCGATGTGGACATCACCCCAACTTAGACATATAAGCACAGACTAGACAACTCCACAGATGATACCTGCCACTTGTGCCAGGACACACCACAAACAATTGAACAGATTATGACAGTCTGTACCGCTCTAGCACAACACAACATCACTAGTGCGCTGAACCTCTGGTCCACTCCGGAGAGGGCGATCGGTTACCTGCCTGCCGCCGGCTTGCTCGATCAGGGTGGGCTGATCGACTAACCACCACCACCAACAACTTGCTTTTATATACACTATATATATCGATAATAATAAAAGAACGCGCGCGTGTGTATGTGTGTGTGTGTGTGTGTGTGGTGTGTGTGTGTGTGTGTGTGTGTGTGTGTGTTCCAGCCATAGGTCCATTTAATTTATTAACACCCAGGTGTTTCATGTTTGTAACTGCTTCCATTTTGGACCTATAGTTGGAACACACACACACACACACGCGCGCGTCCTTTTATTATTATAGATATTTTTACTGTATATATTATATATTTTTAACATGAGTGAATAATTGAAGCCCTCTTATAGGAATTAATTAATTTTATTTCATGATGTAAAATAAAATAAATTATTATTTTTCTAAAATAGTTTTCGTTGCTGATATGCAAGAATTACATTTAAAGCTGAAAAAAGTTATAATTATCATTTGTGGGTTTTATGTTACGGTTTACCTCCGACAATAATCAATGAGAGGACAGAAACTGGCACAGCGCTCAGGCCGACTAATGTTACTCATTGCGCTAAGACCTATATTATTATTATTGTATTACATCGGGAGTCGAACTTCCGACCTCAGTGTCTTCCTTTCGCACATAAGGAAATAGTGATGCCCATTGAGCAGTTTGAGGTGTAATAGCCCAGGCCCTCTCAGAGGTGCAGAGAGGCCCGGGCCACTTCCAGCTTTTGAGGCCCATAGCTAAACCCAGTTATTACTTTCACTGTAAAACATTATATTCAAACCTGAAAGTTTCTAAATTTGAGGCCCCCTTAAGCTTGAGGCCCAGGCCAAATGGCCCTCCTAGCCCCCCTCTGATAGGCCCTGGGTGTAACTTTAATATCAGTCAACATGCTGAACGTGGTGAGAAATCGTTAGTTGTTTTTTACAAATTAAATTCTTTTCACGAAAGAAATTCTTTTTCAAGTTCTCAAATAACTTTCCTTATACAAGGAAATGGTGTTACCCACTGAATTACGGACGCTAACATTTACCTCCGTAATGGTTCGCATTCGTTTGGCCTGAGCACTGTGCCAGTTTTTGGCCTTTCTGACTAATTAATATTTTATACAGGCAACCACCGAAGATATTCTTTGCATAATGAGTCCTCCATCCGAAAGCCAAACCTTCTGAAGTTCATTACAAAAATGTATTTTCTCCTAACTCATTATTATTACTGTTTACTAGGGGTGCACCGATTAATCGGTATCGGCACCTGGCATGCGGCATTTTGCCGATTATTTTCTTAATATCGGCCGATTAATCGGTATCGGCAAGCTTGGCATAGGTAGCGTCGACTGGGGCGAATTGGGTCACCAAATGGGAAATGATTTTTTTGCTGATGCGACATTCTTAAAACTATAATTAAAATTGTTTCTAGTTTTTACCACTAAATCACAAAACTTTAACCTTTTGTGTCTCTTTTTTTTAAATCCAGCAGTTAGGAACATCAAAATCATTTTACACTGAGTCGCATGTATAGAAGACAAAATTTTTAGCAAAAAACTACCTTATTTCAACCGAAATAAACTTCATTAACCAAACATAAATGATTAAGACAACACCGAAATGAAGCTTTATTGAAAACACACATCCTGGTAAAAAACAATCAAATTCTTCAAAGTAGCTAGCTATGGTACTGTAGCTATCTTCATATCAAAATATTTTCCTTAAAATAACTAAAAATTAACTTTTTAAAAATGGTTTATTTATTCAATATATTCCTTACAGCTGCTTGAAGTGTTTGAAATTTTTTTTTTTTATTTTAAAAATTTCATGTTACAATGAATTAATGCCAATTGTTCCCCATGTTCGGGCGTTAATTTGTTTCTCTTGGATTCGTAGATATTTCCTCCTGTGCTGAACAATCTTTCATTTTAACTGAAGAGGGAGGAGCGCGCAGATATTTTTTGACCATTTTGCAGAGTGTAGTTAGCTGTTGTTCATTTTCTGTTGATTTCTTTCCATGTTTGCCCATATCATAATTGTTCCACCAATGAAATGGACATTCTTTCTTTGCTATTGCAGGAAGTGATAGGTAGAAATCAACTTCTTCTTTCCTGAAATAAATAGAAAATACATACAATCATGCAGTGTTACGTTACATAAATAATTTAAATATAAAGTCACTTAAAAAAAATGTTGCTAACCATTTCATCTTTTTGTCTTTAATAAGTTGTTTGTGGATTGATTTTGACTTTTTTGAACCCTCTTTGACTGTTCCAAGTTGCTTTCCCCTTCTTCAAAAAATTTATATATATCATCTTGCATTCTTAGCTTTTTTAAGGGTGAATTTGAGGTTGTCGACTCAGCATCTGATCCAGAAGCAGTTGTTGTTGTTTAGCCGATCAGCCCACCCTGATCGAGCAAGCCGGCGGCACGCAGGTAACCGATCGCCCTCTCCGGAGTGGACCAGAGGTTCAGCGCACTAGTGATGTTGTGTTGTGTTCGTTGTTGTGCTAGAGCGGTACCGTCTGTCATAATGTGTTCAATTGTTTGTGGTGTGTCCTGGCACAGGTGGCAGGTGTCGTCTATGGAGTTGTCTAGTCTGTGTTTAAATGTCCGTAAGTTGGGGTGATGTCCACATCGGAATCGTACTAAGTTAACTCGATCCGATCTGCTCAGGTTGATCTCTGACCTGTTAATGGGTGGCGGCTTCGCACCTAGGACCGCATTCGGACCGAGTCGTGTCAGTGCTTTGTGGGTTAGGTGTGTGTGTATGTGTTTTCTGTACTGTGTGATGTCTGTGCGGCGTGGTATGGAATGGAGTATTTGGTTATAATGTCTCTCTGGTGTTACCTTAATGGTGCGAGGTGTTGGTGCATGATTGTACATGTAGTGGCAAGGGTGTTGTGGGTTAGTTGTCGCTGCTGCCATGAATTGTGTTCCCCTCGTGTCTAAATGTTCCTTAACTTTCAGTATTTTTGTTTTTGTGTGCAGGTGTTCTATTGGTGTTGTTTGAGTGCATCCTGTAATGATACGAAGTGCGTTGTTTTGTATTGTCTGTAAGGTGTTTATGTGTGTGTTTGAGATAATGGGTGCCCAGCATAGGCTAGCATAGTCCATAACTGAGCGAATATATTGTTTGTATATGAGTGATGTTGTTTCCTGCTGGTGTCCAAAGTTTGTGATTGTAAGTACCCTAAGCGTATTAAGTCTCGACGTACATTTGTTTTTAATGTCCTGAATGTGGTTTGCAAAAGATAATGATGTGTTGTATGTGACCCCAAGTATTTTGGTCCTGTGAGTGTGTGGAATGTTGATGTTGTTTAGTGTAAGCTGTGGAATTACCTGGTGTTCTTTTGTGTTGCTTGTAAGCAAGGTGATGGTTGATTTTGTGGGTGCTACTTTGAGTCTATTGTGTGTGAGCCAGTCTTGTATACTGTTTATGTATGTTTGTAGGTTATTTGTAGCGGTGTCGATGTTGCTGTGGGTGGAGGTTAGAGTGATGTCATCTGCATATGATGATAAGGTAAGCTTGTTACAGTTTCAGATATGATGTGAAAAAGTAGGTAACAGTTAACATCCGGAACCCCTATTTCCTCCGTACAGAAGGGCCAGAGGGCGCTTACTCCGAGAGGTACTGTAAATGAGGCGGAGTAATCATGCAGAGAAGAAGGTCAGTGGGAAACGAACCCGTGCCTTTTAGTAACACTTGTCAAGATGCGTGAACTTCCTCAGAAAGATTTGGTGTAATCATTATTTGTTATATTAATTTTAATATGTCGTCATACTTTATAAATTTTTTCAGTTTTTTTCAGTTTTTTGGTGAATACATTTAAAATAGAAAGTGGTATGAAATTCAATACATCAATAGCGTATCATTACTCAGAAGTAGGATGCAGGGTTCATTTGACTTTGTCAGCCAAACTTTAAAAGTTCTAGAGTGATGCAACTCTTTTGGCCAAAGCTGTATATGCTAAAATTAGTTTCCTTAGTGCTTTCTTTTAAACTCTATGCGGGAAACCTCTCTGACAGTGACGTGAGTCAAAGCACATACAAAATAAACAGCTTTTAAGATGTATCAACTCCTTTGGCCATAGCTGTACTCTTAACTGTTTTTCAGTTGTCGTATCTACATACCTACATACCTACATACAAACCGTACTGAATGCTGTATCTCCGCCTCCTCCTGGTCGGGTCGATAATAATGTATTCAGACGTACAAACTTATACACATGACGGCCAGCGTCCGTAGGTCAGTGGGTTACACCTATAAGTGAGGTGAAGATACTGAGGTCGGCAGTTCGAATCCCGATGATGCTGGTAATAAAACTAACACATGAGTTAGAACAATGGGCCGCATTAATTGGCCTGGGCGCTGCGCCAACTTCAGGACCTCTGACTGACTCACTGGGGAACAAATTTTAACTTTTTTTTTGTTTCTTGGACGTGAACAGGTCCGTTTTATAGGATCTTTTCCGCTGATTCCGAATATAGTCGTAGAATTTCTCTATCACCCAAGGTTACTGAGAAATTTGTATTTTAATATTTATTCAAAAAGTGTATAGAAGTTAGTAAAAATACTTCATAAAAATTATATTAGTGGCAGATTGGCATTTAAAATATTCTTCTGAAAACTTCTTTGTCACTGATTTTCTCTTGTAGTTTTCATTAGGAGCTTCTCGCAGCAATGTCCAGCAGTAATCAGCTAACATTGCCGGATCCCACCTCCCTTGGTAGCGTTTCTCCATAGTAGCTATATCTTGGTGGAACCTTTCTCCATGCTCATCGCTTACGTCGCCGAGGTTTTCAGGGAAGAAATCTAAATGGGAGTGCAAGAAATGGATTTTTAGTGACATATTACATCCCAATAACCTATATGCTTCAATCATGTCCTGCACTATTTTTTCATAGTTAGAGGCTTTAATGTTCCCTAAAAAATTTGTGACAACATTCTTCATGGCCTCCCATGCCACTTTTTCTTTTCCTCTCAAGGCATCATCAAACTTTTGATCTTTCATGAGCTCTCTGATTTGGGGACCAACAAAGATCCCTTCTTTTATCTTTGCACCGCTAAGTCGTGAAAACTTTTTCTTCAAATATTTGAATGCCTCATCTTCCTTGTTCATTGCTTTGACAAAATTTTTCATGATGCCAAGTTTGATGTGAAGTGGCGGTAAGTATATTTTCTTGGGGTCAACTAAGGGTTCATGAGACACATTCTTCAGTCCTGGGATACATTTTTGACGAAGTGGCCAATCCTTTACAAAATAATGCGAATCTCTGGCTCTGCTGTCCCATTCACAAAGGAAGCAGCAGAACTTCGTATAACCGAGCTGCATTCCCAGAAGAAGCGCGACGACTTTTAAATCCCCACATATATACCAACGAAACTGGTCATAATTAATCTGCTGAAGGATGAGTTTCATATTTTCGTAAGATTCCTTCATGTGGACAGCGTGCCCTATAGGAATGGAAGGGTATTTATTTCCATTGTGAAGTAGTACAACCTTGAGGCTTAGCTTCGAAGAGTCAATAAATAAACGCCAATCTTCAGATTTGTGCTCATGAACGAGAGCTAACAGCAGTCCATTTACATTATTACAGTAGCATAAACCACCTGAGGAGGAGAAATACTGCATCAGATCTTTTTGGCGAGTGTGGAACGCCGATATGCTTGTATCTTTTGCCAGCAAATTCCATTCACGTAACCTGGAGCCCAATAATTCCGCTTTCTTTTTCGGAAGGTCCAAATCTCTCACGAGATCATTCAGCATAACCTGCGTTATCATACGTGGTTTATTTGATTCAGGTTGCTGAAAGTCTGTATCTTTAGTGTCATCAATTTCCATTGGTTCAACTTCAGACTCTTCATCCAGTGTCCATGACTTTGGGGGAGTTGGAATTGGGTTATCATCGTCATGTAGTACTGGTCTCATGGCAGATGCAAGATTTGGGTATAGAATTTTATGTTTATTTTTGGCAGAGAATCCTGAAACGTTAGTCATACAAAAATAGCAATCCGTTAGGTGATCCTTGGGCTCTCTCCAAATCATTGGTATGGCAAATGGCATAGATTTGCGGGTACCTTTAATCCAACCCGTAAGAGTGACGGCACAGGAAATGCATGAGATATGAGGTGCCCAGGACTTGTCTTGGTCGCCTACCTTACATCCAAAATAAAGTTCGTAAGCCTTCTTCACGAGTGGGGTCATCGTCTTCCTCTGTGCCATTATGGTCAGTTCTCCACATACGTAGCAAAATGTATCTCTGGGATTAATACAGTTTCGATTCATGCTGGCGGAAAATTATTGAAATCACGGTAAACTTTTTGGAATGAAAAAACAATTTTTTCTACTATGAAAATTTTTAAAATTTGAGCAAAACTTGAAAAAAATTTCTTTCTTTTTATTAAAAATCTGTTTGTTTAAATAGCTATATTTTTTTAATGCAAAAAATACTATTAAATATAGTTAACCTGGAAAAAAAAGAAAGTAAAATTAAATTAGTACACTTAATTTTAACTAATATTTTGGGAAAACTCTTAGTAAATGGAAATATTATTTTCTCGAAAACTATGGGTGATAGAAAAATTCTGAAACCATATTTGGAATCAGCATCAAACGTTCTATAAGAAACACTAAATAGTTTTCAAGAAACAAAAATGTTGTTCCCTAGTGAATTATTATACCTATGTAGAGTTGGGTTTCTTTCATTTCATGGTCTTTTGTTTTACTTCAAAAATATATAATTAACTTCTTTATATACAGTAAGATTATATTTCTTTCTGAAAATAATCTCTTTATGTATCTTGAAACCTTAATATGAGTATGAATTTAAATTTTACTTTACATTTGATTGGAAAGGAATTAATTCAAAAGGTTCGCTCTTTTCATAATCTCGATCTTTTCCATTACAGTCTTTGTCCGAAAAAGAGAAATCCGAAAGTGGAAATCTCAAAGGAGAAAATTCTTAAATCGATGTATTCCCATTCTCGCCTGTAGGATTTCCTATATATTTAAATTAAATCTTTCATAAAAAGTACCCGTTTAGCTCACAATTGCGTCACAGCCCTATTTTTCAGGTTTTCCCAAACTAGGAACTTCTTTTTCCAAATCTTGAATTACCATTTCAAGTATTCCCACTTTCGGATAATGAATGGGGATGGAAATGGCGCCACGTAGAGAGCAATAAATTTTTTATATTCACATTCATTGTATTTATGAATTTTAAAATTAAAGATAAATTGCTAAATATTATAAAGATATTCCAAGATAACTGAATAAAAATAATTTTTTTCTTTATATACAAAGTGATTAAAAATAACGTAGATACATCTTCAAATTATTACTTTTGGATACTAATTGCATTTTGGTGTAATAATGATGGTGTACTTGCTAACAAAGTTTTTCTTTATATACAAAGTGATTAAAAATAACGTAGATACATCTTCAAATTATTGCTTTTAAATACTAATTGCATTTATGGTGTAATAATGATGGTGTATTTGCTAATATGTAATATTACTTAGAAACTTATACAATATTACAATTGTTTTGCATTAGGAGTTACGCAGACTAAGTCATCTTCGCATCTTACATAGTCTAAACCTAATCCATCTTTATCATGGCGGATATACGGCTGACTTTCGAACAGAGGAAGAACATTTTGAAGTGGTACTGGAAGTATGAAAATGTAAGGAAAGTAAGGAACAGCAGCTCTTACACGTATAACAATTAGTCGCATAGGCCTACTAATAAATTTGAAAAACTGTCCAAAATGTGCTGTAAAAAACGGACAGCCCGAAGTGAAATAAATGTGAAAACTGTAACAACGGCGTACCAGCCTTCTTCAAAAAAGTCAACAAGGCGATGCGTACATGAATCAGGAATCAGTCAACCTACTACTGTTCATCGTATTTTAAAGGAATTAAAGTGAAAAACATACATCCTAGGATTTTGCACGTTCTTAACGAGGATAATCATTATAAAAAGAGTAGAGATCTGGGAATGGTTCACTGCTTTGAATAATGAACATTGTGAATTTGAGGAGGGGATAAGTTGGTCTGATGAAGCTACTTTCAAATTGAATGGCTGTATAAATCATCATAAGTGTGTTTTGGGCAGTGCAAAACCCATACATTTATGTGGAGAATAATGTTAATCTGTCAGGCCTTACGTAGTGAATTGGGTTTTCTTCTCGTGGCATTGGTGGGACATTCTTTTTTAGTGGTACTGTCATAGGTCAAACTTATCTGGAAAGGCTGCGTAATGATGCCGTTCGCGCAGTGCAACATCTGTATGGGAACCATGCGGTTCACTTTCAACAAGATGGCGCACCGCCATAGTATCACAGAGATATTCGAGCTTTTCTTGATAAAGAGTTTCCCGGGTTGTGGATAGGTCGTCGTGGAACCGCTACCGAATATCCTCCATTGCTATCTGATCTTACATCTCTGGACTTCTATTTGTAGAGCTAGCTGAAGGATAAAGTGTCTGGTACTAACCCTCAAAATGTGAAACACTTACAGGAAGAGATTGTTCGGGAAGTACACAAACTCTCAACTAATGTGACAACTACTGTGTGCCGATCTGGTTTGGGACGTGTCGCGCCGCATGTTTGCGTGGACATTTTGAACATTTAACATAAAATGTCTATTAAATGTTGTTGTTGTTGTTGTTGTTTAGCCGATCAGCCCACCCTGATCGAGCAAGCCGGCGGAACGCAGGTAACCGATCCAAAGCTGGGCACTTGCGGTTTTTTTTGCGGTACTGCGGTACTGCGGTACTACCGCACTACCAAACCGGTACCGCATAACGCAGTACCGCAAAGGATCGCTGAAAGTACAGCAGTACCGCTACCACATTTTTTGCGGTACTGCGTTATGCGGTACCGGTTTGGTAGTGCGGTAGTACCGCAGTACCGCAGTACCGCAAAAAAACCCGCAAGTGCCCAGCTTTGATTACCGATCGCCCTCTCCGGAGTGGACCAGAGGTTCAGCGCACTAGTGATGTTGTGTTGTGTTCGTTGTTGTGCTAGAGCGGTACAGTCTGTCATAATGTGTTCAATTGTTTGTGGTGTGTCCTGGCACAGGTGGCAGGTGTCGTCTATGGAGTTGTCTAGTCTGTGTTTATATGTCTGTAAGTTGGGGTGATGTCCACATCGGAATCGTGCTAAGTTAACTCGATCCGATCTGCTCAGGTTGATCTCTGACCTGTTAATAAGCGGCGGCTTCGCACCTAGGACCGCATTCGGACCGAGTCGTGTCAGTGCTTTGTGGGTTAGGTGTGTGTGTATGTGTTTTCTGTACTGTGTGATGTCTGTGGGGCGTGGTATGGAATGGAGTATTTGGTTATAATGTCTCTCTGGTGTTACCTTAATGGTGCGAGGTGTTGGTGCATGATTGTACATGTAGCGGCAAGGGTGTTGTGGGTTAGTTGTCGCTGCTGCCATGAATTGTGTTCACCTCGTGTCTAAATGTTCCCTAACTTTCAGTATTTTTGTTTTTGTGTGCAGGTGTTCTATTGGTGTTGTTTGAGTGCATCCTGTAATGATACGAAGTGCGTTGTTTTGTATTGTCTGTAAGGTGTTTATGTGTGTGTTTGAGATAATGGGTGCCCAGCATAGGCTAGCATAGTCCATAACTGAGCGAATATATTGTTTGTATATGAGTGATGTTGTTTCCTGCTGGTGTCCAAAGTTTGTGCCTGTAAGTACCCTAAGCGTGTTAAGTCTTGACGTACATTTGTTTTTAATGTCCTGAATGTGGTTTGTAAAAGATAATGATGTGTTGTATGTGACCCCAAGTATTTTGGTCCTGTGAGTGTGTGGAATGTTGATGCTGTTTAGTGTAAGCTGTGGAATTACCTGGTGTTCTTTTGTGTTGCTTGTAAGCAAGGTGATGGTTGATTTTGTGGGCGCTACTTTGAGTCTATTGTGTGTGAGCCAGTCTTGTATACTGTTTATGTATGTTTGTAGGTTATTTGTAGCGGTGTCGATGTGGTTGTGGCTGGATGTTAGAGTGATGTCAACTGCATATAATGATAAGGTAAGCTTGTTATCTATGGGTGTTAGAATGTCATGCATGTATAAGTTGAAGAGTGTTGGTGAGAGAAGAGAGCCTTGAGGGACCCCGTTCGGAAAAAGCTTGTTTTTGGATGACTTGCCATTAAATGCGACATGTGAGTATCTTCCTGAAAGATAGTTGCTCAGCCACCTTTTGGTGTTATTGTGCATGTTTGTGTTGATTATTTCGTTTATGAGAGGGAAGCGTGGGATAGCATCAAATGCTTTACTAATGTCTATTGTTGCTAATAGTGTACGTTGAGCTGGTCGTCTGGAGTTGATGCCATCCATGATGTGCTGCGTGAGGTTAGTGAGTAATGTCGTGGTTGAGTGGTGAGGTCGGAATCCATGTTGAGTAGGCGATAGTGAAATGTGTGGGTTGGTGATTTGTAAGATTATTCTTTCTGTTACTTTGGAAGGTGTGCATAGTAAAGTAATGGGTCTATAGGAAGCTGGTTCTGTTGGATTTTTGTTTGGTTTGAGTAGTGTAATAATTTTACCTTGTTTCCATATGTCAGGAATAATACAGTGTTGGTATGAATATGTGCTGATATTTGTGAGAGCTAGTATTCCTTGTGGGCCCAAGTGTTTAAGGTACATGTTAGATATGTTGTCTGGTCCAGTAGCCTTCGAATTTTTAATGTTTTTGATGATCTTGGTGGTCTGATCTGTATTGAAGGGTGTCATGGTCGTGTCGAGTCTGTAGGTTTTCTTGTGTCTGGCTGTTTGTCTGTCTGCGTGTTTCTGGTTGTTGTCTCTGTTTAAGTGACTTATCTTTGCGTAGTGATTAACTAGAATGTTAGCTTGTTGTGTGTATGTTGGGATATTATTTTGGCTGCGACAGATAGCCGCGTGTGAGGTGTGAATGCCGCTGTTAGAGTGGGTAGTGCTGTTTATAGTCTTGTGTAGCCTGGATGTATCTGTGGAGTGGTTAAGTGTTGTTATGAATTCCCTAAATGTTTCTGTTTGTTTTTCTTTGAGTTTGTTGTTTATTTCTGTGTTGAGCTGTTGTATCTGCTGTTTTATGGCTTCTGTGTGTGGTGTTTGTGTGTTATGTTTGAGGTTGTTACGTTGCCTTATGAGGTGGGCTATTTCTCTAGTGTAATTTAGGTTGTATTTCCTAATGTTGCCCTTCGGTATGTATTTCTTTGCATTATTGATGATCTGATTAAATGTCTTGAGTGTTGTATTGATGTTTATGATGGGTGTGCTGTTTAATGTGGTGAATTGTTCCTCAGTCTGTATTTTGAACTGTTCCCAATCAGCTTTCTTGTAATTTCTGTAAGTGTGCCTCAGGCTGTTGGGGCAGAGTGTAGAATGTGTTGTAATGATGATGGGCAGGTGGTCTGATGACAGTTGTTTTTCTGTTCTCCATTGTGTATGTGTTGCTATTGAGGGGGAACAGAACGTTATATCTGGGGAGGAGTTTGAGTATCATGCTTGATGTGGTATGTGTGTATGTTCTTCTGTATTGTTAAGAATGAAGAGGCTGTTTAGTTGTGTGGCTATGTTCGCGCCTCTGGTGTTGTTTTGGTTGTGCAGGTACCAACTAGTGTCTTTGGCGTTGAAGTCTCCTCCTAAGATGACATTAGTGAGAGATGCCAGATTGTGTAACTGTGGATTGTAATTGGCTGGCACTTGAGGTGAACTATCTGGTGGGATGTAAATGTTGATTAGTGTGGTGTTGTGTTTTGCGCGTGTTTTAATGTTAACTGCCTGTATTTCTATCGTGTTATCTGCTTGGATTGTGTTTGTAATGTTTTGGGTAGCATTAGTGTACCTAATGCTTTTACGTATGTAAGTGATGAGTCCATCCCCGTTACCCCCAGTACGATCTTGACGGATCGCCGTGAAGTCAGGGATGGTGGTGTTTTGTGTGTGCGTTTTAGTTTTGTTTCTTGTATAAGTGCTATGTGAATGTTGTTTGTGTACGAATTCCCTAAGCTGCATGATTTTGTTTGTGAGGCCATCTACGTTGTACTGTAATATGTTAATATTATACTTCTGTATGTGTCTCATGGTGCTATTGTGTCTATGTCTTTGTGTATGGTGACATGTGTAAGTTGTAGTGGGGCCTGGATTAGTCTTAATGTCGCCGGAGAGTAAGAGTAGTTCGGGGAGCACGCAATTGCTCCCTGTAATTGAAAAAATAGCACGCTGAGAATAGGTCCGGCCTCGGGAGCCGATCGGCACCTTGACCGTGCCACGCAACAGGCCGTCGACTGCCAGTCTGGCCAACCGTAGACAGCCCGCTGCACGGAGATTTGAGGAAGTTTGGCCACCAGCGCGTTGATGTTTTGGTTTGACGTCGCCTCTTCTTCGCGTTGACGTGTCCCACGCTGGAGGATGCAGCCACTGTTAGAAGCTTCCTCGTCAGCCGCTAACACTTTTTTCACGTTGTTCTAGCTACCTGTTCTGAGGTTTTTATAAAGAAATCTCAGTTTTCTGCTCAAAACGGCTCTTTCTAATTTTAAAATTGATTAGTCAAGGAAGGAAGATGTTGACTTCTATTTTGCAGCAACAGTTGATGATATTTATGTTACTTTACTGATTAATGAAAATGATTAGGCTCTTCAAGTTATAAAAGATTTCTTTCGTAATAATTGATAAATACGAAACACAAAACGTATATGCAAACAGGATGATGTTGTTTTTACATGCTTACTTATGTACAAAGCAAAAATTTTATTTATTAAGTGTACGTAATTAGTATCCAAAATAAATAATTTCAAAATGTGTCTACATTATTTTGAATCACCTTGTATAAGTTCAGCTGAAATGTTATGTAAGAAATATTTTTAATAAATATGTTAAATGGTTATTAAGCATATTTTTCAGAAGATAAAATATGTGAAATGAGTTACAGATTAAATGATTTACTTGGGGCAGCTGAGTGTTCATACTTGTATAGTGTAAAACATACTTTGAAATTTGTTCTAAAAATCATGCGTAAATATTATCCATTTTGAAGAGTGCTGTATAGAGTCAATCGATTGGGGAGGGCGTGTAAACAGTAGTGATGCACCGATACCTCAATTTTGCCGATACCGATTAATCGGCCGATACAAATTTGCCGATACCGATTAATCGGCATCAATTTAGAAAAATTCTAAGTATAACCCAATGTAATGTATATTAATTAATATTATATTATTTATTATTTACTTTTATTTACTATAATAAAAACTTATTACTTAATTAGCGATGTGAGCTTGTTTTTTGTTTTTTTAATAAAAGTTTTTTATTGATACTCCAAAATATTATTCACTGAGAATATTCGAGAATTTTCTTTTTTCTTCGTTTTAAGAGAGTTTTAGATTGTTTTACAGTTTTTTATAGAATTCTAGAATATTTCAGAACCTTATGGAACTTTCTAGAATGTCTTAGAATATTCTAGACGATTCCAGAACATTCTGGAATACTCCGGATTTGGGAGAAAATAGTACCTATATAAAGGATGGCAAATTATTTCCTTGGTTAGTTGTGGTTGTGTATAGCAAAAACAAGTATCTACATGTGATTGTGATATTTTCTGTTGAGCCTTTTATGGTAGTCCAGGTATTTTGAAGTATTTTTTTTGCCATTTTTGATAATAATTTGAATAACAAGTTGAAAGTGTTATTAAACTGGTTTTCTTAAGCTTAGCATTATTTATAACTGCTTGATCAGCTTGAATCATTCAAAATTATTTAAAATTTGTTTTTAAATTTATACATTTAAGATTGAATATTAGTATTGTTTTTTTAATATTATTTGGTTATTTACAACAAAAATATAGTACCCTATTTTATAACATTATAGCAAATAGAGCAAGCATCTACACATGATTTTCTTGTTCCTTAAGGGAACACGGAAACCTTGATAAGGTAGGGGAAATTTACGTTAGGTATAATAAAAAGTCCATACATAGCCTACATACATACAAATCCATACATACATACTGGTAGAGATACTAAAATACATACTATTGCAGTTACTTAAATAATTACTAATATAGTTACTAAAATACATACTGATATAGTTACTAAAATATATTTTGATATACCGTAGTTACTAAAATACCGTACATACTGATATAGCTGTGTGAGTTAGTGATATGTGTTATGTGGAATTGGCAATCTAGTTCTTATAATGGCAGTTGTGATTGTGGTATGATATAATTGGGTGTTTTCCGGTTTGTCTTTTATATTTCAATATACAGGGTGTCCGAGAATTATCTGTACAATTTTTGGCTGTTATTAAAAGTCAACCATGAAGTGTAGAAATTCAAGTGTTGTCCCATTTTACAGAGAATCTCATTAAGTGTTTTCTGATACCAAGTTTTGACAAGTTTTTTAGAAATTCCAGTGTGTCCAAAAATTATCTGTACAATTTCATCTTTTAATAAAATTCTTGATAACACATGTAAAATTCTTAAACAAGATTATTTAGAATCTGCATTTTCAAAAGTTTCTTTTATTAAAGTAACGTTGTTACAAACATTCGATATGTGCACCATTAGTGATTCGCAAAACATCCAATCGATACTCCAAATGTTGCCATGTACGCTGCAGCATATCCACATCAATTCGCTCAATAGCAGCTGTGATTCTTGCTTTTAAATCATCAATGTCTGTCACCCGCGTATTGTACACAAGATCTTTGACGAATCCCCAAAGAAAGAAATCACAGGGTGTGATGTCGGAAGATCTAGCCGGCCAATGAATTGCACCTCCACGGCCAATCCACCTGTTTGGGAATGTCTCATTCAGGGACTTACGGACGATCAAGGCCCAATGTGGCGGTGCGCCATCTTGCTGAAAAATGATACGTGGATGCAGTGCTTCCAATTGCGGATAGACAAAGTGTTGCAACATGTCCAGGTAGGTATTGGAGGTCACTGTTGATTCACCGAAGAAAAATGGTCCAATCACGCGATCATGTAACAGGCCACACCACACATTAACTTTAGGACTGTCTCTGATGTGCTCTTCTATGCAATATGGATTTTGTGACCCCCATATGCGCACATTTTGTTTGTTTACCTTGCCTGAAACATGAAAAGTTGCCTCGTCCGAAAACATGATTCTTGCCAAGAACGCATTGTCCTGGTCGACTCTGTCAAGCAGAGTCATTGCAAATTCCTTAAGGGAGACCTTATCTTCTTGCGTAATCTGTTGCAAGATTTGCAACTTGTAAGGATGCAACTTCAAACGTTTACGCAAGACATCATGCACTGTCGAACGAGGTATCTGTAACTCTCGTGATGCAATTCTTGTCGACTTGCGTGGACTGCGAACAAAAGCCTCTCGAATGCGCTCGACATTTTCAAAAGACGTTCGAGGCCGCCCTGCTCCTTTCTTATGCTCTACACTTCCAGTTTCCTTAAACCTTTTATACCAAGCTCGTATGGTTACTCTTGATGGAGGGTTTCTGTTGTAATTAGTTCTAAACCTTCGTTGAACTTGTGTATCTGATTTTGTTTCGATAAACCATTCAACACACTGTGCTTTCTCCTGTGGATTCATTAAGGATGAGGGGTGTGTATGAATATCTGAAAAAGAAAAAACTTGTCAAAACTTGTTATCAGAAAAACTTAGAGTTTCTCTGTAAAATGGGACAACACTGGAATTTCTACACTTCATGGTTGACTTTTAATAACAGCCAAAAATTGTACAGATAATTCTCGGACACCCTGTACATATCGCTACGGTTTTACCTGTAACTGTATAACGGGAACCATAACAATAGCTAATAAATACGTTCTGATATATAGTTATTAAAATACAGTACTAATATAAATTAGTTAGTTTATTTATTTCTTCACTCATCCTATCATTCACTTCTGACTTAGAATTTCTCCATTTTGACAGGAACTGAAGTTAAGTTGTATCAGAATAGTTGAAAACCCCCTCAAATATTCTATAAAAGAAAATTATCAAAAATTCTCGGTTCAGAGAATATTCTCCTAAAGATTATTTCCGAGAATTTTACAACACTAATATGAGTTATGTCTAAATCTTCCAAAACCAGCCCAATTTGGGATTTTTTTGCCATCTGTTCAGAAGATAATAGCAAAGCAAAGTGTAAAGTATGTGGTGCGCTTATATCTAGAGGAGGAAAGGAAACACATAAAATGACTACATCAAACCTCAGAAGCCATCTTAAGTCTCAGCACAAAGCTCTTTTTAACAAACTTGAAGCTCTCAACAAGCAACAGCATCCAGTAAAAAAAACATCACTAACAAGTCAAAGCATACTGATGTCCACTTTTCTGTCAAAGAAAGTTACTGACTCTCCAAGTGACGAATCATCAAATAAAGATAGAAAAACTGAGATAGTTTCGTTGGAAAAACCAGGCCCCTCCAATAGGAAATCTTGAGAAGAAACTATATCAGAATTTGAACATGTAGAACCAGAAGTACATGAACTACAATCATCAGACAGCAAGTTAACAAGTCAGGATAAAACTCTGTTACAACCATCATTGGAGAATCTACTGGAAAAGAAAAAGAAATGGGCAATCATTGATAATAGAGCTAGAGTTATTACTTTGAAGATTGGAGAAATGATCTGCTACGATCTGCAACCCTACTCAGTTGTAGAAGACATTGGCTTTAAAAATTTGATAAGCCATCTTCAGCCTAGATACACTATACCATCAAGAAAGCATTTTGCAGAAAGTGTCATCCCCTTCATTTACCAAAAATTGGAAACTACTCTACGTACCAAGCTTGATAATGCGTCATATGTCAGCCTTACTACAGATGGATGGACGGCTAGTCATAGTCTGCATTCGTTTTATAGTTTAACAGCCCACTGGATAAATGAGGAGTTTGGACCTGAGCAAGCTGTTCTACAAATGTCCCATTTTGAAGGCTCACATACTGGAGGTAAAATAGCAAAGTTTTTAACAGACTCCCTCAAAAATGGAACATCAATAAGGAAAAGATACATATGATTGTAACCGATAATGCGGCAAATATGAAAGTTGCTATTAGAGAGAGTAGCCTAGAAGACTCCTCATTTTGTTGTGTTATACATACGCTTCAGTTATGCATACAAGATAAAGTTATTAAAGAACAAAGAAGCGTAAAGGACATGCTTGTGGTTGTACGAAATTTGGCAACTCATTTCCATCACTCTAGTTCAGCACGAGATGCTTTAAAGGAAATACAAAATGAAATTAAATTACCGGGTGCTCTTCCAATACGTGCTCTACCGTAAAATTTACATTCCAATATGTGCTAACTAAGGAAAATATCACGACCTAACCTAACCAATCGTCAAGGGCGTACAATTGACCTAACGATTGGTTAGGTTAGGTCGTGATATTTTCGTTAGTTAGCACATATTGGAATGTAAATTTTACGGTAGAGCACGTATTGGAAGAGCACCAATTACCGCAGCATGCTATCATCCAAGACGTATCAACTAGGTGGAATAGCACCTATTATATGCTAGCACGCATTGTTGAGCCAAAGAAAGCAATAATCCTATATTGTATAGTGAAAAAGCATACTTGCTTAACATGACCAATGGGAGCTTGCCGAAACATTTGTCATGGTTCTCAAACAGTTTGAAGTAGCGACCAAAGAGATGAGCTTTGCAGATGCATAATTTCTCAAGTCATTCCTTTCATTGTATCAATGGAAAAATATCTGGATTTTGCTGTAACAAATGTCAAAGGTATTCAAACCATTCTTGAGGAAGTCAAAGGTAGTTTTAAAGAAAGATTTAACAAATATAAAGAAGAATCTAAACTAATCCTAGCAACAGTACTCGATCCACGGTTCAAAATGAAATATTTTGTTACATCAGAAGACAAGGAGAGAGCCCTAGCAGAACTATATAATGCTTCAGACAAATTTGCAAAACCAAAAACTGATGGTAAGTCGAATAATATTTATATTTTATTCTTACTTTCCCAGATTACAATTTTATTTTCATAAGTTTTTTTAAAAATTGATTCTAGGGTTTAGGATATTAACTTTTTAACTCAGTCAGTAGTTATTTTCATTAGCCAAAATACCTATTCATTGTTATTTAAAATAAATAGATCTAATGTTCCTTCAAAATTAGTTCATCTATTTCCTTATTTTTTAAATTACAAAGTAAATTGGTGCACTAAAGTGATTTATTCTTATTGGCAAAGTTGATTTTTTTCAGATTTAAACTAAAATCTAAAGAAAAAAATCATTAGGTTTTATGACATACGGTTACTAGTGTTGTATGAACTTTAATAGCTATACTTAAATTACAGAATACAGCACAAGTTTAACTGACTCAGAATTTTCAGACTCTGGTTCTACTGCTTCTTACAGAAATTACAACAAAGCTGATTGGGAACAGTTCAAAATACAGACTGAGGAACAATTCACTACATTAAACAGCACACCCATCATAAACATCAATACAACACTCAAGACATTTAATCAGATTATCAATAATGCAAACAAATACATACCCAAGGGCAACATTAGGAAATACAACCGAAATTACACTAGAGAAATAGCCCACCTCATAAGGCAACGTAACAACCTCAAATATAACACACAAACACCACACACAGAAGCCATAAAACAGCAGATACAACAGCTCAACACAGAAATAAACAACAAACTCAAAGAAAAACAAACGGAAACATTCAGGGAATTCATAACAACACTAAACCACTCCACAGATACATCCAGGCTATACAAGACTATAAACAGCATTACCCACTCTAACAGCGGCATTCACACCTCACACGCGGCTATCTGTCGCAGCCAAAATAATATCCCAACATACACACAGCAAGCTAACATTCTAGTTAATCACTACGCAAAGATAAGTCACTTAAACAGAGACAACAACCAGAAACACGCAGACAGACAAACAGCCAGACACAAGAAAACTTACAGACTCGACACGACCATTACACCCTTCAATACAGACCAGACCACCAAGCTCATCAAAAACATTAAGAATTCGAAGGCTACTGGACCAGACAACATATCTAACATACACCTTAAACACTTGGGCCCACAAGGAATACTAGCTCTCACAAATATCAGCACATATTCATACCAACACTGTATTATTCCTGACATATGGAAACAAAGTAAAATTATTACACTACTCAAACCAAACAAAAATCCAACAGAACCAGCTTCCTATAGACCCATTACTTTACTATGCACACCTTCCAAAGTAACAGAAAGACTAATCTTACAAATCACCACTATCGCCTACTCAACATGGATTCAGACCTCACCACTCAGCCACGACATTACTCACTAACCTCACGCAGCACATCATGGATGGCATCAACTCCAGACGACCAGCTCAACGTACACTATTAGCAACAATAGACATTAGTAAAGCATTTGATGCTATCCCACGCTTCCCTCTCATAAACAAAATACTCAACACAAACATGCACAATAACACCAAAAGGTGGCTGAGCAACTATCTCTCAGGAAGATACTCACATGTCACATTTAATGGCAAGTCATCCAAAAACAAGCTTTTTCCGAACGGGGTCACTCAAGGCTCTGTTCTCTCACCAACACTCTTCAACTTATACATGCATGACATTCCAACACCCATAGATAAATAAAGAGGACAGAATGACCCAAAATTCTCTACCCAGTAGGAAATAGGGAATGCAAAGGGTTCACAAAAGTAATAGACACCTTTGTTTTTTTTTTATAGTTTCTGATTTGATAATAACAGTCAATAAATAATAACAAATTTATTGAATTAATATATTTATAGTGGCCTACGGATCATCGATTTGATGTGGCTAAGAAAGTAGGCTTAATATAATTTATAGTGGCCTACGGATCACCGATTTGATGTGGCTAAGCAAGTAGACTTACTGTAATTATTGAAGAAAATATGAAATTAGGGTCACCAATTTGGGCCTACCTTCCAAATAAACAATATTTACTAAGGAGAGAGAAATTACTTTGTTGTTTTGTGTTTAATTAGGAAAATAAATCAATTATTTGTTCACAACAATTAACAGTTCAATAAAGGTATTTATAATGATTAACAATTATATAACGGCATTTATATTATGCTAAAGATGGCTGAGTATTAGCAATAAGAAATGTTTGTACAGTCTAATTGTTAAGTAAGTACAATGATGACAAACACTAATTTAGGTAGGCTAATGATATGCCGAGTGAACACAGAAATAAATAATGAAGCCTATTGGTAACGGAAATGAGGCACGTACGGTTGGTACAGTAAATGGATTAGGTCGTTAAGAATGAAACACATAAAAGATCACATAAACAATGAGATGCAAGATAAGTAAATTACACGAATGAACACAATAACAGGGTGATACAAAATTACGGTATTGGTGAGAGAGTTAGTTTCCCGGTTGCTTGCATACACTTTTGGGTATAGCTTATTCGAGACGCTGCGATTACACTGTGTAGGCTTCGCGGGAATTGCTTAACACGAAGGCAAAGGTAGGCTTACCGAAATGAAGAATAACTCTGGAGATTGAAGACCTACTTGAAGGTTGACCGTATTGCGTTGGGCCGTAGATAACATTGGAGACTGTGGTTGACCGTATTGCGTTTGGCCGGAGATGACCTTGGAGAATGTAGAGGGCCTATTGAGATACTTGTTGAACGGGCGCCGATCGAAGTGTGGTGAAGGATGAGTGGAGGGCAAATTGGAGTTGTAGCTTGTAGCCTACAAGGGGTTTACGGACCTGGGCTTCGAGGGTGCTTCTGTAGTCAGGTTGGCCTTACCGGCGTGAGGATGAATGTTGACACCCGGTAGAGACTTCTAGTAAGAGCCAACGGAACACCTACAGCAGTGATGTTCTTTCTTGCAGGACGGAATTGTAGAGTCGCCTCAAGTGTTGTTTCGTTCTTGTATAGTTGAAGTGTGACTTGGGACTGAGGCCGGCTGAGGTCGAAACGGCGCTACGTCGAGAGATGAGATTCACGAGGAGAAAGTAACGAGCGGAGTGAGGTTTGGTAGAGAGCCTTACTTGATGATAGACTTCGTGTAGGCTCGACCGGAGCCTTGAAGCAACAACGGGCCGCTCTCCGGCCTTCGCCGGAGAGCGGCTGGCGTGACGAGTGGTACTACTACTGACGAAGGTGCTGAGAGTGAGACGTGACGACCAAAACGAGAAAATGGCAAGTTAGAAGTGAGAATGATTTGAGGAAGAAGCTGCATTTTATAGGCTTTGGTGACGTCCTCTGGTGGTCGCTTCGGGAAATACCACAGACTCTGTGTTTCCTGTGTGGGCCTGTTTCATGCCCACGTGTGTAACCTTTGTTTTGATTCCATAATGTTTGAGGATGGCGGGGAAAGGAATTTCTTTGTCTGACCTCTATATATTTATAGAATCGTGTTGCTTTCCCTTTGCAATATGTAAAGCTGACACACGTTCTGGCATTCCATTGATGAGCTTTGCCATGTGTTCTTGAAGACAATCATCGTGGTGTCTATTTACTTTTCTCAACCCTTTGTACATTAAAACTGGTAACCCAATGGGACATACATTTATTTATGGAACCATATCATAACTGTTTAAAATGTTCGGAATTCAGTTTAAAGAAAGTTAATATAATGTGAATAATTAATAACTGTAATTCCCAATGGGTACGGATTTTTCTAGCAAGCTATTTAAACAGTAAACTGAAATTTAATTTTGGGATATTTAACTAGAGTACATATCTGCTTATCAATCGCTATTTCATATATAATAAGAATAAAAATTACTCAAGAAGACCAGAAACTGGCACAGCTCTCAGGCCTGACGAATGCGGTTTATTACGCTACTTCCTTGATGATTATTATTACGGGAAAGGGTTGGAATAACGACATATATATATATATATATATATATATATATATATATATATATATATATATTAGGGTGTTTCATAAATTAAAAGTTTGGAAAAATGTTAATCCACATGGATCCCCTTGTTCCATTTGCTGAGGAGACTGATAAACCGAAGTATTAATTCAATAGTTTAAAGTTTACGGGTCCCCAGTTTGATGCTCTGGCAGATCATAAACGGAAAAAATTAAACAAAAATCTGTCAATGAATTTTTATTCAACAAACGAGTACCATTTCACTACACATTTTCACAAAGATACAAAAAACATAACCACTTCTTGCGAATCATTTGTCCATGAAATCCTTCTTGGTTTTATTCGGGTATTTCGCCCTATGCTGCATCACAGTTTTGAGCAAATACTGCTTCTGCTCTTCGTTCTTCGTCAGAGAACAGTTGAACTCTTTGGTGAGCGCGATGGCTCTTTCGGCCCGATCGTTGACGACAGAGATTTTGTTAACAGTTGCCGCTGCTTGCTTGAAGTCCTCTACTTCAGTCCACTCGGCAACTGGCTTTTTCAAGAATTCTGTGTCCAAGTCGAATGCATGGAAGAAAGCCATCGTCTTTCCTGTCACGAACTCCGCCAGGTGTTTCGAGGCAAGATTCCTGACGTTCTTCCCTTGGGGTCGCTTGAGTTCCTTTTTCGATGCGGGCTTACCCAAACTGACGACCATCTGAGCCTTTTCTTCATCTGCCACATCTGCGTCGAAGAACGCCATGGCAATGAGAGTCTCAGAGATGTACCATAGGTGTCGAGACATGGCTTCTTGCGCAGCGTTAACACACGAATATCCCGACATGGCAAAGGCTTCCGCGTCACGCAGAAATTCCAGATCAACTGCGGCAGCCTTGCTTGAGGTTGCAGCACGAGTCCAACCTCGGATGTAGACGAGGGACACGAAGAGACCTACGGCTGTCAGAGCTTCCAACTCGTGACTCGACATCTTGAACTGCTTCTTCAGTAGAATTACTTTCAAGGAGTAGATGGCTATCGCCATCCATCGAGCGTGATGGTAAGCGCCAGGGGCTCTGAGAGGGAAATCCACCACTTTTGCTTCTCCCAGGAAGATGAGAACCAACTGTAGCAGTTCCTTGTAGTCATCGCGCTGATGCGACGTGCTCACCATCCCTCTCACCAGCAGGACTGACTTCTCCCTCAGTTCCCTCATAGAGTCATTGACTTGAGCAAAATTGTACGGCCGCACGTCCAACCGGTCGATGAACTTCCATTGTGCCTGAAACCTCTTGAAAACGGGTATATCGGGGCCACTTGAAGGGCCGTATGCACGCTTGAAGACGGAGCTGAGGATGACTTCATAGATGTGATGCCGACAGGGGAAGTACATGAGTTCTCTGCCAAGACCTTTCTCAATCAGGACGCAGGCCCCGATATGAATCCCGGTGTTCGACGCTGTCGTGTCGAAAGACAGTCCCCGCACGCGCTCTTCCATCCTGTGTTCCTTGACCAAATCCAAGCAAACTCGCGCTATCTTCTCGCCGGTTCCGGACGTCACCTTAGGAACGCCGAGCAACTTCTCCTTGCCGTCGCCAGAGACGAGGACGGCGATCCGGTCAACGCTCTCCTTCCATTGCTCATTGTCAGGTAGGAGCTTACCGTCCCAATGCAAGACAAGAGGCTGACCAGGACAAACTTCGTCGGATTGATAACTTTCAGCAGCCACCTTCCTGAGAGCCTTGCGTGTGCGGTACATGGTACTGGCAGAAATGGACAGTTCATCCAAGTCAAAACCTAGTGATTTAGCCGCTGCAGCGTACGACATAGCTGAATCGCGGTACGAAATATTCAGCCGATCGTAGGTAGTCGTCACATCCTGTGAGATCAGATTCCTGCGTCGCTTCTTGGTATTTCCCTTGGAGGAGGATGGAAAAACTTCCACGGTTGGGTCAACGACATCTGAGTCAGTCTCTGACGAAGTTGAAATCACTAAAGCCCCGTATCTTCTGCAGCTCCTTGTTCCTTCCTGGTCTTCTCCTGTTGTTCCTTAATCTTGTCCAGCCTCTTCCTTTTCCTAATCTCCTTATAGTGAAGCTTCATGTCAACAGGGCCCATGCTGCAGGAATTTGGATCTTCACGCTGCATGTCGAGAAAGTGGATGTCCTCCTGATTCTTCATCATTTCCTTAGCCTGTGAATGAGCAATGTCCATGATCTCCTTCGCTATTGCCTCCTTGAACATCGCCTCCTTCACTCGGAAGGACTCTGCTTTATGTGACTTGTGCTTCACAAGCCGGTCGTATTCCTTGAGAAGGGATTCCATCTTCCTCAAGGCCGAATCTCGACGCATCATGGGGATTCTCGCTCTCTCCCAAAATATGAGACAGGCATCCAGGCACAGGTTCAGGCATTTAGTACGTCCAAATTTTTGCTCCTTTTGGTGGTAAAAGTACTTTTTGAGTACTTGCAACTGAGTTGGAAGGCCACTTGATGTGATGTTCGCATCCGTCTGGCCAATAAGAAACACTTCTGTTTTCGCTCTGGTAGACACCTGGAAAAGAAAACAAACTAAATAATTCCACAGAAATAATTTCACATCGTAATTAATTTCATTAATTAAATAAAGAAAAGCAGTAACTGGGACTCGAACCAGTGTCATAGCCATTTGGCGGCATCGCTCAAGTCGGCGTACACAGCACGCTATCCACTACACCATCTAGGGAGTGGATAGCGTGCTGTGTACGCCGACTTGAGCGATGCCGCCAAACGGCTGTGACACTGGTTCGAGTCCCAGTTACTGCTTTTCTTTATTTATAAAACTGATACGTGTACACTACGTTCTCTTTGACAATTCATTAATTAAATAAATTTCAATACCGCAGTAAAATTACATTAATTAGTATCATAAATAATTACCAGCTTAGTTGTCCAATATGCAACAGACTAATTAATTTCATGTAATATTAATAATAAATATCACTACCACAGTAAAATGACAGAAATTAAATAATAATAAATTTCAATACCACAGTAAAATGAGATAATTAGTAGCATATATAATTACCTCCATAGTTGTCCAATAGGCTATACAACACGAACCGCTCAAGTGACGAAGAAAACCGTCTTCACTGCAGGCAGGCGAGAAATGAACTGACAAAAAGTCGTCAAAGTTGGGGACCTCTAAATGCAGCACGATCTGGTTCAAACTTGCACAAACGTGTTTTCTTGTTCTTTAGAATACGGAGAAATGTGTGGATTAAAACTCCAAGCTCATTTTTATTTTACCCTATAGGTATGAAACACCCTAATATATATATATATATATATATATATATATATATATATATATATATATATATATATAGAGAGAGAGAGAGAGAGAGAGAGAGAGAGAAATGGTGCAAAAATAAACTAAGGTATATGTACACTAGGATGTATCATGCTCATTGAAGCGTGAATTTCAAGATTGGCAGTATGTTTGCCTATGTAAAATTAAATTTTAGGAGGGGTTTGTTTTCTTGAACGCTTGCTAAAAATCACGTTTAAGTGTTCAAATTTCCACTTTTTCGTTTTCTGGTTATGTACAGAACAGCTGTGCAGGACATACACTGTAGTACAAATGTAACAGACCGGTTTCTTACCAAACAAAACCATTGTAACAGCTATTATAGGCTACTAGAGTTTCATTGTGATAATTTTCTATGTTTCAGATACAAAACTTGGTGAAGATTGTGTAGCCACCATGGCTATGCAAGGACGAAAGACCAGAAAAAGTTCTGGTTCAAAGCTGAGTGATCTGGTGGGTCCAGGCAAGCAGTTATTTCCCACAGAAGTTCCAACCTGGAGAGCTGTGTTTCAGAGAGGAATCCTCCTCCAGGAAGAGCAGCTGCTTCTGGATGATATGAAGAGAGCTCATTACCCTCTGCAAGATTTGGCTAAGGAATTGGCATCACTGGTACTGGCACAGTGGCGCAAAAGCAATGCCAAGTTCACTCCTCCTGTGATCATTCAAGAGAGATCCATTGGCTTCTGACGCTCAGCGATGGCGGGCATTTTCAATAACTTTTTGCGACAGTTTTAACCGTAGAAGACGTAAATAATGTTCCCGACGTGGACGATATCGGTCCATTTAGTAGCGAGACTATTTTGGATGAAATAACTGTTTACGAGGCTGAGATTGCGCATTATATCGATAGGCTAAAAAGGCTCCAGGCTCTGATGCTTTTTATCCCAGACATATGAAAGATTTGAAAGACGTTATCGTAGGCCCCTTAACGAAGATTTTTAATCAGTCACTCGAAACGGGGATTATTCCTGAAGACTTCAAATTAGCTAACGTCACACCCATTTTTAAAAAAGGCGAACGCACAGTAGCTAGCAATTATAGACCCATTAGCTTAACGTCAATTGTCGGTAAACTTTTGGAATCCGTAGTTAGGGATCGTATCATCGATCACTTAGAAAGTCGAGATTTGATTAATAGTAGTCAGCACGGGTTTCGACGCCATAGATCTTGTTTAACTAATTTGTTAGAATTTTATACCGAAATAATGCGCGAATACGATAGACATAGAGCAGAGCGGCTGACGTTATTTATTTAGACTTTAAAAAAGCGTTCGATACAGTGCCGCATAGAAGATTAATTGCGAAGGTTAAAGCGCACGGTATACGCGGTCAGGTAGCTAATTGGTTAGAAGAATGGCTTCGTGTTAGGAGACAGAGGGTCGTTGTTAATGGTGGTGAATCAGGGTGGTTGGATGTAGGTAGCGGTGTCCCACAGGGTTCAGTGTTAGGCCCACTGCTATTCGTAATTTACATTAACGACATAGATGTAGGATTGACTAGTAACGTGTCAAAATTCGCGGACGATACTAAAATAGGCGGAAAGGTTGTTAACGAGGACGATAGAAATAGGCTCCAAGACGATGTAAATAGTATTATGGAGTGGACGGATAAGTGGCAGATGCAATTTAACGTAGACAAATGTAAAGTTTTGCATATAGGTTCTCGTAACAATAATTACACCTACACGATGGATAATAGAGAGTTAGCAAGCGTTGACGAGGAAGTAGATTTAGGCGTACGCGTATCTAAGGATTTAAAAGTTAGGAACCAGTGCCTGGAGTCTTGCGCAAAAGCTAATAGGATGTTAGGCTTCATCGCGCGTAATTTCGAATTTAAATCGAAGGATATTATATTGCCCTTTTACAAGTCCCTAGTCAGGCCTCATTTAGAATATGCCGTTCAGTTTTGTTGCCCGTATTTGCGTGAGGATATTGATAGGTTAGAAAGGGTTTAGCGTCGTGCCACGAAACTAATTCCGTCATTGCGCAACAAGCCTTATGAAGATAGGATTAAAGAGTTAGACTTGCATTCACTCGAAACTAGGAGATTAATGGGGGAGCTTATTGAAGTTTTCAAAATCGTTAATAAAATCGATAACGTAAATTTTGAGAAACTGTTCACTTTCGATAATAGCAATATTAGTAATAACGGATTTAAGTTTCGTAGCAGATGTTTCATTACCAATATCGCTAAAAACTTCTTTACGTTTAAAGTAATTGATAAATGGAATAATTTTCCTGCGTCAGTTGTGAACTCTACCAGCGTTAGTATGTTTAAGAACCGTTTAGATAGGCATTTTAAAAATATTAACGTTGTTTAAAATAAAAAACAATTAGCAACAGGAGCTCTAAGGGTGGTGGTCGAGGATGAGTCTGTTGACAATTAATGCCATCTTGTGACATGCGAGCGTGTGATGCCAGCAATAAAATTATTATTATTAAAAAAAAAAAAATAGACTAACACGAACGTAGATGTAGCTCGTAGCGTAAACTAACCCACTTTTTGTTATACTTTACCTACTTTATTTTCCCTCTCTTATCCTCTCCTTACTTGCATGTCTGTAGTTTGCATGGTATGACAGTGAGTTAAGACTGTGTTTACATTGTTCGTAAGCGTTCTTATTTTACTTCTTTTCATCTTTCACCCCTTTCCTATTCTCTTCGACTATTTTCCCGACTTGTCGGCAATGGCCGGCGGATGATAATGGGGAGTCTTTCTTTCTCTTTTTCTGAATGAATGTTAACCCACGAATGATAGGTTTTGCTACTTGTTTAACCACTTATTCTCCTCTTTTAACCCCCTCCTCTTTCCTTTCTCTCGGGCTAACCTTAGAGTGGATCTTAGGGTCTTTGTTAACCTTAGCTTCTGTAGATCTGTAGATCACTCTCTGTGGAACTGAAGCATCTGGCTGGTCTGGCTGTGCTGCTAGAGTTCATGTTAACTGTGACTGTCCTCTGCCTCAGAAGATTCCAGAGCTAGAGTGGCTCCATTACCAGAGGATCGAAACCTCAGAAGTTTCTGGTTTCCTGATGGCATCTGTTGATGTGAAGAAAACAGTGAAGCAGGTAAAGGCTGCTAAGAGGAAGGAGGAAGGACAGAAGGCAGCTGAGAAGAGAAACAGAAAAGAGGAAGAAGAAAAGGAGCTACTGCTTAGAGCTGATGATGGTGATGATGATGAAGATGAGGTGACTTCCTTGCAAGAGTCTCCAGGCAGAGCAGCTCCTACTGCTGACACAGATTTTTCCAGTACTGCACCAGGCACAAGCTCCAGTGTCAACACTGGCAAAGTCTCCACCTCTGCCAGGAGGAACTACATGGATATCTCAAGCAGTGCTGCGGCTGAAGTCAGGTTCAAGGTGGCAAACACTCCTGCAGCAGCCATTGCAACTGGTTTCTCGCAAGATCTCATCAAAGCTGGCCATCTATCTGCTAATAAGGCATATCTAGCTGTTGACAGGATGAAGATGTGGAGGGGCAAGGAGTCTGTAATAGGTGCCTCGATGGAGGCCCTGGAGAAAAGGACAGAGGGAGAGGAGATCAAGGGAATTTTCTTTGATGAAAAACAAGATAAGAAGACAAAGATCATGAGGTACAATGAAGAAACTGGCCGCTTCCATCCTGATATTACAACTGAAGAGCACTATAGTGTTACCTCGGAACCTGAGCGGAAGTATCTCTTCCATTGTACACCAGAAGAACCTGAAGGAAATGAGAAACCTGCACTGAAGATAGCTCAGGCTCTGTTTGAGTGGATTAGTGCTCATGGTGCTAAAGATACTATTGTGGTCCTTGATGATGATTCTACCAACACAAACACAGGACCTGATGGAGGAGCCATCACTCACTTGGAGAGACTGCTAGGTAACAAGTGTCACTGGCTGATATGCCAGTTGCATATTAATGAACTCAGCCTCAGGCACATGATCATCAAGCTTGATGGTCCCTACACGCAAAAGTCTGGGTTCAGTGGCCCAAAAGGAAAACTTTTGGAGAAGATCAATGACATACCTGTCAACTTTAGCTTCAAGGCTCTGCCAGGAGAAGAAGATATCATTGAATTGCCAGAAGACATTGTACAGAACCTTAGCACTGACCAGAAGAACTGCTACCTACTGATCAAAGCTCTCAAGACAGGAGATTTGAGCAAGGAAGTTGCTGGTCTGAAGTGTGGCCCACTGAATCAGTCACGCTGGCTGACTACAGGTGAGGCTCTGTTGATTCTGTGGATGAGGCAGCATGGTCTGAAGGGAAGGTGTTGAAGAAGCTGGAGGTGCTGCTGAAGTTCTGCCTGGACTTCTACTTCAAGATGTATTTTGAGATCAAGGTGAAGCACCACATGAAGTATGGACCTCACCATATTGTGACCGCGGTGGGACTGCTGAGAAGCCAGACCTCTGAAGTCAGGAACATAATCACTCATGTGATAGTTCGTGGAGCATATCATGCTCATAGTGAGAACCTCATTGCCTCTCTCCTGTGCAGTGAGGATGAGGAGAGGGCATAGGGGGGGTTGAGATGATCAAGAAGATCAGAGGTAAGTCTGAGTATGGAGACATGAGTCTGAGAACTCATAAAAACCCTAAACTGAATTTTGATGCCACTTCTCCAATTACTCCAATTACTCTCTGTATGAGCCACTCTTCACTTGTAAGATGTCAAGAGGAGAAGTTGAGGAGCTTCTCAGGTCTCCACTTGAAGTTGAGAACTTCTCAGTTCACACTCAAAGCTGTGAAAGAGCAGTCCAGGAAGTTTCAGCTGCAGCTCATGCAGTGTACGGGCAAGAGCGAAGAGATTGTTTTGTTCGTGCTAGGATCGATCACAGAGAATTGTTGCCAGTTTTCAAGTCAAAGCAAGACATTATAAACATGTTTTAGATCTCTACAAGACCTGCTAGACAAATCAAGATGCTTTCAAAAGAAAAAATCTCAAAACATTCAGTTGACCAGCATATTATTACAAGCTGGGGTGGAGGAGGGACTTATACAAATAAAAAGGTTGAACGTCACAGCAGCTTGCGGAAAGGTGGGGGCAGCTGCCATCACACTCAGTGATGCCGAAAATAAAATAAATAAAAATTGGTGGAGGCGTTTCTAAAAAAAAGAAAATGCAAGGCCAAGAAAGAAGAACAAAAAGATTCCGCCTGATGAAGAGAACAGACGCGAAATGTGGTGTACAGGAGACTAAAAATCATACAATTCCTTAGTTTTGGGCCATTTTAGGTGATTTTGGTTATTTTAAGGGTTATGAACCACTTTGGCTGATCTTAAAAGGGTCCAAGCCTGCCCCTAGAAATGCTTAAGGGTGTATGTGAACAATATGGAACATATGGAGGTCATTTGAGGCTACCAAGTCTTTGAAATTGGCCAAAAATCCCATTTTTCGACATAAAAGTGCGATTTTGAACACTTAAATGCGATTTTCCGCAAAAGCTGCAAAAAACGAACCCCTATTAAAATTCAGTTTTGCATAGGAATACATACTGCCACTCTTGAAATTCCAAGTTTTTCAATATTCAACCTGAGCATGATACACCCTAATGTACACGTATCGGTAGAGAAATAAAACGCTTGGAAAGTATAGTTAAATAAATTTCTTAGAAAGAAGATGTATAGAAATAAAATTTTAATAAGGTATAGATATAGATATATGCATACAAATAAAAATTTGAAGGGGTATACGTATAAAAAATTAATAAAAAAATTACCGACCTATCGAGATTCGAACCCCCGCCATTACCGTTTTCGCTTTGCTTATGGGGAAAAGGTATTACCACTGATCTACGTCAAATTTGAATAAAGTCCTAGAGTTAGAAGAACAATAAACTGAAAGAACGTTTTCCTTATATATATATATATATATATAAGCAAACAACCACAGGGAAAAGGAAAAAGAAACACGAAATCCGAGCGCTTTCGTGATATATTCACATTTTCAGGGAAAAGAGAGAAATACTGTATATCCTATTTCTCTCTTTTCCCTGAAGATGTGAATATATCACGAAAGCGCTCGGATTTCGTGTTTCTTTTTCCTTTTCCCTGTGGTTGTTTGCTTATTAATAAGATCACTTGTTATTCTGTGATTTTACTGCACACACGCACACACACACACACACACACATATATATATATATATATATATATATATATATATATATATATATATACACGAGGGTGGGCTGAAAAGTAATGCCTCTACTCAAATAAATTTTAAACGGGTTGAAGGAGTTTATCGAAACAAAAGCAGATATGTACCTTAGAGTTTATTCTTCAAAACAATACATTTACTTTTCTATAAAATCACCCTCTACCTCGATACATTTACGCCAACGATAAATGAGTTTTTGAAATCTATCCCGGTAAAACTCGGAGCTTTGACTACGAAACCAAAATTTCACAGTGGCCTTAACTTCTTTGACAGACTCGTAGCGATTTCCACGATGATGTTCTTTAAGTTTAGGAAAGAGGCGAAAATCGCATAGTGTTAAATCGGGGCTATATGGTGGATGCGGTAAGACGGTGAATTGCAGATCCTCAAATGTTTCTCGCGTTTGAACACTGGTATGAGGCCGTGCGTTGTCATGATGAACAATGAGTGCATTTTTGTGGGTGTGAACCCTCCTGATCCATTTTTTCAACTTCTTCAGAGTTTCAATATAGCGTGCGGAGTTGATTGCTGTCCCTCTTTCCGTAGAGTCTTCGAGAACAACACCATTGATATCCCCAAAAACAGTCATCATCACTTTTCCAGCCGATTTTTTAACTTTGAATTTTTTTGGTTGCGGTAAATTTCCCTGCCGATATTCCATGGATTGCCGTTTATTTTCAGGGTCATAACGGTAGACCCATGTCTCCTCTCCTGTAACAATGCTGTGCAGAAATTCATCTCTTTCATTTTAGAAGCGCTGCAGATTTTCTTGGCAAATGCGTAATCTCTCAGTTTTCATTTCGGCAGTGAGCATGCGAGGCACCCATCTGGCGCAGACCTTTCGGTAATCGAGATATATTGGTAATGTGTACCACTCGCTCTTTGGAGATATCGAGCATTGCAGGAATTTCATTTTGTTTAATGTGACGATTTCCATGAATCAGTTCGTCACCGTAGTTCCGATGAGACTCGTCGGTTGCCGTTACAGGCCTTCCACTTCGCGGTTTGTTTCGCAAATCTTCTTGCCCTGCTTCTCCTTCTTTACACTGCCTCGCCCAAGGTCGAACGGTACTCATATCAACACACTACAGTATTTGCTGTACACAGCTTGCATTCACCGATGAATGTCTATGGGAGCAACACTTTCTGCGGTCAAAAATTCAATTACGGCACGTTGATTGAAGCGAATGTCTTTACTCCTTTCCACTGTAATCGATACTGAACCAACGTGTGGAATGAGTGTAGGCTATATTAGGCTATAACAAAAACGGTTTTATCTGGTTACCTCTACACAATCTGGAATGGGGGTCGGGATATCAAGTTACAATACAAAACCGGTTTTATCTGGTTACCTCGACACAATCCAGAATTATTCAAGTGGAGGCATTACTTTTCAGCCCACCCTCATGTATATATATACAGTGTGTCCGTAAAGTCATGGTGGGATTTTAAATAGCTATATTATTGCAACGAAACATGATAATGAGATGAAAAAAAGGCAAATTGAAGAACCACTCTAAAAGAATAACTTTATTTAACGTAGTTCGATATGGGCTCCTCTGGTAGCCCTGTAGACATCTAGGCGGTGATTCAATTCCAGCCACACACGCCCAAGAACATCAGGAGTGACGGATGCGATAGCTTCCGTGATTCGCTCGTGCAAGTGATGAATATCCCTAATGGGTACACTGTACACGCTTTGCTTGACGTAACCCCACAAATAAAAGTCCAAAGGTGTCAGGTCCGGAGAGCGTGGAGGCCATGGCTTCCATCCTCCTCTTCCTATCCATCTCTGTGGAAATTTTTTATTAAGGAATTCTCGAACAACGTTGGCATAGTGCGGAGGAGCGCCATCTTGCTGAAAGACGACATTATTGTCAATAAATTGGGGTACTGCAAAATGTTCCAACATAGCGAGGTAGT